>CM055099.1:39941191-40286517 GCA_029204225.1 Diphasiastrum complanatum | reverse complement strand
GGATCCACAAGTCCATTAGTAAGCGAGACATCCATTCATGAGAGAACTGTATTTTTCTCATGCCAACGCACTGCGTGGACCTGCATGCAGTGCTTGAAGAATCAAGAAAAAATCGATAGATGATCTTTAGCCATTGTGCACATGTCTTCTTTTGTGATGAATGACCTTGAATGCAAATATATCTGTTGTTATTCATGTGTCTGATTCTCTCATTCATTTAATTTCGCACATTGGTTGAATTTGCTAAAAGCTACATTAATTTATAAACGTAGATCAGCAGTGCCTGACTATATTCTGGAAGAGTATATTCTGACTATCACATTTGAACTCCATCTAAATCGCAAGAGAAACACGGTTGCTTCGCCCTCGCGACTGTTTCGTGACCGTGTGTTTTTGCATTAGTGGTATCAGAGCCTATCTATCTTGTCATAATCTGACATAGCCAAGAAGCTATCAGATCCAGGAGGCCAAGCATTCAGACAAACAACCATCAACATATCAATCTTATAAGACTAACTTAATTTTTTTTAATTCTTTGGTAGATTATATTCCATCCAGATTGAATAGACCCAAGATGGTGGTATGTGATCCAACTTAATGCAAGAAAACGACGTGTGTTTGAAGGAAAATATATTGTTGAATTGGATACACACACAACGATTTGGAAGAACTTGAACCACTCATCCAAACTCCAAATGATGTCAAAATGATGGAAGAAGAAGGTACAAATGAAAATGATGAGATTCCTACGATCGTACAATACCAAATTGGGGGTAATTTGAGGCCCCCACGTTTGGATGAGATAGAATTAGAAGAAGAGGAGATTGAATATGAGGGTAGCTCACATCATCAAAGAGACACGATCAAAAATTTACGATTATACCTAGACCTAGATTCAGATGAGTGTCAAGACTTGTGTGATGACGAAAATGATGTAAATGATGAGAATAATCTATGATTATCTATTATTATTTATTTATATTCATCGCAATACTTTTTATGCATACTTTTATAAATAGAGTTGAATGTGATAATTATAATAACCTTGCGGTTATGTCCTATTTCAGAATGTCACCACATATTCCCTCCCTGCGGCATGTAGGTTTTTCCATGCAAGTTGGAAAGATTAGAACCTCGCCTTTAACGAGAGAAAAGTAAGGGCTACACACCTTCCTAGGATTGGGGATTTTAATTATCTACATTTCACCTTTGCATATTAATTATTTGCTAGTGTATGCAATAAAATACGATATTGCTTTGAACAAAATAAAAATTATGAATTACATTTAATTTCTTACTATGTTAGATAACGTATTCTAATAATAAAACAAATTGAAACAACACAAACTCACCGGTAAACTCACTCGAAGCTTAAGTGCAAACGTGCAATTGTTTGCTCTTTAAACGCTTGCTTTTTTTTGAATATTTTTGTAACATGCACAAGCAATTAAAAGATAACCCTATATTACACAATTGAAACATTATTATAAGCAAATTCAAACATACAATTACCATCAAACACTATCTAGTCATCTACTACTCTAAATCTTAATCAAAACACACTCACACACACATTTTCTCTCTCTCTCTCTCTCTCTCTCTCTCTCTCTCTCTCTCTCTCTCTCTCTCTCTCTCTCTCTCTCTCTCTCTCTCTCTCTCTCTCTCTCTCTCTCTCTCTCCTCTCTCTCTCTCTCTCTCTCTCTCTCTCTCTCTCTCAGTCCTAAATAAATATAAATCTAACAATCTATTACTACCATAGACTATGTATTTATCTATAATCTTAAATTTTAAATCAATGCAAAATGTTAAACACGCACACATCTTTTTTTAACTCTTTCTTTTTTCTCTCTCTCTCTCACACACACACATTATAAAATGTAACAATCTATTACTACCTAACACTATCTATATCTATTTGTCTATTAACCTAAATTATAGATCAACGCAAAATTCAAAACACATACACATCCTCTCAAACACACACATACATTATCTTAAATAATTCTAACTATCTATTATAAACAATATTTATAATTTTCTATCAAACACTATTTATTTATCTATCACTCTTAAATACCCTAAACTAATGCATAATACAAAACACACACACACACACACACACTTCTCTCTCTCTCTCTCTCTCTCTCTCTCTCTCTCTCTCTCTCTCTCTCTCTCTCCTCTCTCTCTCTCTCTCTCTCTCTCTCTCTCTCTCTCTCTCTCTCTCTCTCTCTCTCTCTCTCACACACACACACACACACACACACACAAACTATCATCTACTACCCTAAATCTTTATCAAATCACTCTCTCTCTCTCTCTCGCTCTCTCTCTCTCTCTCTCTCTCTCTCTCTCTCTCTCTCTCTCTCTCTCTCTCTCTCTCTCTCTCTCCTCTCTCTCTCTCTCTCTCTCTCTCTCTCTCTCTCTCTATTATCTTAAATTCATAATGCAAGATACAATACTTACACACTTCTTCCCTCTTCTATCCACCCCCTTCTCTCCCCCCCCCCCCTCTCTCTCTCTCAAATCTTAAATCTTAAATCAATGTAAAATGATTAACATGTTCACAAAAACTCACTCTCTCTCTCTCTCTCTCTCTCTCTCTCTCTCTCTCTCTCTCTCTCTCTCTCTCTCTCTCTCTCTCTCTCTCTCTCTCTCTCTCTCTCTCTCTCTCTCTCTCTCTCTCTCTCTCTCTCTCATTCTTAGTCCTAAATAAATATAAATCTAACAATCTATTACTACCATAGATTATGTATTTATCTATAATCTCAAATTCTACATCAATGCAAAATGTTAAACACTATCTTAAATAATTCTAACAATCTATTATAAACACTATAAAAAATCAATCTATTATAAACACTATCACAATCTATTATAACACTCTCTCTCTCTCTCTCTCTCTCTCTCTCTCTCTCTCTCTCTCTCTCTCTCTCTCTCTCTCTCTCTCTCTCTCTCTCTCTCTCTCTCTCTCTCTCTCTCTCTCTCTCTCTCTCTCTCTCTCTCTCAAAACTTTATTTTTTAAATCTTTCAATATCTTCAAACATACATCTACACTTCACCTCTTCTCTCTCTTTCTCTCTCACAAATTACAAATTTAATAATCCTAAATCTACTATCCTAAATAATACTAATAATCTATTACAAGACCATTCAAAACCATTTTTAATCAATGCAAAATTTAAACTCTCTCTCTCTCTCTCTCTCTCTCTCTCTCTCTCTCTCTCTCTCTCTCTCTCTCTCTCTCTCTCTCTCTCTCTCTCTCTCTCTCTCTCTCTCTCTCTCTCTCTCTCTCTCTCTCTCTCTCTCTCTCTCTCTCTCTCTCTCTCTCTCTCTCTCAAACAAACAAACAAACAAAAATCAAGCACCAACCTCAAACGATAATCTTCAAGGACTGATCTTGAAGCACCCTCAAGCACTAATCTTCAAGCCCTCAAGCACTAATCTTCCCCTCAATCGCTCCAAAGATGCTCAAAACTGCAAAAAAACAAAGTGAGAGACGATTGAAACAGATGTAGAATTCTGACGTCCTTCAAACACGTCGAAATTCGACGTCTGTGCCCACTCAGGCCCGAACAACAGGTGCCAGATGCCGTGGACAGGGTTTATGGATTGCCGACGTGGACGTTGGATTCCGACGTCCACGTCGGATTACACGTATTCAAAAAAAAAAACTATAGCAGGTCATATATATGTCTACATGTTGAAATCTGACATGTCGTATTCTGACGTGCCTTTCAAAAATTGGTTGCCACCCATATTTCTCGATCGTTGAACTCTGATTTTTGGATTTTTTACTGGGATGTCGGACTTCAATGTGCTGGATTGTGACAAATTATGAAATTTTTGAACATACGTTGGACGCCCACGTCGGAATTTACGAAGAAGCAAAAGGGTAAGGTAGTGAGCACCGACAACACCATCTCCTCTGATATCTTATCTAGTGATATCGGGATAGAATATGCTGAATCTAGAGGGAGCTTGAAATCCTCTCAAGTCCCAAAGGAGATTTTCGCCCAGTAGGAGGCCCTACTTTAATAGGCCCAACAAAGAAGACAAGCAGTTGCAGCAGTAGGCTGCTGTGTGGATGCAAGAGCTTCTGGCTTAGGTTCATTTGGAGGGTCCCAACCAACACAGGTAATTTCAGCAGTTCAGGTCACCATACTTCTACCATTACCTCCTCCACTTACTACCATATCCACCGCTTCCTTCACGCTTAACACGGGCTTTGATTCCATGATCCCCCGCATGCCCTCACCTGTACATTCTTCCACCCTACTTGACTCTACAGTCAACGTAGACGACTTTGCATGACATCCACTAACACAAACCACATCCACCACCATCACCACTAATCCACTCCACACGTCTCCGACATGCATTCTGTCACCACTACATTCACCTCCTATGATACCACAATCACCTCCTATCATCCCACAATCACCTCCCCCTGCATTTTCTCACACTCCAACATCTCCCCCATTCCAGATTTTCTTCCATTCAATCCCATGCCATATCCTAATTATACACTCACCCTCCCAGACATTGGCCCTTGGGAGAAATTACCCCAAAAAGCCCAAAAAGAGGTTTGGTTGGTGAATGAGCTCCAGTACAACCTATTCGACACCTTAGATGGTCAATACACCATGAGGCAGTTCCACGATGGAGCCATGGCAGATCTCCAGAAGGAAAAGGCAGAGTTGGAGGTAGAATGCAAGCAACAGTAGTAGCTGATTTACAATCTCACCGTCTATAATCAACAGCAACAACAAATGCTTACCCATCTACGGAGCCAACTCCAGCTGAAGGTCTCTAACCTGCAAACTGCCATTGACAATCTTACAGTAGAACGGGATGAGGCCTTAGCAGATGCACAAGCAGCATGTTTCCCTATGAAGGAACAACTGGAATTGGTAGATTTCAGTGATTTCGCACCACCAGCTATTCCTGAGGGACCTCAGATTCTAATGGTGGCATATCAAAAGTTGGCAGAAAATTTAAAAGCCACGACAGAGCAACACTCCAAAATGCAACAATCATATACTGCTTCCGTTGAGGCCCTCAACCAACATATCAGCACTCTGGAGAAAAGATTGAAGGCAGTTGCTCAATCAACACCTTATGTCCATGTAGAGCATGCATGGTTTCATGACTCTGGGCCTCATTATGATGGATTAGATGGTGGTGTTGGGGCCAGATTTCAACAACCTCCACCAACCAATCAAGGCTCGTCGTTTCAAGGACCGCCACAAGTGCCAACAGCTCAAACACCAACCAATCCTTAGGGCACTGGTGGTAATTCCTCCCAACACCATTTCACTTCTACCGCTTCTAACCCCATCGACCAAACTAACTTTCTTTTTTCATGCCACTTCTCTCCAGAATCCCAACACATTGTTGCATCTAACCCTTCACCTCCTCTATCTCTTGAACCCAATCCACAAATTGAACATGCCTTAGTTGTTGAAGCATCAGCAATAAGGCACCGGATCTCTCCAAATGCACCGAACAAGGAGCAACTCATCTCCCAAGAGTTCGCCAAAAAGTATCCACCCAAGGAGTGAGACGGTTACATTCTGCCAAACCTTGACCACTGCAAAACTCACAAGGAAGTAGTAGCTCCTGGACCCACAACCTGCTTGGTGCCATCAGCTATTTTTACAAAGCAAAACATCCATGGAACGGTATCTTGACGCACCTACATATATGTGCATCAATCCATACTATCATCCGGTGGCGCGTCGAGAACCATTTTCTACCAAGAAGCTGAAAAATAAGATTTATTGGCCCAAGCTCACAAGTGTAAACACGGGCAAACCAGCAAATGATATAATTACCAATTGCTGTGTATTTCACCAAAAGCACCATGGCAGTCCGGATTGCAACGTACGATATTTTGCAGACAATTGCGGCCTGGTAGCATTTTTGGCATAACTCAAAGGATATTGGGATAGGGGGCTCCCACCAATTACCATAGACATCAACAAGCCCTTGCATACTGAAGACGATCATATCAACATTGCGCGGCTTGTAGCCCTCACTTCGGCACTTCATGTCAACATGATCAAACTCTGTAAAATCTGTAGATTCCTACAAGGCATGTTCCATTATTACAAGCAACTGCCCTTTCTTAATAAATTACGTTGGCAGATGATGGAGGGTATCGGCAACAAAATTTATCAAACCCGCCAACAACAGTCTCGCCTCCAAGAAGCTCAAAAGATTCAGGATGAAAAATATTCAATTGGTGTCGGACTACCAATCCAATAAGGAGGGGCATAATGTTAGCAACTGTGCAAACATAGTGAAAATATGAAAAAAAAAAAAAAAATAAATAAAATAAAACTCCGTGGCATGTGTCTTGTAAGCCCACATATGAGTATTGGCCAATAAACTTCTACTATGGCATGTGTTTTGTAAGTCCATGGGTAGAAGCTTAAGATAATAAAATAGCTTGAACTTAGGATTATAACTTAGACATAAGAAACTTAAGCTTAGAAAGATTCTAAGTTATCTTAAGTCCCAAGTTAGAAACTTTTTAAAAGTTCTAAGTTAGAAGTTTTTAGAAGCCTTAGAATGGCTAGTTTTAAACTAATCCCATAAGTTAGTGGATGCTTATGGAAGACCCTTCTTGCTATAAGAGGAGCAAAATTTCTCATGTACACAACAACACTTTTGAGATTAAGCTATGTTATGCTTCTCTATTTTTGAGATTATCATTCTATTTCACTTGTGTTCCCTTTGGGAAGGTGCATAGCCTGAGGGAAGGTGCTCGGGCCTCCTCTTGCCTCCTTCTTATTGGTTTTATTGTTAGCCGCAATCTATTATTTCCATCTCCCTTTTGGGTGTTAAAATAGGATTTAGATTAGTCTTCTTGCTAGTTGGAAAGCCTTAGCAAGACTCTGTGTTTTTTAAGCAAGTGGCTAGTTGGGTACCGCCTTAGCCATATCATTTATTTTCGAGCACTAGTCGGAAAGCCTTGGTGCTCCAGTTCGTTTATGTTCTTATTTTGTTAGGAGCCTTGTAGATCTTAGAAAGTGGACGATCCTCTACATCCCTATACTACATCTGTGAGTAGATCTAGCCACTGCCCAAACTAGAAATACTTCCAACAAGATGCTTATTGATAAAAGGTTCAAAACTGAACCTAATCGAAAAAGAAGGCCGTAGTAATAATTGATGCTACAAGATGTACATGTTCTCTCTGTTAGTGATTCAATACTAGTATCTTCTTTGAAATAGAAATTAGTAGAAAGTATGCTAGTAGCCTAACAGATACATGAGAGAAAGCAGAGAGCTTTGTACATGTTGTATCATTAATATTAGCAGAAAGTGCACAATTATGAGTTGTAGTCATGTATGGTAGAATGAAAATAAGTTTTAGTCCATTGCTGGACTTATGAGTGACCTTTCAAACTCAGTAGATAGCTGAACAGACAACCTATCCATTGTTGGATAGTGGTGCTTGTCATATGTAGTTGTTAGCAAAAACCATCATTCACATATATGAAATGGTGAGTTGATCATAAACTACATTCATTGCAAAACTTGTGCGTGCTCCATCGCTGCATTTATAGCATATAAACATACTTCTGAAACTACATAAGAGGTATTAAGCCTAGCCATCGCTGGCATACAGACATCATTCTCAAGAAAAATGCGTGGAGGATAGCATGTCCATCATTGTGGACAACGAATAGTTTTTTACCATTTGTAAACCAAAAAGTATTCGCATGATCCATTGCTGGAAAACTGACTCTATTACATAAAAAATGAGCCACATTTTTGAGCAAGATCCATTGCTGGTTAACGCTGGGACAACAAATTAGTTTCTCACAAAAATATACCAAAAGTTGGAGTATGATCCATCGTTGACAGTGGATCATTCACCATGCATAACCTTGAGATAGATGAATCAATAAGAAAAGAGACAAGCTACAGACCGTATAGTAGAAACTGACGAACCCGAGCTTCATAGGGTGCACTTTCTATAGTGAGAAGATTTTCAACTTCACACCAGATTGTGGAGAAACATCGGTCAAGAGGAGGTAATATAAAGTGGTCCATGAGGAAGCTTCGTGGAAGAGCTCATTCAACAAAAGTTGGTGGGAAATTTTTTTGAATAGTGCAATAAATGTTAGGGTGGCAAAAGTTTGGGACCTTTAGATCAGAAGTCTTTTTTGGTTTTTAATTTGACAAGGGGAGGCACCTTAGAGAGAGAGAGAGAGAGAGAGAGAGAGAGAGAGAGAGAGAGAGAGAGAGAGAGAGAGAGAGAGAGAGAGAGAGAGAGAGAGAGAGAGAGAGAGAGAGGGAGGGAGAGTGTGAGTGAGTGAGTGTGTGTGTGTGTGTGTGTGTGTGTGTGTGTGTGTGTGTGTGTGTGTGTGTGTGTGTGAGGGATTATAATTCAAAATGTGAGAGAGGGCGGAATGAATTTGTTTAGAGTAACATGGAGTACAATTCAAATTGAAATGCATTGACCTAATGCTAGAAGTTGTGCAAAAGTGGAGAATGATAGGATTTGGAAGAGCCCATCCAACACATTTGACACTCCCATTTGGGGGATAGATGGGAACGCTCCCATGGAGGTACATTAGCCTCTTGAAATTTACTCATAAGTGGGGAATGGATAGATTTTGTGATCGTTGTGGGACATGGTTTACAATACAAAAAGGGCAATGGGTAGGGACCATTGCTCATAATTGAAAATTTTGCTTAGAGAATGGTAATCTCCCGTGAGTGAAAAATGGAATAACTACACATTGATTGTTGATCACATAAATCATGTTAAAGTTAACAAATTGACATGATGCAAAATGAATGAAAAGTAGCTCTTTGATATGTAGGCTGCTAAATGTAGGTTCAAGATCTCCTTATGTGTTGTTTGGATGTGTGCATAGTTTTGAAAAGTCTACTACTTTTTACATGTTAACACTTATAACATTACTAAACCACTTCATAACTTTCATTTTTTAAGATTGCAAATCACATGATTCTCAACCATACATGTTCGCAATGTTTGCAAGGGACAAAGCTATTAACATATCATGTCCAAGTACT
This sequence comes from Diphasiastrum complanatum, assembly GCA_029204225.1. NCBI lineage: Eukaryota > Viridiplantae > Streptophyta > Lycopodiopsida > Lycopodiales > Lycopodiaceae > Diphasiastrum > Diphasiastrum complanatum. The sequence goes on along the minus strand of CM055099.1, from coordinate 40,277,463 downwards.
GACCATGATTTGAGCTTGGGTGATCATTTCCAGAAGCAACGCACTTATCCAGCTTCACTATAGGGGATGATATTTTATTACTTTTTATTCATGAACACCATCAAACACTGTAATATGGCAATACAAAGAAGAGGATTGCAACCTTACATGTATTCTTTCATTCTCAACTTTGTGTGATAGACACCTAATTATAAGAAACTAAGTGTAAGAATAAAAGTTATTAGATTATCTTGTTTTGAAATGTTTAGCTATTATCAATGTCTACTTAATATTGTAAGTAAATATGCAACTTGGAGTTTTAAAATACTTTCAAATGTTCCCAATATTAGGTGGAATAGTTGAGATATGATACACTATGTACACATAGAGCACATGAAAGGTTGACTAAACATCAATATTTGTCTTACTCTCTTAGTTTAAATTTAATTATGTGCAAGCATATCCTTTTGGTTCTGAATAAAATACAAAGATTTGTTTGTATGTGCACGCATATCCTTTTGGTTCTGAATAAAATACAAAGATTTTGTTTGTATGCATTCTAGTCAACCAATATGATAGGTTATATAAATGAATTCTAGGAGACATGGTATTTCTCATGAACATGGCCACGAGCAACAAACACTTTAACTAATTGTGTTGCATGTTTTAACAAAAATGATACAAGAAAGATTCAAAATCAATCTCTCTCTCTCTCTCTCTCTCTCTCTCTCTCTCTCTCTCTCTCTCTCTCTCTCTCTCTCTCTCTCTCTCTCTCTCTCTCTCTCTCTCTCTCTCTCTCTCTCTCTCTCTCTACATTTGTGTTTTTGTCTATTTGTGTGTGTGTGTGTGTGTGTGTGTGTGTGTGTGTGTGTGTGTGTGTGTGTGTGTGTGTGTGTGTGTGTGTGTGTGTGTGTGTGTGTGTGTGTGTGTGTGTGTGTGTGTGTATTATGGATGCACGCATGTATTTGTGTGTTTACATATATAATGAATAAAATTTGCCCTACATAGTTTATGATGTACATACTTCTCCTTGTATCTTGTCGAACATCAATAATGCATGCATTTCAAATTAAACATCTATATAAAGTTCTTCTTCTTCTTCTTCTTCTTCTTCTTCTTCTCTCTCTCTCTCTCTCTCTCTCTCTCTCTCTCTCTCTCTCTCTCTCTCTCTCTCTCTCTCTCTCTCTCTCTCTCTCTCTCTCTCTCTCTCTCTCTCTCTCTCTCTCTCTCTCTCTCTCCTGGCTCTACAGAGCTAATTGAACTTGCACCGGAAAAATATGTGTGTGTTTCGAAGTCCCTTGGAGAGACTGAATTAGCAAAATCTACTGAACTGTTGAAAGAGTACCAAGATGTATTTGCATGGTCGCTCGATGATTTGAAAGGAATATCTTCAAAATTTGGTGAGCACCGCATTGATCTTAAAGAAGACGTAGTTCCTGTTTGACAAAGGGCCTTAATCCAAAGTACTCTTTAATGGTGAAAGTTGAATCCAACAAGATGCCATCTTAAGACAGGTACTATTTATCCCGTCTTAAGTAGTGAGTGGGTATCTCCTATTGTTGTAGTTCCAAAGACATTTGTGCAGATGAGTGTACAAGAGATGGCGCCGTTGCACCGTCAAGAAGAAGATCGTGGTTGTTGTCATTGTCAAGTTGGTTGTGCAGTACAGAGGATGAGCATAATGAGGTCGATAAGTCGGGCTTCTCCGATATGTCAACCAGGTTGGGTCTACTTGATGGCTCGTCCAACTCCAATATGTGAAAATTGCAAAAATAAGCTTGGTAGAGGCCAAAAATCTTGTATATAGATAAACACACATGTGTGGAGCCTATTCCCACGTGTGAAACTAGTGTACTTGTCATGTACCATAATCATATATGTTGTACACATGATTTAATTCAAGTTCTAGTGGCTAAAATGGCCAAAAACTAGTTTTCTAGATATATGACACATGGCATCAATCTGATTGCATGAGCCAAATATTTTGGTTAAGTGTCATATCCCATGTGTAGAGGACAGCTCACACGTGTGGAATAAGCTGAAGTAGGTGAATTTTGACTTCTAGAAGATTTCCAAGTAGATCTCCATATAGAAGGAAAATGGACCAAAAGTGCTCAAAATAGAAGGTTTTGTCCAAGTGTTAGTTTTGCATGATGAATCATCATATGACAAAGAACCTTCACACATGTGGGATCAGAGGGATGATCAGTACCACGAGCTCCCACTTATTGTATATATAGAGCCACATTTGGCCATAATCATAGTGAGACACCAATCTTGGTTTTTAAAACAATTTTGAGTGATTCTCTCCATTTGTCTGCATTTATTTTGATTGTTTTGAGGTTCTATCAATGTGTACTTGATTTTCAAGTTGGATTCCGTACTCAGACAGTTTCTCACACGTGTGAAACCAAAAAGTACACCTACCTTCAATTAATGATTGTTCTTGTTAGGATTTTGTGTCTAGAATTGATCTAGATTGATCTTAATCTCAAGTAGATTGATATATCAAGTAATCTGATAACCAATCCCTCTTGAGGATCAGATTAGGATCCACTCTTGGTCCTTTTTGTACTTTTTCCACATGGTATCAGAGCCTAGTACAAGAGGTTTTGTTGAAATTGATAGGGTTAATCCAAATCAAAGCCAAAATTAGCAGTGTTTTGGAAACTAGTCAAATTTGTGTAGCGAGTTGGATTTGATAGCTATCCTCAAAATTTTTGGTCCAAAACTTGTTGTGGGCTATAGGAACACATGTGAGGCCGTACAGCTCCAGTTTTGACTGAGAAATTTCAAAAATTTGTAGAATTTGACTCACATACCCAATTTGAGTGAGTTTTGGTGCAAAATCAAGCATTTTCTATAGTGAATCTAATGCCTTGATTAGTTCTTGGATTAGATCAGCCAAAAAAATTAAAATTGAAGCCTGAAATAGGTGCATAAACTGATCTTCTCTGATTTTTTGAGTGTATGTTGAAGTTAAGAGAGATTTTGCTAAAAATCATAGATTAAGGAGTGATATGCAAGGTGAGAGGTTGAAATCCACTATACCATCACTCTAGATTTGTTCAAGCATGATAGGGTCAAGTTTAGAAGCATCAATTTGCTAGAAAACATCTTTGGATCTGTCCTCCAAGTGAAACCTTTGAGAGTTTCTAGTGCATATAGAGCATCTATGCAAATCTTTTGTAGAATTTGACATAGATTGGCTTCAATTGAGAGTTCTAGAAAAGAGATTGAGATCCAAGTCACATTGTTCAACCCTACTCAATTTGTTTGAGTGATTGTAAGGTTTGAAAAGAGTCATTAAGGTGTCTATGACAAATGTGTAGAGAGAGATCCAAGTTTCTAAGAGTTCCTTTGTAGAGGGCAAGATCTAGAAGCTCATTATGTGTTGTTATTGGTGAAGAATTTGTCTTCTCCTATGTGATCAAATCTTTCTAAGTGGCATTAGCTCTTTGAAGCACAATAGCTTAGTGAGATCACAACTTTTGATTTTGAATTTCATTCCAAGTCTTAAAAGGTAGAATAATTGGTGGAATCCAATAGGAGTGATTGAATTCAATTTGTTGAGCAAAAATTGACATAGTATGTATGAAACTCAAATTAGTTCTATTCAACTTTCTTTGTGAGAGTGTGAGGGTCAATTTGTGATCCCATTTGATGTCTAGAATGAGGAGGAGTCCATATTTGAGTATTCATTCATGGTTGAGATCTTTGTGAATCTCAGGTTGTCTAATTTTTAAGCTTTGTGAAAAATTGGTGGTATAGTTTGTTTTCAAATCGAATCAAATTCATTCTAAATATCAAGAATGAGATTATTTGGGTCAAGAGTGAGTCCAAAAGAAGTGATTAAGTTTGATTTTCATGTGTTTGAAATAAAACCCATCTTTTGTTCAAGAATCTCAAGTGTTGAGAGAACTAGTCAAAGCAAAGTTTCCAAGTGACTAGTCATTAGTGTGAAGATTGATTCTTGGGTTTGTGAGCTAGATCTTTTGTAGATCATTCTAGATGATTAAAGATGTTCAAATCTAGTCTCTTGAAAGTCACAAATTACATTTGGAGAATCATATCACATGGTTTTATTCACATGGCATCAATAGGTGACATCCTATTGAAGGAAAGAAAGGATCCTAAGTGCAACCTTTGTGGCAAGGGAGGATATTTTTTCTCAAGATGCTACAAAAAGAAGACCAATCCATCCAAGGAGAACCAAAGCAAGGGGGCCGAGGTGAAGGATGGAGCTTCAAGTTCAAAATGCAAATACAAGAAGGACAAGTCCAAAGAAAGGTGTTTCCTTTGTGGAAAGGTGAATGAGGCTTGGAGTCTCGTAAGGAATTGCAAGATTTGTCTTCAAGTGTCCATCACAACACATGTCAAATCTTTTGAAATTTTTCATTTGGAAGTGCATTGTTTGGTTCAAGATGCAAAGATAGATGTCACTTTCATGAAAGTAACTTGGATTTATTTTATGTCCTTGGAAAGTATTTTGCTTGGAACTTTAGATAAGTTCAAACTTATTGTTATGATCCAAGAGAAATCAATCAAGAATAAGGAGCATCAGTCACAAAATGAAAATAGTTTCATTTATGCTCTCATGTCAACTTATGAAGATCTATTTTGCTTTGAAGGAATTTTTGTATCTCAAAGGTGGCTTAAGGCAATACTAGCTGAGTGTGATGCCTTAAAGTATAGCAAAGCATGTTTTCCTTGTAAGCTTACATTAGTTATGAAGTCAAGGAAATGGAAATGTCTTCATAATGTAAATTCTTTTAGTTTCAATAAGATCATGAATGATGTGTTCATTCATAAAGATGAAAATTGCAAGTTTTCAATCTTAAACGCAAGTTATAAACTTCTTATGAAAATAAGTGAAGCATTCAAAGTGGACACTTATATCCATAAGCAAGTAGTTAGCCTTATTGAGATGGAAATACCTTTTGATTTCAATATTAGAAAAATCATGCCAAGTTGTGGTGATTTTTGGACTTATGTTTCTAGCATAAGTAATCTTGATAATCATAGGAAGTGCATATTATATGGTCATGGATGTTGTGATCATTATGAGACATGGAGTATATGACCATAAATGTATGTGAGTTCTCTCACAATCTTTGATGATGAACCAAGCATTGAAGCCATTTCTTGTCAATTTGGATCTATTGTCTTGTATGCTTGAATTTTGCACTCTCTCTCTAGCTCGAGGAGGAGGCTATGCTAATGCATTAATTTTTTTGTACTTTCCTCATTGATTGTGTAAGTAACCATTCTTTGATTACTAGTATGCTAGATTGTGTTTTAGTCATAAATTCTTGAACTAGATCTTGATATTCAATCTAGAATCAGTTTATGTGCTAAACACAAAGCTTAATAAGATCATTCACACTAGGAATTGATTTTCTCACATGTGTGAACCTGCTGGATTTCAACATGGTATCAGAGCCAAATTAAGCTTTGCATGCTATTATCATTGACTGTGTAAGAAATTTTGAGTTCTATTCAAGCAAGGAAGTTATTTACCACTTTTCTCTATCTTTTCTTGAAAAATGTTTGGATCAAAGAGGTTAGAATCAAGTTTTTCAGATCAAAACTGATATTGTGCGTAGTTCTGGATTTTCGCACGTGTGAAAATCAAAACACTTCAAACCTCTTTATCTCCTTCATGTTAGGTCCAAAGTATTGATTTTATAGCTTGATGGAAAGCTAGTAAGATCTACTTTCCATAGCAATTGGTTTCAAATCAATCTAATGTGTCTATCAAGAGTTATAAGCTCATAAAGAAGAGTAGGGAGTGATCCAAAATTCGAGTGACCACTTTTTGATTTGATTCAAATTTTGTTTGTCTGATTTAATATCCACTTTTTGTGTATATCAATTCAACAAACTTGAGATCTAGACAAAGATTTAACACATTGCTTCATACAAATTGAGTTCTTTTGAGTCAATGGTGTTGTCTTTGAGCATTCCACGGATAGAACCAAAATTTGTCTATACTCCAATTTATTTTGAGAGCTCGATGTAGCACATTGGTTCAAAAAGAAAAATCAACTCAATCCCTCTCAACATTCTTCATACGTCCATCAGCAAGCCGCATCAGGAGTTATTCAGAAAATAGAAGATGTCATCGATCAGCAATATTCAAGCTAAGATCACTGCAATATTGGATCCAGAAGGTTCAAACTATTTGATTTGAAAATTAAAGACTTCACTCATATTGAAGGGCGAAGGTCTATGGCAATGGGTAGAACCAATAGAGGAGAAGCCAATAGCTACTCTTGGCAAAGAACTTCGAGAATGGAGTTTGAGAAATGACAAAGCTATAGCAATTATTGCGTCTTCAATGCATGACAATATAATGCTAGATCTTACATCAATTTTGAACACAAAAGATTTATGAGAAGAATTGCAAACCAAGAATGAGACTCGATCTCGTAATCAGATCATGTTCTTGGAAGACCAATTAACTTACCTACAGTGGGCAACAAAAACCTGAACACATTCGTACGAAAGATTAAGATTTGTTTATTTCTTTGCATAATTCTGATGCGAAAAATGTAATTTCAAAGGAAAAACAACTTAGCTACTTTTTTCGAGCCCTACCAGGTCATTCCACACAACTCGAATCTTATTGGCGAAAGATACGACAATGACACTTCAAAAGGCAATAGATGGAGTTAAACAGGAAGTAGAAGCTCATGAACACTATGACGATAATGGTGATTCCGAAAATGCTCTATTTACTCAGAAGAATAAATCTTCTAAGAAGTCTAAGTTTAAGAGGGAGTCGTCTAAAAAGAATCAGTCTAAGACAAATGATCAACAATTAGGAAAAAAAAATATTCTGGTGATAAGAAGATCTGCAACAGATGCAAAAGATCAGGTCACACTGAAGATAAGTGTTGGTTAAATCCAAAGATTGAATGCATTCATTGTCATAAACGAGGTCATGCAGCAGTAGACTATTATCAGAATCCCAAAAACAAAAAGGAGCAGAATTGAAGCAAACCTTTCGATTCAAACTATGTCGAAGACAAAGCAGAATGCTCCAGAGCAGCAGAAGATAGGACAACAAGGAACTCAGCAGCTTATGTTAGTGCTGATCAATGTTGTTCAACAGATTCTAAAATTCAAGAAATAGTACTTGATTCGGGAGCCACCTGACATTTTGTTTCCTCGAAACAAATATTGTCTGAGTACAAGAAAACGAACTATTTGAGATTCAGTATACTTGGAGACGGTTCTAAGCATGTGGTTGATGGAACTGGTGTACTATGGCTGGACACGAATCAGGGTGACAAGAAACTGGAGGAAGTTTTCTATGTCCCTACTCTTGACAAAGGTCTTCTATCCGTAGCAAAGATAGTCGATACAGGCATGTCAGTAACCTTCACAAAGAACTCTTGTAAACTCGAAGAGACAAGTGTTGCGAATAATTCGCGAAACACAAAGCTGTAATGAAGAGACAAACTGTCCCGAAATATTCGCGAACAAAAATTATTCAACCCTGGAAACAGAGCGTCTATTTGAATATCAACCGTCGTAAATAGTTAGATCTACTGTTACAGAATTAAAAGGCCAAAAGACCTGTAATTAAAAGGCCAAAAGACCTGTCCTGTAGCAATATAAATACATGTGCACTACTCGTTGTATGCTGAAGGAGTGACAATGGTGGAGAGTACATATCTATCAAGTTCAAGGCTTTTTGTGATGAGCATGGGATCAAGAGGGAGTATACAACACCAAGGACCCCACAACAAAATGGAGTGGCTGAAAGGAAGAATAGGACATTACGTGAAAGTGCCAAAGCCACGAGGTTAAGTGCTAACCTTGGTAAGCCATTTTGGGATCAAGCTTTGTTGTTCACTAATTTCTTGTGCAATAGGTGGCCGAGTGCTATTTTGGATGGAAGGACACCTTTTGAGATGCTATTCAAGAGGAGGCCGAGTGTCAACTTTTTTAGAACTTTTGGATGCACATGATATGTCAACATTACTCTTGATGATAGGACCAAGGAGGATCCAACTTCAAGGAAAGATATATTTGTTGGATATGGTGAGGTGAGTAAAGCCTACAAGGTTTACATTCCTACGACTAACAAAGTGATTGTTGGCAGAGATGTCATTTTTTATGAGGGGAACATTCCAAAAGTATCTCCAAGCATTATTGATGGTGATGTGGATGGATCTAACATTCTTGATGTTGATGTAAAGGATCCTACTTTAGATGGTGATGATGAAGGATCATCATCAAGTCAAAAGCCAAGGAGAACATCAAGGGAAAGCCAAATGCCTTCAAGGCTCACATATGATGAAAAGAGTAAGCAAGTAGTTTTTGAAAATTATGTTGCTTTCCTAACCTCTTTTGATGAACCTACATGTGTAGATGAAGCAAGGAATAAAGAGGAGTGGATCCAAGCAATGGATCTTGAGTATCAAGCTCTTATGAAGAATAAAACATGGAGATTGGTGGAGTTACCTAAGGACAAGAAAGCTATTGGATGCAAATGGATCTTCAAGGTGAAGACAAACCAAGATGGATCTATCAACAAGTACAAGGCAAGGTTAGTGGCAAAAGGATATGCTCAAAAACATGGTATTGACTATGATGAAACCTTTGCACCCATGGCAAAGATGGTGAGTATTTGGGTCATTATATCTCTAGCTACTCTTTATGGATGGGATCTATGGCAATTGGACATTACAAATGCATTTTTGAATGGTGATCTTGAGGAGGAAGTGTACATGGAGCACCCTAGAGAGCTACATTTCTTCTACAAAGCCAAAGCGTGTGTGTTTACTACAAAAGAGTTCTATGGCCTTAAGCAAGCACCAAGGAGTTGGTATGAGTATGATAATTCACTGTATTATATGTTTGCTGGAAATGATGTTACCATCTTGAGTGGTGGAGACAATCAAGATGTGGAGGACATCAAGAGTGCTCTTAAGAAAGAATTTGAGGTGCATGATCTTGGTCATTTACATTACATTTTAGGAATACAAGTGCTTAGATCTTCTCAATCTACTTTCATTTGTCAAGGGAAGTATGCTAATGCTATTCTAGAAAGATTTCATATAGTAAAATCTACATTTGAAAAACATAATCAACTTTTAAAAGACTAAAACAACCCAATCTGCTTTTTTTAAGCAGTCTAAAAAAGTGGGTAAAAAATAAGCCATCATCGGCAGCGGGTCGAGGGCCTTTCGCGTTCAGGGCCCAAGAAGTACGGAAGGGATCGGCCTTCCCTCACACAATTCCTAAGTGAAATTTTTGTGATTGTGAGTTTCATAGAAATTCCATGCACAATTGTGCTCTAGCTGGCACAGACAAGTTTCACTCAAAATTCTTGTGTGCTAGCTGGCAGATGCAAATTCGTTTTGTAGGTACCAGCAGAATGCAGAGCCGAAGAGTTGGAATTACATGCTACATTTAAAATGATGTAGGATTTTTATGAAACCTTTGGTGTGAGACCGTGTGAGTGTGTAGATTCCAGAATCGTCCATGGATAAGAGGAAGATACCAAGCAGACGCGGCGTACAGACCGATTCAAAGAGCGGGGGGGGGGGGGGGGGGGGGCGAGAGAGAGAGAGAATAGATTATTTTGGCGCAGATTCCGTTGGAAGAATGCACCTGGTGACGGGACAAGCTGAAAAATACTCGTCATGGTCTGACTTATTCAGAGAGCTGGCCGCAGCGGGCCGCTCGCTTGGTAGCCACTTTTCATTTTGAGAGGCTTTATTTTTCTCGATTTAGCAGGTTGCTATTTGGAATCATCTTTGGTCCTTGGCCATGACTTTGGCTGTCTCCAATGTTCCTTGAGGAGTTGCTTTGCTCTCTGTCCTTTTGTTAATATGAGCCTTTCAATGTTACGCTTTTCAGTTTTGAGTGAGCTTTTTACGTTATCCCAGCAGATGATCTTCCGTGAAGGGCTCACGCGGCAGCTGGCATTGACGCCAAAGCGAGAGCTGGCCCGGTTGGGGCAGTAGATCTGGATAGAATATGCGGCGCCAGATCGTGATCCTTATCCGTCGCTGGAATATTCATTGGGATTTTGTTCTAAATTGTGAAAATACCTCTAAGTTCTATCTCACCTCAGGTCTCTCTAATCATGACATTTGAGGGTGATATCACAATGACCTTTGAGGGTGGTAGGGGTCCCTCTAGCTCATTTGAGGATGAAAGGGCATTGGGCTGAGGCCGATAGCTTGATGTGGAAGTCCCTTTTCATGGCTGAATGATCGAGGCGGACTCTCCTTGTTTGACGTGAAAACATTTTTTACTTTGTTTTGAAATTTTTAGTCGTGATTTTTTTTTACATGAGCCTTCAGCGACCAAAGCATTTAGGAAAAGGTAAATTTTTTTTACATGCACCTTTTAATTATTGCATGCAAAAGATTTGAAAAAAAAGGGAAGGGCATGGACACTTTGCAAGAGGGGGACACGTTGCAAGGGAGGAATCTTCATTTCCTTTAACAAATTAAAAAATTCAATTTTAGAGATGAAAAAGGTGAATTCAAAAGTTTAAAAACTAGAGGGAGCTTATGAGGGGCTAGAGACAAAACTTCAAAATTTACTCCAACCACCTTTAAGGGTACACAAATCATTCACAAGCCTCAAATGTTTGGGCAAATTTATATATACATTAAATAGATGATAAACATAAGATATGATCTCGATATTTTTCAAAGATCACCCTAATAAATCAATCTCATCAACAAGTCAAAATTTATATCTACAAAAAAGATTTATATCTATGAGAAAGTAGCATATTCTTCATCTTGACTAAAAGGTGCATTGTAGGGCTCACTCTCTCCTCCAACATTAAAAGAATACTCTATTAAACTAGATACCACACGTGATTCGTATCTAGAGTTGAATGAGAAGGGCCACCTATACCATCACTAAGCTCCATCCTTTATAGGCATATAAAATCATAACAATGAAATTTAAATGACCTATGGGTTGTGTGGATTTGTTACAAGCTACTTTGCATCATAATGAATTATCATATCACCTCAAAACATTTGAGATTAACCTCTCTAAAATCTTTTAGAAGGTCAAAATCTTAGACTACTTTAAACTTTTTATTACACTTAAATATAACCAAATCAAAAAACTTATGAAGCTTCAGAGCATTTTTACAACATTGGAAACAAATCTAGTACCTCTAAATCTATTCAAAAATCTGAAAATCAATATGGAGATATAAAATGTCAATTCTAACTATTGTTTGTATTTTAGAATCTTTTAAGAGCATAAGTTCTAACCAATTTTTGATATAACAGGCAAAATTGGTGCTCAACAAACCCATTTTGAATTGTTTTGAGAAACTTCCATGTTTTAAAGCTTCTTGATTTTTTTTTTGAGTGCTATCACTTATAAAATGGTTTATATGCCTAAATTGTCAAAATTTTATAATATTTGTTTTTGAGAAATAATGTTAATTCCATTGTTATACTTTGTTGGTTTATTTAGAGCACTCTTTGAAATGATCTAATATTCTTCACCAAGAATCCTCAATGTAACTTATAGAAAGGTTTATATGCCTAAATTGTCAAACAATTTATGATATCTATTTTGAGAAATAATGTTAATTCCATTCTTATACTTTGTTGGTGTTTTAGAGCACTTAAGGAAATGATCGAATATTCTTCACCAAGAATCCTCGATGTAACTTATAAAAGAGTTTATATCCCTAAATTGTTAAAAAACTGTATGATATTTAATTTTTTGAGATCGAATGTTAATTCCATTCTTCTACATTGTTGATATTTTGGAGCACTTATTGAAATGATCTAAGATTCTTCACCAAGAATCCTCAATGAAACACTACAGCATCAGTCTCAATGCTCAGGAGTAGAAAAATGTATTTTTTAATGATTAATGGGGTCATATTTGGAATATTTAATGGGGTCATGTTTGAAATATTTAATTGTTAAAAATTAAAGTGGCGAATAGACTCCTAGGGTCCTAGGGATTGGTGTACATTGAAGCCTGAAGGGTACCCTTCTCATTCACCGAATCTTTGGCATAAGATTCTTCAAACCTGTCGTTCAAAGCCCGAAGTTTCCCCGTCGCCTCCCAGTTTGAAGCAGGGAGAATCAGCAGGTGTTGAAAGGCTGAAGGCTCTGCCAAGGAGGTCGAACTTTTCGATTTGAAATTTGAGGCAAAGAGGGTTGACGAAGTGACGTGTGAGCGCGTTGAATGCAAAAGGAATGTTTGTCACTTGACGGAGGGATTAGAAAAGAATGGCCTGTCAGTTGAAAGGTGAAGCGCCCGTCAATCTACATTTCTGTTATTGGAGCCCGTTACGGAGATTTACTCTGGGAAATGTCAAGGAACTCTACTATCGTCTTCTTCTTCTTCTGCTCCTGTTCCTGCTTCTGCTGCTGCTCCAGGCTTCTCAAGCAAATTCAAAGTCATCGTCCTCGCCATCGCCATACCCAATATACATTTCTGATTTCCTTGCTCGTTACCCTCCTTCTGCATATCTCTACTGCAATCGCACTTACATTATCACTTGCTTTTAGTCCTGATCAAAACTCTTGATGTATCTTTCTTATCTTGTGTCTCTTTGCTTTGATTTAGATCCTTTTCTGATATTCTTCGATCCTTTTCTGGGCATCTCAGATGCGTAACACGATAAGCCAGAGCTCGATCGCCTTCTACATTTCCACTAGACGTCTTTACATCTCAATCCCTGCCTTTGTCAAAACCAAAGTCTTTAATTAGTCTGAAACTGCTAACTCTCCGATCCGCCTTTGCTTTTCGGAGCAGATGGCTTAATGCGCATTCTTATCCAGACAGATCAAAGTCTGATGCTGGGTTACTTTCAGCTAGATCCTCGTTCTTCTTCAATCCCTACTATCGATTAAGGTTTCAGCCTTCTAATAAGTCTTCTCTGTCTCCTGCAATTTACACAACATAGTTGAAGACTTTAAGCAATTTCTGACAAACTCATGAGTCTCTCCGGTTTCCTAATAGCACCTGAACGCCCGCTCTCACAAATATGTCGAAGATCAGGTTTTTACTGTAGTCTTATTTATAAGCGCTTACTGCGAGAACCCAGGCTAGCCTAAACCAAACCGCATCGGTGGAGGACACACTTTCTTGGCAGGTTTGCACTGCTTCTCAGAAGGATTTGGAACTGGTCGTCTCTTCAAGGATCGACAGGTTAACCCCGTTGCCTGTGTCAAATTTCTTCTAGATAGATTTATCTTGTGGATGATGATTGTTTCTAGATCCTTATTACCTTCTTTTCGCGGATGGTCGTCATCATCTTTTACTTGTATTGAATGTGTGTCAGGTGCTGGGACATCCGATCAACCATGGGCTCCTCAGCGGAACTAACCTTGGGATGCAGAAAATCCCAGATGCATTTGTCACGTGAGTCCAGTGCAATTGTGTTTGTGGGGGAGCAGCTGAAGCACATGCAACAGCTGGAGGATAAATTAATAGCGTTGGAGGAAGAGCGTCGAAAGGTTGATGCGTTTAAACGTGAGCTTCCCTTATGCATGCAGTTGCTGAATGACGGTAAGAACACGGAATCTTGTGCTCATTTCTATTCATCAATTCAAGCGAAAATAGAAATGTAGCAAAAGATAGCGAGGAAAAGTTGGAGAAGGAGCAGATATGACTCGGTGTTATCTTTACTTAACAATGGCTAGCAAAATTAAGATTGTTTCAGTGCATTGTGTGACATCATCCATCTATGGCTGGCATGCTTGCAGCCATTAAAGTATCAAAGAAGCAGTTGGCTGAATATCAAACGACCTCAACCACAGCTCTCCCGCTGAAGCTTGGGTGCGACTATGGAGAAATAGACTTGGATCCGCAGAGCGCGAGTGAAACTCTTGCGCTGGAAGAGTCTATATCTTCGAAGTTTAAGCCTAAGAAAGAGGAAGCAAAGGAACAACCAACCAAAACACCCACCACGGGTTGCCATGAGGACAAGCCAAGTTGGATGGCTACAGCTCAGCTGTGGAGTGAGCACCCAGAAAGGACTGATGTTAGACGAGAGGTGAGTCGGCTTCTGCTTTGTTGGTTTTTATTGTCCTGCTCTTTCTGCAGAATCTGCCCTTGTACTCAAGATTACCATTTGTAGTTGCAAGAAAACGAAATAGATTCTGAACTTGTTTGTACTTTGTATATGGCAGGATACGACCGCAAATAGCCAAATTCAGCTGGATAGTTGGAGGCTGGAAGCAAAACAAGCATGTAGTCCTGGTTCCAAATTTATATCAAACTCTACTTGTGGATTGGGTGGTGCATTCTCCCCTTTTGTTAGAGAAAAGCAGTGGGAAGGGGTGGCATTTGTGTCAGAGGAGACATGTAGAGGACCGAAATTGACGCTTTCTTCTGGAACATACAGTATAAGGAACAGTCCTATCAGGACAGGTCATGAAGTAGCTGAAGACAGGGGCGGGGGAGTTTTTGAGACACGAGGCACTGAAATTCGGGCAAGGCACACCGCAACAGGTGCTATGGGGTCAGGAAACTACCTCGGAGGAGGAAGTACGAATTTGGTACATGAAAGTGTGCAGCAGACTCAGCGCAAGGCAAGAAGGTCTTGGTCTCCAGAGTTGCATCGTCGTTTTGTGAGTGCTCTTCAGCAGCTTGGGGGATCTGAAGGTACATAGACAACCTTTCCTTAACGGGCTTTATCAACTTATCGTTTTAGTGCTGGAAAACCTCAGATCAAACTGAGGAGGTTACTTTGTTGATTATGTCTTTCTTCTGGGTGACAGTTGCCACACCAAAGCAAATTCGGGAGCTTATGAAGGTAGAGGGACTGACGAATGATGAAGTTAAGAGCCATCTTCAGGTATGTTAGATAACATTGTAAATTATAATTTGAAAATCTGCAGATTGTTATCATGAGGCATGAATTACTGCCAGACTACTGCTATGCTTGCATTAAATTTGTGGACTTCTCATATCTCTAGTTGAGTTACTGCTACTGGCAGATCTTTTTAACTTGTGGAGTTGCGGCATATTGTGAGAAACTTCTGACAGTGTGTAAACAATTTCGTTCTGACAAGCTTTTTTGAATGGTTCCCACAGAAGTATCGGTTGCACACGAGAAGACCTAGCTCAGTTCCCACGGGAAGACCTAGTTCAGATCCACAAACAGCAGCGTCCTCTTCTGAGTTAGTTGTTCTTGGGGGTATTTCTACGCCCCCCGAATCTGTTGCTGTTGCTGGTGAAGCTCAGAAAAACCCTAGTGCCTGTGATCAAGCCCCTGCTCAACATCAAACTCAATTTTTTGCCACCCTTTTGAATAAATCTAGCTCGTATCTATCTTCTGTTCCGAGGCCGTTTGACCATACAGTGTTGTTTGAGCAACAGTCAGCTTGCCATTCCAAAACTTTATTGCCAAGGCATAAACATTCTGCAGGCGAGCTCTCATTGGGGCCGGACGGATCAAGTGAAGGATGTGGAGAAGAAAGCATCGGAGATGATGCCAAGTCTGATAGCACCAATCAGAAAGCGCACTCTCATAATACAGGTACAGAATGCTTCAGAGTCAACGAGACTTGTAGGAGCTCTGACAGAGAAATAAGCACTCAGGAGCAACTTGAGGAAGATGACGATGGAGATGTCACAGAAGCCTGAGGATTGCAGAGGCTGTGAAAGGATTGAAGTTGATAAAAATGAGGGTAACGCAATCTGATTATGATGGAGCTAAAATTGTACATCTTCACTAGGTCGCAATACCCTTCAGTTTTTTCATTTGCATTTGGCATGTAAGAAATCCTGTACATGGCTGAAGAGGTATTATTTTACTCCAGGTTGATAATGGCATGAAGTCCTATTATTTTACTCCAGGTTGCCAATACTTCTTCGTTTTTGTTCATGGCAGAAACAGCCACATTTCGTGGCTGTTTTGATGTAATAAGGTAAAAGATACACTCTGCAGAGTAATGGCTAGTTGGACTTAGCAAGGGATGTACAGATTTAGCTGAACAGTTTAGGATGTTTCGATTGATGTTTCAAGCAGCTGAAGGTATGCATCTCCTGCCACACTTTCTTTCGAACATGATTTGGCATTCTGTTCATTTTAACCAATATGAGTGTCAGTTACCCACCCTGCTTGTGTATCCAACCCAAGGAGGAATTTATATGTCATTGCGTCCTTCAATTGCTGTTAATACTTACTTTCATACTCTTGCCTACAAGGTAAGTCTCTGTTCAGTGAAATATAAACACAATATTCTCCACAACAAAAATTTTGCACTTATTCCGGATTATTCAGCTCCTTTTGAACTATCCAAACTCTATGAAATTGTCACAATTTGTTGTCCGAGCTTTCACTCCACTTGGGTTGTTCAGCACAACTTCTATGGCGGCATAGCGTCTGTAGAGTCCTGTCACTTTATCAGTCAGGCTCTTATTGATTCTGCTTCCTTACTCATGCTTCCTCCTCGACTTTATTATTCTTTTGGGCATGTTTTTTTTCATTTCTAATGAATGCTAATTATACAAGAGAATGTTTTTTGTAATTTTGTCCATGTAGGCTCGGCTGTAAACAGCTTTCATTAGAATTTAAGGAAATCCAACCATCAAACTTGATAAAACTCTGATCTTTTCTATTTTAGTAACAGCAGGGCTTAAGACCCTGGCATAGCAAACAGCTATTCAATCCATTAAGGATGATCCAACTTAGAAACAATAAATTGTCTTAGGGTCTCTCAAACATAGACAAAACAATCACAACTTGGTTGAAGCAATATTGTAAAGTCTATAATTAGACGATAGCTTGTAGGTAAAGAATCTTATGGTATGTGAAAAGTTGATGAGAGATCATCTTATGGCAATATTCAATTCCAAGGATCTCTCCTTCATAGACTCCATCCTCTATCTAGTTTCCTATTGGGCCCTTAAAGCACACATCTCTTAGAAGAACTATTAGGGCTTGTATAGGCTGTTTGTAGGGGCAGGCCATTTTCATATTTGGACTACTATTTGCCTTAGTTGAAGATTCTTGAAATGTTTTTTTAAGGGTCCCATCTTAGTATAAATAGAGTAAATGCTACTGGGATTGTAGTTTTTTATGTAGTTCAAGCCTAGAGTTCATTGTAGTAGACTCCACCATAGTTCTTGTAGGTATATACCATTTTGTTACTTGTAGTAAATGTTGTTCAATAATCTTAGTAAGAGCTTATATGATGTTCATTTCTTACTGTCTCTTGAGCTAATGTGATGCTAAATTTGTGAATATTATTCATAATTTGTATGGGCTTATTCCTCCTTTGATTGGATTTCTTTTTATCAATCTATTTTCAACATCCTACCCCTAAAGTATCAATCTATAGTGTAAGTCTCAATTTGTTTATCGACAATGACCATATTCGTTTTGTAGTTCTAGTAGTTTTGATTTTCCTTCAGTTATTTGCTACAATTAGTCTTCTGAGGGGATTACTACAACTCACTTCCAATGCACATAAGCCATATTGTACAAACAATATCAAATGTATGCATTATAGTTCGCTTGGCCATTATCAGAAAACATGTCATGCACATAATTGATATCATATGGATTGAAAAGATCTCTAATTTATTTTCTTTTTTGATATTGGATAGTCCTTTTGTTCAAAGCCAAACACATATATGAGCTATCATAGGGAATCTCTTTGATTATCAAAAAAGTTTGAAGATAAGTGTGCCCTAGCCTATTTGGCCACAACCAAATAGCCCATCACACACATATGTAATATTGGGTGAACCAAAAAGGCTACACCCAACTCTCTCACAAACTATTACTAATGTAGTTTTCACCAGTTTTCAAGCTTCTTGTTTGAACCTTTTGGAATGAATATATGATCACTAATATCTCTCCTTTGCTTATTGTCATGTTGACAACATGAGTGACCTCAAGCTCTTCAAAAGATCCTACTTCATCTCAAGTTAGATTGACATCTTTGGAACAACAGTTAGGGTATGCAGAGAAAATGATCACCAAAGATTTTTCATAGAGGAATACCCTAGTAGCCTCTACGACTACAGTTGCTCCTATCCTTAGCATGACATATATGGATTAGATTGTTGTTTCTACTCCAAATGCTCTTGCACATGTTACAATTTTTATTGCACTTAAATCTCCTTTGATTTATGGGACATCTCTTTTTTAGAAACTTCAAAGACAAAAATTTAACTTAGTGTATACTAGTGCTCATTATATGTTAAAAAGTTAGAGAACTAGCTTGCTAAACTCGAGACCTACCTTCAATTGTACTCAAAAATTTATTATTGTCCACAAAATTGAGTTCTTGAGAAATTTTTGTTTTCTAATGGCATTGTTCACATTGGTTTTTCAAAATACTCCATTATGTTTCAAAATACCCCAAATGATACCCACAAAAGACATATGTTCCATATGTTCCACACCTCGGCTTTCCTTTTATTATGGATTCTAATGTGAGTGTATTATTCAAAAGATGATTACTCATGGGCGTGCTTCATAAGACAACAATGGAAAGGCTAGGTGTGTACAAGAAGCTGGCGACAATGTGGCTCTACATATTTCTCACTAATCATGTGAAGCTATGGTTCTCATGCTCACGTCATGATATTCAAGTAATGTTAGTTTTATTGCAAAATGCCAAGATAAGAGAGAGTAGATATTTGAGTAATTTTAGTTTTATTGCAAATTGCCAAACCTATGTCTATTAGATAAGAGAGAGTAGACCTGGTGAAGTCAAGCAAGTAATGAACAAGAAAGGAGATTTGGCGAAGTCATTCAAATAATGAATAAGAAGACCATGCGATCCTAATGCATGGTCAAGTCCATGACATTATAGCATATGGAAGATAATATAGGATCTATGTAGATACTTCTCTTGTTTTATGCACAAGCCATGTAAAGGTCAAGTAGCTGGTGAGAACCATTAATGTAGTCAAGAAAATTAAAGCTATCTACTCATGGTAATATATTGAAGATTAGTGGTAAGTGGAGTCCTATTAAAAGAGAGGAGGTGTGTTGTAGAGACATATTGAGTCACAAAAAAAGTTAAGAAATTTTGTACTTGAGTGTATATATTTTGTGAAAGCTAAAGTGGGCAAGTGCATGTCAAGTGAGAGATGATATCGAAGTTTGTACTTCAATGCATGCTATGCATGTGTCGAGTGAGATCCAAGTTTGAGAAATGTGCGCACGCGTGTGTGAGAGCAAACGTGGAGAATTGAATTGTAGTTGTGAGTTATGGCACATATATAAAACAAGGTGTAAACCTTCTTGAAGCTTTGAAATCTTTGTAAGATGTGTATGGGAAGAGGCTATATTCTTTAGTCCACTTGTATGATATTGATTTTTGTCTATCTATCTCCCTCCCTCCCTCCCTCCCTCCCTCCCTCCCTCCCTCCCTCCCTCCCTCCCTCCCTCCCTCCCTCCCTCCCTCCCTCCCTCCCTCCCTCCCTCTCTCTCTCTCTCTCTCTCTCTCTCTCTCTCTCTCTCTCTCTCTCTCTCTCTCTCTCTCTCTCTCTCTCTCTCATGATACTCAATGTTACTTAAGTCATCCAAAACCATATGACTTGTATGCCAAAAAATTGGTTTGTTTACCTCCATTATCAATGGTCAAAATGTGCCCTATCATATCCTATGGATGAGATCGTTTACTCCTTCCACAAGGCTTGTACGTGGAAGAGTAACTTGGAAAACGGTATAAAGGAGGGCACCGCTCTTAAGCTTCTATCACACTTCTCCTTCTCCTCCTCCTCTTCTTCATGCTTGCTTATGCACAATAGCATGCATCTACGATCACACGACACGGTAAGTTCTCTTACTTCACTCATTGCATATATGTTACTATCTTGATAGTATAAAGGAAAGATACTTGTTTATGAGGTTGTTTTGTCACAAATGATGATTAATGGAAGGTGCTGGATCGCGATCCACCACCACACTATTTCAGTTTCGATTACCTGATGCTATGCACTCTTTTGGCAAAAGAGTATATTAGGCTGTAAATCGTGACCTACTACTCTTAGAACAATAATTTCATAACCTACATACATGGCTTTATGTTTATGTATAAAAGATAACTTTGTTGAGTGAGTTTTGTGGACATTGAAAGCACATCTGTTTGTGAACAGAAATCAGTATATACCCATATACTTCTACTTTATGGATCACCAATGGCTTTGCTGGGACAGCGGTTATATTGTTTCCAGAATGATAGAATGTTTACATTCATTACCAAGCAACTATCTTGATCAAATGTTGCACCTCCATCGCTGGAAGGACATCGATGGTGGCATTATGTAATGCATGATAAACTAACTTTTCAACGTAAACGGTGGTCCATCGCTGGTAGACAATGACCTACTGCATACTGAATGTATCACAATCATCTCTTTGTTTATGGTTTGTGATAAGTAGAATACGAATAATGATATGCAAAGATATGTGTCTCTTTCTCCACAACGGTTTCTAGATTGCAAAATCACGTCCCGATTTTATTTTTCGGATTCAGAATACGCTCTCATACAAGTATGTGTATGATTAGTATCTTCATGAAGAGACTAAATGATAGGATATGTGTGATTACATGCTCTCTTTATTAGCTATGACTAGATGCTTCGTTTTAAATATAAATATGTGCTGATTGGCATTGCATTTGATGTTACCACCGTTATGGCAAAAACTAGGTGAAAAGTAAAATACAGTACTAAAAAGCACCATAAAGCATAACGACTTTCAAGATGTCCAGCTGTAATATACCTGCCACCATCCCACACTTGACAACTTTGAATAGCATTTTAAAACATAGTCCAGTCTTCCCAAGCACAAGCTGTTTTTGCAATAGGCCAAGTCGATATATCACCGTATCAGGATGAGTGCCATGTTGATCAGCTTACGGGCAATTGGTCCATATCAATTCATTTTTAGTTATAAAAAAGAGTATGAAAAGTTTTAACCGTTTTACATTTTTTTAGTCAAAAGACTTGGTGTGGACACGTGTGTTGGCATTAGAGCAAATTCATGCTATGCTAACCCAAGTGACCCTTACAGAGCAATGTGTATCACGCACTACTATCCATACTCTTGAGCATATCCGTGCTTCCCAGTTGTATCGCACCAGAAGTCTAAAGTAACACCTATAAGGGTGGGGTTAGTTATTACCAAAATTGTTATACATAGATAATATAACAACCCTAGTATATAGACATTGTTTCGGATAGACATGATTGGTTTTTAGTCCAAAATATCCAATATTCTTCCTAGGTGTTAGGGCAAATCTGTGCCGTTCTAACCCTTTCGTAAAAACTACGTATCTTACGCATTTCCATGCTGTCTAAGACAGTTTTATTGGAAATCCTACTGTTAGGTTTCTGACAAGGATTTTCTTTAAGAATTGTTTAGTTAATTTTGCTTTTTTTGGGGAAGTATTACCTGTAAAGTTGTTTCTTTCGAAAGAGAGGGTAAAACATATCAATTGTGCAGGTGTAAGGAGATACTTAACCCATTCTTGCTCGTGCATCATAGAATTCGTATATGAATTGATAACAAAAAGTCATACCTGAATATTTGTCAATGAGGCTTCTTGAGAGGCTGCCATCATTGTTTTTTTGCAAAAACAAAAAAAATCTATATCATAATGACAAAAAATAGTATGTTCAATCTATAGCTACATTCAAGAGTGAAAAAATGTTTAGATAGAGTGCACGGAATGTGTCAAATCATCTGCTTTATGAATTTTTGTCAACAATCAGATATGCAACATCAAGCATTCACCATAAGCAATCACCACAAGAAGGCAGAAGAAGAACATGCACAATGACACTATCACTCTACAGCATACTGAATGTAAAATGTAGAAATAAACCTTGAACCCCTGATAGAGAGAGAAGACCTACGAGTAGACTAATAGACTACCCTACGGCTAATGACAGCTGGTCACAACTGTCAACATTAATGTACCTCGTAAACAGTAACAATGAAGTTTATCATTGATTTCTAACACTCTCCGTCAATGATAAAATTACATTCTTCTATTCCTAATAGAGTACAAAACCTCTCAAATTTACATCTACCTAATGACTTAGTAAAAATATTTGTCATTTGATCTTCAGATTTACAAAAAACAAGATCAATGGCTCCATCAAGAATTTTCTCTCGAACAAAATGGTAGTGTATTTTGATGTGCTTGGTTCGAGCATGTAAAACTGGATTTTTGGCAAGGTGAATGCAACTTTGATTATCGCAAGATATAGTAGTCGCATCCACTTGTGGTTGACCTAAATCCACAAGCAATCTTCGTAACCATATCGCTTCTTGTGTAGCATTGTTGAGTGCTCGATATTCAGTTTTCGTCGATGATAAGGCTACTGTAGACTACTGTAGGTTTTTTTTTGCTGCTCCATGAAATTGCAGCTGTACCATAACTGAATGTATGACCACTGGTAGATCTTCTGTCATCAATACTATCTGCCCAATCGACACCTGTATAACCTACCAACATTGGCGCTTCAGGCTGATCGTACTTCAAACCTAAATTCAATGTCCCTCAAATGTATCTGAGAATACGTTTAGCATACTTCCAGTGTTCTTGACTAGGATCTTGCATAAATTGACTAACAACACCAACAACATAAGAAATATCAGGTTGTGTGTGTGTCAAATAAATCAAACTACCCACCAACTGTCTATACAAATAAGCATCCACTTTCTCAGATTCATCATATGCAGTAAGCGTCATGTCGACATCCATAGGTGTTCTCAAAGGCTTACAATCCTGCATATTGAACTTATAAAGCAAATCTCGTGCATATTTGCTTTGTGTAAGATAGACCATGTCTTCCTTTTGCCATATTTCAATGCCAAGACAATAGTGCATCAATCCTAGATCACTCATGTCAAAAGCATTGGAAACCTTGTGTTTTTGAGGAAGCGACGAGGCATCTATAGTCCATTTGTTTAGTAGCAAAGCAGGGTAAGTATAAACATAGAAGCATCCATGTGTGTGTGTGTGTGTGTGTGTGTGTGTGTGTGTGTGTGTGTGTGTGTGTGTGTGTGTGTGTGAGAGAGAGAGAGAGAGAGAGAGAGAGAGAGAGAGAGAGAGAGAGAGAGAGAGAGAGAGAGAGAGAGAGAGAGAGAGAGAGAGACAGAGAGAGAGAGAGAGAGAGAGAGAGAGAAACCCATCAACCAGACCCACAGTCAGTGAATCCCTCAAGGGGCAGCTAGCTCCCCCCTAGGAAAGCTAACTGCAAACCAAAGAAGTATAAATATTTGTAGGCAATCAAAAGATAGTGCAGGAAAAGTTTCTTGTGTAAGTAGTTTATCTATGATCAAACACAATTTGTCTTTTATAAAGCCATTCTTTTGAAAAGCTTCAACTAGAGTCTTAACTTCTTTCAGAAACGCTTGTTGTTTATTACAGCAATACATAGCTGCAATAACCTGGGATACAATGATCTGATAAGAGTTTTAAACTGCTCTATTGGAGGCCAAGTGTATGTATTGTAAACAACGGAAAGACAAATCTCTTCCTTTTTCATATTTAGAAAGAAGTATCGCACCATTTACTGGATCAAAAGAGATGGTGATATTCAAGAAGTTTATCGTATTGTTGGTTGTGTTGCTTTCATCAATAGCAATGTATTCCAAAAGATAGATCCAAAAAGGGTTATCCAGCATTCTAGGGTGTGTTTTGTCAAGGAATTTCCCGATAAGAGGGTTGTTGATAAAGCAAATATCATCAATATATCTAAACGAAAATTTGAAATCATTCACGAGAAACCCATGGAAATTCCTCGGATTTGTCTCCAAGTGTGGTTTCCAAGTCTGACAATGCAATTATCTATCAGCATGGAATTCCATGCACATATAGTCTCCATGTCAATAGTATTCCATTCTTCTAAATTTTTCTTGTTCTAGGTCCATTGAAAATTTGACATTTGATATCCATTTATAACCAAGAGTTTTCCCCTTAGAAAACTTGAAGGCAAACATGATCAGTTTCTTCATAACCATTTTAAAACCATCTAGTTCGTCCAAGAGTATATTTTCGTAGCATTTAGAGATGTATGTGGCTTTTATGCAATGAATGTCCTTGGGTATGTTGAGATAGAAGTCAACATAGGAGTCACATTGCCAAAGTAGAGTTGTATCCCCATTTAGATAGCTATTGTATGTTTTTGCCTTAAGGCCTGATCCTTCCATCATGAAAGGATGCAGCATACTAAGAACCCCTGTCAGGAATTTAGCGAGTCCAGAAAAATAGCACTCATGGGCATTTCTGATCCATCTAAACGAATTTTTATGAGCTTTGAATGTGCATAAAAGATAGGGAAGTTCGTTTGAATAAATGAAGTTTTTGGGTAGTATATTTCCCATAGTTGCCTTTATATGTTCTAGAGAGTTCCGAACATAATTGTTTGATTTGTCAGGAAAAGGTTCAAAGTCTTGACTATCAAGTCTTTCAATTGCAAGCATTCTGACAAGATGAATACAAATGTAGCATGGATTATGTTGCGCTTTATCAACACCATTGATATATAGATGTT
Organism: Diphasiastrum complanatum; assembly: GCA_029204225.1. Lineage (NCBI taxonomy): Eukaryota > Viridiplantae > Streptophyta > Lycopodiopsida > Lycopodiales > Lycopodiaceae > Diphasiastrum > Diphasiastrum complanatum. The sequence goes on along the minus strand of CM055099.1, from coordinate 40,252,983 downwards.
TGATTAGCAATTGTCATTCATCGTTGGCATCAATAGTTTTTTGTAGTGTTATAGTATTCTCTTGAATCCATTTTTTTTTTTCCTTAAGAACTCAATAGCGGCAAGTCTACATATATCAGCATGTTATAAAATGGTGTCTCCATCCATCATTACGTAAATAGGTAGAAGTCTCATAAGTTTGATCCATCCATCATATAGTTTGTTAGCAACACCATGTATGCCATGTATGTTGCAAAGTGATATGATTAAGACCTTTTTCTATAGACTTTCGAGGTACTTGCTTCTAATTTTATTGCAATCCGTTGTTAGAACATGATCCAATTTTTTTGAAACGAAGTTTTTGAAACGTTTCAGAGAAGGGCAAGAACATAAAGGTAGATTTTCACCTTCAAAATTGCAAAAAACATCAAACGGAAAGTACCATTCACTTTTGATGTTAGGCATGTATGACCAAACAAACACAATATCATGAAAGGACTCGTGTATAAGGCCAAAGATATGTAATAAAATGCGAGCATAAAACGGTGTCTCACATGAATGGTCTCAAACATCCTATTATAGTAGCGTAAATGTAAAAAGGTCTTTGCCTTATCCTTGTGCATGCTGATCCATCGTATTCCTAGTGAGAGTTCTCCTATCCAAAACTTCGTCATCCTACGAGCCAGTCAATCCCTATAAAAGTTCAGTCTTTTAACCAATAAGTCCTCTTTTGTACCACTATCTTGTCCTTCCTTTCCTTTGTATCTTGTAAGCTTCTTTCTTTTTTCCATATTCTATCCAGAAACCACCGAACTTGGATTGTTTAGATTGAAAGTACTAGTCCTTTTATTTGAGATTTAGAAGAATTTATCTTGGAGGGTAGAAAAACTTGGTCTTTTGAGGAGGTGTTTAATCTCTTGATGTTTTCGCATCTCCCAGGTTGGCAAGGAGTTTGGCAGAAGGGTTTGCAACCAGCTCTATAGATGCATCAATCATGTGTTGGCGTATAAAGAGGAAAGTGAGGTGTGACTTGACAACAAGGCAGATTACTCGATGGTTGATGCTGTTGTTGGAGTTTGATTTTCGGATACTGGTTCGCACCTCTAGTGGGCTTGCATAGCCAAAGGAAGAAGGCGTTCATCTAATTTTGGAAGGATGCACCAGGGAAGAATTCACTCAAATTGTTCATCATGAATCAGACACCATGATCGAACCAGACTATAGAGGAATTATTCTTGCTCTTGTCACCACATCTACATTTGAAAAAGGGTCTTTTCCAGTTCCATATTCTGGCTTGGTACATATTCATTCTACTGAAACCAATGTCAAAGTATCCACGAACTCGAGCCCAAGTTTTCTTAGAAAGACAACGAGAAGGTTCGAATAAGTTCATGCAAATAATATTGTCAAAAGCTATGGGTGTCTCAAGTGAGGTATTCTTGTTCAGAGTAGCAAGTTTGCAGGTTTGTACTTCTGCTTCTTTCAAATGTGAAGTAAGATCCAAAGTTCAATTGGTAATGTCAGAAATTAAGCCCACAGTTATCTCCTTGGTGAATGACTAATTTCTATTTCATGATTCTTCCTACACGTTTATTGATTGTTGATCTAGGATCATGTGAAACCAACTTCAGTTTACGTCTGCTCATCTGATACCTGCAGGAATCACAACTTAGATAGCCAAATTATTTGAAAATGGTCTACAACGGGCTTCCAGCTCATCTCCAGCAAAGGGTAACCAATCCTATCGTAATTTCAAGTTCAGATGTTAAGTTCAATTACTTGAAGTCATTGAAGACTTGGTCATCTTCAAGGACTTCCAAGAACTAGCATGTAGAACAAGTCTGCAAATTTACATTACTTTTTCAACAGTCTGCAGAAATACACTAAGTGTCACAACAGTCTGTTGAAATACTCTAAGCATCGCTACAGTCTGCAGAAATGAACTTTCTTTTTCACAGTGTCAGCTTTTCCCAAAAAGCGACAGTGTCGGCTTTTCCCAAAAAGTGACAATTCAGCATAGTTCACAAATTCAAGTTTTTGCGACAGTGTCGGCTTTTTCACATTTCCCTGAAAGGCTTTTCCCAAAAAGCGACACTTGCCTTAAACTTCTTCCTTTCAATGAAGGAGTTAAACTATTTCAAAGACATTGTCGCCTTTTCAAGGGCACCTTCCCCTTTTTAAGGGCATTGTCAGCTTTTTCGCAAAATTTTGAAGAGAGAAAAAAAACCCAACAGTTGTCTATTTTCAACGAGGAATGTTCCCAACAACTTTTCAAAAATGTGAAGTGAGATAAAGCCACTTCACGTAAAATGTGAAGTGAGAGCTCTATTTGCAGTGTCCTCGTCTGCGTCAACATTCCCTGATTCGTTGACCGTATATACTACGTAAAGTTGTCACAAAAGCCAAATACTTCCAAGTACAGCGGCTTACCTAATTAGGTGACAAACATTTACTGTAATTAATACATGGATAAATTGTATAAATGGATCATCCAGGCACACTCTACGTGATGCTCTGTCCATGAGACGTATGATTTGAGCCTCCCGGTTACGAAACCATTTTGGTTGTAATTGTTATTTTATTGTGCTTCAGTGTATATAGCAATAACACGCTTTTCTATCTGTGTATAACGTAGATGAATGCTTGTTGTAATTGAATGCACTTTATCATTGTTTGATCGCGCTTGTTTACTCACCCTGATCAGAACACAGATGTCTATGACTCCTTCGCTTCTAATCAAACAATGGTTGTCTTTGACGCCTGAGGAACCCGCGATATCATACCGCTCTTCCATTTATTTCAGAACTAAACTTCAGATTGAATATGATTTCCAGTAATACCAGACAAACAAACCATTTCTGATCTCTTCGGTGGGCTGTACTCTCATCTTTGTGAGTATGAACTAATTTCTAAGACTTTGTTGGGCAACTAGGACACTTAAAGTTGTGATTATACTTAGCATAAGCTTTCTATTAGAATGTTTTGGCATCTAGCAACTGATTGTAACGGGAGAGCTGTTCATTCATTTTTTATACCAATCGTGTGTTAAAAAACAATAAAATAATGTCGGCGTATAGTTATAGTTATATTCGGCCAAGTATTTTACCCTAACACTTGTAGTAGGATTAGGGCAAATCCATGCCATACCAATCCCTACGAGTGCAGCGATCCCTCACACAAATCCATGTGCATTAAGGGTGCCTAGGTTATCAATACTTGTCTTATGGATTTCAGCCTTTATTAATGGGGAAAAAACTGAAACATCATCATCTGTATAGCCTTAGTTATCAAGGCATGTTTACTTTGAAGAACAAACGAAACTAGTAAAGTAGTTTACTTATCCTACTATAGGTATAAACAAAACGTTTTCCTATTATTTGTCTTACCATCATTCATCTTTGTACACTACTCTTTGTGTATACACCATCATCACATTGTAAACCAAATAAGGTTTTACAACACTAACCTAAATAGATGTTGCAAACAAATCCTGTGAGGAAGTCATATTTGTTAGGAGAGACATTTCCTTTGAAGAGTGATGCTTTACCTTGTTGGATTATGAATAAAGGCTTCAAAAAGCTTCAGTCTTGCTTTGTCAAGAGGAACTAAGTGCAGTCTTGTATCTCTCTCACTCTCATGAATGAATGATACTCAAGGTTACTCAATTATGCCTCGTCGATTTATTTGCGCTTTGCTGGGTGGGTGGTAAGTCATCTAAAACCATATGACTATTACACCAAAAAATTGGTTTGGTTTAAAATTCAAAAAACCTCAATGGACTTTACCTCCATTATCAAGGGTCAAGATGTGCCCCACTATATCCGATGGATGAGATTGTTTACCCCTTCCACCAGGCTTGTGCATGGAAGAGTAAGGAAAACGGTATAAAGGAGGGCGCCACTCTTAAGCTTCTACCACACTTCCTCCTCCTCCTCCAATTAATGGAAGGTGCTGGATCACGATCCACCACCACACTATTGCGGTTTCGATTACATGATGCTAGGCACTCTTTTGACAAAAGAGTATAGGCTGTAAATCGTGACCTACTACTCTTAGAACAATAATTTCATTGCTTACATACATAGCTTTATGTTTATGTATAAAAGATAACTTTGTTGAGTGAGTTTTGTGAACATTGAAAGCACATCTGTTCGCGTACAGAAATCAGTATATACCCATATACTTCTACTTAATGGATCACTAATGGCTTTGCTGGGACAGCAGTTATACTGTTTTCAGAATGATAGAATGTTTACATTCATTACCAAGCAATTACCTTGATCAAATGTTGCACCTCCATCGCTAGAAGGACAATGATGGTGGCACTATGTAATGCATAATAAACTGACTTTTCAACGTAAATGGTGGTCCATCGCTGGTAGACAACAACCTACTGCATACTGAATGTATCACAATCATCTCTTTGTTTCCGGTTTGTGATAAGTAGAATACGAACAATGATATGCGAAGTTATGTGTCTCTTTCTTCACAACGGTTTCTAGATTGCAGAATCGCATCCCGATTCCATTTTTCAGATTTAGAATACGCTCTCGTACAGGTATGTGTATGACTAGTATCTTCATGAAGATACTAAATGATAAGATATGTGTGATTACATGCTCTCTTTACTAGCTATGAGAAGATGCTTCATTTCAAATATAAATATGTGCTGATTGGCATTGCTTTTGTTGCTACCACCTTTATGGGAAAAAAACTAGAATCGAACTCGCTTATTATCACTCTTTAAAAGAAACGTCTCTCGTAACAAATATGACTTCCTCACAGGATTCATTTGCAACATCTATTCAGGTTAGTGTTGCAAAACTTTATTCGGTTTACAATGCGATGATGGTGTATACACAAAGAGTAGTGTACAAAGATGAATGGTGGTAAGACAAATAATAGGAAAACGTTCTGTTTATACCTATAGCATGATAAAGTAAAGTACTTTACTAGTTTTGCTTGTTCTTCAATGTACACATGCCTAGATAACTAAAGCTATACACACGATGATTTTTAAGTTATTTTCCTATTAATAAAGGTCGAACCCGATAACACAGCCCGATAACACAAGTATTGATAACCTAGGAGCCCTTAATGCACATGGATTTGTGCGAGGGATTCCTACACTAGTAGGGATTGGTACGGCATGGATTTGCCCTAATCCTATGCAAGTGTTAGGGTAAAATACTTGGCCGAGTATAACTATATGCAGGTATTGTTTTATTGTTTTTAAGACATGATTGGTATTAAAAATAAAATAAAAAAGAGTGGTAGCTGGTAGACTCTTGAAAAACATGAATATGCTCAAGAAATTTGATAATGGTACCTATCCTACGATAGGTTTTTTAAGTATCGGTATGGCATGGATTTGCCCCATATCTGACTACCAATCCACGCTATCTCCTGTTTGTGAACTGCAATCAATCTAACACAATTATTTTTCAAGTACATATGCTTCAATTGATTTCATCAATGATTTGCCTTGCTCATTCATGCTTGTTGTTTCTAAGTAGCAGAAGTAAACAATAATGTTGTTGATGCTTGTGCCATTTTTGCACTTGATTGGTTGTGTGTTGCAGCCCATAATGGCTCTAATTGATCTCAGTTAGATGTTTTGACATCAAAAAGTATATTGCTTGCATGTTTGCTCACTCTACTTGCATGCAAACGGTTAAATCTATTGACATAACTATAGTATGTGTTACGAGGCTTTGATAATTTTATCAGTTGTAAACACATGGATAATATAAGCTACTGGATGCTTTATACAAGTGCTGATATTTGAACTACAAGTTCATAAAGGAATGACTCTATCACCTTTAAAGCGTTAGTTTTGGCTTTTGATTATGAGGCTGTGTAATTGAATTTAACACCAATGTAAGAATATGATACTCGTAAAAGGAGATTGCACAACCGTTAACTATCTATCTTCGGCTTGAAATCTATAATACTGTAGCAGGGTTTGTGTAAAGCAGTAAGGAGATGGGTAGCTCGCAGGAAATGACCTCATCTAGCATTCAGTATAAGACTTTGTGAAGTTACCAGGATGGAAGGTAGTATCATTCTACACTGATATACGATTCATGCTTATGTATGGAACTTCAAGAGTTATGATAAAAAGTTTTTTTGTTAAAAGAAAAGATAACTTATGATTCAAATAGATGCTACATGTTATACTTTTAGATTTGCAAGCATTGGGCTTTTTCTATCTTTTGTACAAGTTTCATCTTTTAAGAAAAACGTAAGGGCAGCCTATGTAAGTAAGCTATGGATTTATGCAGAGTTGACTTTGACGATTTGCCCAAGCCAGGGAAGTTGCTAGGACTTCAAAACTTTGCATGGGATGTCCTTGGGGCTAGTATGGCACAGGTCTGCCCTAGTACCTAGCACTATTGCCAAAGGCACAACTCTTTTCTTTGGTGTATTGAAAAGACAGCTTCTTACTTGTATCTTGTGTATGTGAACTTAATGCATTCTTTTCGCTCTTGCACTGATCAGTATGGCATTTGCCCTGATACAATTACGTTAAAAAGGGCAGGATGTATTGCTATTTATCGAATGAATGTTTGGGAAGATTGGACATATTATTTTCAAGTTGATAAAGTAGTGAATCTTGTTTCGGACATGAATAACAACTGATGCCTCTATGTGACATTTGTCACTTGTCATGCATGAAATTCTACCAACTTTTTACAAGTGTACTAGTTCTAACTAGAAATGTCCAAATCATCATGCATGTGTCCATTAAACTTTGTGCATGCCTTGCATGTCACTATGGATCACTTACAAATAATGCATGTGAGTTGCCACGAGTTTCTACAAGCATAATCATGCTAATTCTATGTCTACAAACTATATGCAAGTTGCATAATCAAACTAGATAATACATAATCTTGTAGCTCAAGTTCTATGTAGGCCAAACTTGGCATTTTTTCATTAATGAGCTACATACTTGCATGGCACAACATTTGTACCAAGCCTAGAAATCAATATGGATTGTTTTTCAATTTTAACACTCCTCCTAAAAATGATCTATATTGATTTGAACATGGATCTTGGTATAACTCCAAGGTTGGCTCTATGCTTGTTGAAGGAACTTTTGCTCAAAGGTTTGGTGAGCATATCTGCAATGCAAGATGATGTGTCGATGTGCTCCAATTTGATTTCACCTCCAATCAGCTTCTCTCTCACGAAGTGATGTGCAACTTCGATATGCTTGCTCCTTGCATGGAATATTGGGTTGTTGGCAAGGGCTTGAGCTGAAATGTTGTCACACATGATCATAGGTATATTTTCTTCCATAATTATCTTTAGCTCCACTAGTAACCTCTTGATCCAAAGCACTTCTTTTGTTGTTGTAGTGAGCGCCTTGTACTCAGCTTCACATGAAGAGAGTGATACAGTATCTTGCGTTTTGGAAAGCCAAGATATCAAGTTTCCTCCAAGATATATGAAATAAGCACTTGTAGATTTTTGATCTGCTCTATCACTTGCAAAATCCGAGTCAGAATAACCTAATAATAGAAAGATCTTCACTTTTATACAATAAACCAAAATCAAAAGTTGAAGATATATATCCGAAGCACTCTCTTGGCCTTTTTCCAATGAAAAACTGAAGGATTTTGCATAGTCTGGCTCAACTTATGAACACTAAGGCTTATGTCAGGTCTAGTTATTGTGAGCCAAATTAAGGAGCCTATAAGACTTCTAAAAAGTGTGATGTCCTCGAAGGATCTTTCATCACCTTTGTTAGAGTCCTTTACATTTTGTTCCATAGGTGTTTCTATACTCTTACAATTCAACATATTGAACTTTTTTAACATTGAAAGAGCATACTTAGATTGACATACAAAAGCTTTATCTTTAAGAAAGTCAATCTCTAATCCTAGAATATAGTGAGTTTTTCCAAGATCTTTCATCTTGAACTCTTTTCCAAGTGCAATCTTGGTTTCCTCAACTAACTTGATACAACTTCTTGTCAAAATGATATCATCAACATAAATAAGAAGGATGACAATATCTTTATCACAAAACTTGACATATAAGGAAGGATCATAGTTACTAAGATTAAATCCTAGTGACTCAAGAAAGGTGTTAAGTCGAGAATACCATCACCTTGGAGCTTGCTTTAGTCCATATAAACTTTTGAAAAGCAAACAAACTTTTCCTTCATCATGGATGAACCCAATAGGTTGATCCATATAGATCTCTTCTTCTAGATAGCCATATAGAAATGCATTAGAGACATCTAGTTGAAGAATTTGCCAATTGAAAAAACAAGCAAGAGAAATTATGATTCTAATTGACACCATCTTTGCAACTGGGGAAAAGGTCTCCTCATAATCAAGTCCATATACTTGAGCAATTCCTTTAGCACAGAGCCTAGCCTTGTACTTGCTGATTGTGACATCTTGATTATACTTGACTCAAAAAACCCATTTGCAACCAATGGTATGCTTGTTGGATGGAAGATCCACAAGCTCCCATGTATTATTGGCCATCAAAGCATCATATTCTTCCTTCATGGCAAGGTACCATTCCTTTGAGTTGATAGCATCATATACATCCTTCGGCTCCTCATGAGAAATAAAATAGGCACAATAAGTGGAGTTGATTTCCACTTGCTTTCCTCTATCGTCATAGGTAAGCCTTCTAGGCTCGGATCTTTCTCTTTGAGATCTCCTTGGTGAAAAAATTCGAGGTGACTCCTCCTCAAATCTCGGCCCCATTTCTCCATGATGATCTTCAAGGGTGATGATTGGAGTATCTTTGGGGAATCTTTGAACTCGGCCTTCTCAAGAATGTATTTTTTATCTTCATGGAATATCACATCTCTACTCTCAATTGTAGTTGAGGTAGAGGGAACATAGATCCTGTAAGCTTTCTTGTTGGATGCATATCCAACCATGATCCTTTTAACAGAATTAGGATCATCTATTTTCCTTGTTTCCAAGGGCATATTAACAAAGCAAGTACAACCAAAAACTCTAAGGTGATCTACCTTAGGTTTTTGTTTTTAAACAAGACTTCAAAAGGTGTTTTTCCAGCAAGAGCATTGTGAGGTAATCTATTGCCCAAATAGTTTGCACAATTTATAGCTTCACCCCAATATTCAATAAGCAAAGAAGCTACTACTTGAATTGCTTTAGCACATTCACATAAAGATCTGATTTTTCTCTCAGTTACTCCATTTTGGGAGGGAGAATAGGCACAAGAAAATTCTCTCTTTATTCCTTCACCTTCACAATAATTATGAAACTTGTTGGAGATATATTCACCTCCTCCATTGCATCTTAAAGCTTGAACATGGTGGAAGTGACAAAGCCCTCTTTGTCAAAGGCAAGCAGAAAGGAAGGAGTAAGAACCAATTCTCTCAAGCATACAACAAAGACAAAGCCAAAGATCGAGATCAAGATGGTGAAGAGGATGAAACATCTCATCCCTCTAACTCAAAAACCAAGAAGAAGAAAGTGAAGTGCTTCTTCTGTGGCAAAAAGGGGCACTGTGCCTCTAATTGCTTTAAGACGAAAAACCAACTGTTGCAAGTGATGGAGAAGGATCACTTATGGTGTCCAGTTTTTCTTCATCACCTTTCACGAAAGATGGAGCTTGGTACATAGACAGTGGAGCCTCTTCACATATGTGCTGTTCAAAGGAGTCATTTGACTCAATCTTACCTTTCAAAGGACTCAAGAGATCTATTTACACAACTAATGATCATGAGTGTCCAATAGAAGGAATTGGCAACATTCCATTGAAACTTGCTTCTTCAAAAGTTCTTGCACTTCTAATGTTCTTTTCATTCCAAAACGTACAAAGAACTTAATTAGTGTGGAAAAGTTGCTTGATAATGGTTGTGATGTAAAGTTCAACTCCAATACTTGTTTTATCAAGAGAAAAGATGAGATCCTTGCTGATGGAACTAGATGTGGTGGAATTTTTAAGTTGAATTCTTATGAGAATGCAAACCTTTGTGAAGTTGCTTTGTTATCTAAGGAGGAGCTGTGGCATAGAAGGTTGGGACATCCTAACTTTACATCTATGTCTTCTATGGTTAAGAAGGAGAAGGCTTTTGGTCTTCCAAAATCTCTTTCTAAAGATTTCAAGTCTTGTGAGGCTTGTGCCATTGAAAAGTCACACAGAAAGCCATATCAGAAGTCTTTTATAAAGACTACTTATCCATTGGAACTCATACATTCAGATGAACATTTTTTCTCTTCTAAAAGTATTGGTGGTGCAACATGTTTTGTCACCTTTATTGATGACTTTACTAGATACACTTGGTTGTATCTACTTTCTTCAAAGGCTATGGTTTTTGATCACTTCCTTATCTTCAAAGCTTATGTAGAAAAACAGTTTTCTTGCAAAGTTAAAGCTTTAAGATGCAATGGAGGAGGTGAATATATCTCCAACAAGTTTCATAATTATTGTGAAGGTGAAGGAATAAAGAGAGAATTTTCTTGTGCCTATTCTCCCTCCCAAAATGGAGTAACTGAGAGAAAAATCAGATCTTTATGTGAATGTGCTAAAGCAATTCGAGTAGTAGCTTCTTTGCTTATTGAATATTGGGGTGAAGCTATAAATTGTGCAAACTATTTGGGCAATAGATTACCTCACAATGCTCTTGCTGGAAAAACACCTTTTGAAGTCTTGTTTAAAAACAAAAACCTAAGGTAGATCACCGTAGAGTTTTTGGTTGTACTTGCTTTGTTAATATGCCCTTGGAAACAAGGAAAAGAGATGATCCTAATTCTGTTAAAAGGATCATGGTTGGATATGCATCCAACAAGAAAGCTTACAGGATCTATGTTCCCTATACCTCAACTACAATTGAGAGTAGAGATGTGATATTCCATGAAGATCAAAAATACATTCTTGAGAAGGCCGAGTTCAAAGATTCCCCAAAGATACTCCAATCATCACCCTTGAAGATCATCATGGAGAAATGGGGCCGAGATTTGAGGAGGAGTCACCTCGAATTTTTTCACCAAGGAGATCTCAAAGAGAAAGATCCGAGCCTAGAAGGCTTACCTATGACGATAGAGGAAAGCAAGTGGAAATCAACTCCACTTATTGTGCCTATTTTATTTCTCATGAGGAGCCGAAGGATGTATATGATGCTATCAACTCAAAGGAATGGTACCTTGCCATGAAGGAAGAATATGATGCTTTGATGGCCAATAATACATGGGAGCTTGTGGATCTTCCATCCAACAAGCATACCATTGGTTGCAAATGGGTTTTTTGAGTCAAGTATAATCAAGATGTCACAATCAGCAAGTACAAGGCTAGGCTCTGTGCTAAAGGAATTGCTCAAGTATATGGACTTGATTATGAGGAGACCTTTTCCCCAGTTGCAAAGATGGTGTCAATTAGAATCATAATTTCTCTTGCTTGTTTTTTCAATTGGCAAATTCTTCAACTAGATGTCTCTAATGCATTTCTATATGGCTATCTAGAAGAAGAGATCTATATGGATCAACCTATTGGGTTCATCCATGATGAAGGAAAAGTTTGTTTGCTTTTCAAAAGTTTATATGGACTAAAGCAAGCTCCAAGGTGATGGTATTCTCGACTTAACACCTTTCTTGAGTCACTAGGATTTAATCTTAGTAACTATGATCCTTCCTTATATGTCAAGTTTTGTGATAAAGATATTGTCATCCTTCTTATTTATGTTGATGATATCATTTTGACAAGAAGTTGTATCAAGTTAGTTGAGGAAACCAAGATTGCACTTGGAAAAGAGTTCAAGATGAAAGATCTTGGAAAAACTCACTATATTCTAGGATTAGAGATTGACTTTCTTAAAGATAAAGCTTTTGTATGTCAATCTAAGTATGCTCTTTCAATGTTAAAAAAGTTCAATATGTTGAATTGTAAGAGTATAGAAACACCTATGGAACAAAATGTAAAGGACTCTAACAAAGGTGATGAAAGATCCTTCGAGGACATCACACTTTTTAGAAGTCTTATAGGCTCCTTAATTTGGCTCACAATAACTAGACCTGACATAAGCTTTAGTGTTCATAAGTTGAGCCAGACTATGCAAAATCCTTCAGTTTTTCATTGGAAAAAGGCCAAGAGAGTGCTTCGGATATATATCTTCAACTTTTGATTTTGGTTTATTGTATAAAAGTGAAGATCTTTCTATTATTAGGTTATTCTGACTCGGATTTTGCAAGTGATAGAGCAGATCAAAAATCTACAAGTGCTTATTTCATATATCTTGGAGGAAACTTGATATCTTGGCTTTCCAAAACGCAAGATACTGTATCACTCTCATCATGTGAAGCTGAGTACAAGGCGCTCACTACAACAACAAAAGAAGTGCTTTGGATCAAGAGGTTACTAGTGGAGCTAAAGATAATTATGGAAGAAAATATACCTATGATCATGTGTGACAACATTTCAGCTCAAGCCCTTGCCAACAACCCAATGTTCCATGCAAGGAGCAAGCATATCGAAGTTGCACATCACTTCGTGAGAGAGAAGCTGATTGGAGGTGAAATCAAATTGGAGCACATCGACACATCATCTTGCATTGCAGATATGCTCACCAAACCTTTGAGCAAAAGTTCCTTCAACAAGCATAGAGCCAACCTTGGAGTTATACCAAGATCCATGTTCAAATCAATATAGATCATTTTTAGGAGGAGTGTTAAAATTGAAAAACAATCCATATTGATTTCTAGGCTTGGTACAAATGTTGTGCCATGCAAGTATGTAGCTCATTAATGAAAAAATGCCAAGTTTGGCCTACATAGAACTTGAGCTACAAGATTATGTATTATCTAGTTTGATTATGCAACTTGCATATAGTTTGTAGACATAGAATTAGCATGATTATGCTTGTAGAAACTCGTGGCAACTCACATGCATTATTTGTAAGTGATCCATAGTGACATGCAAGGCATGCACAAAGTTTAATGGACACATGCATGATGATTTGGACATTTCTAGTTAGAACTAGTACACTTGTAAAAAGTTGGTAGAACTAGTACACTTGTAAAAGCCATTATAATAAAGACTTCTTAGTTATTGGATTGAGATATGTTTGAGCTTGTTCCTATCAGACTTAGAGTTGCTGCTCTCTTCACTATAGGTATTTTCAAGGTTGAACTACCTTCCTATGTGAAATACTTGCAGCCATATTTGAGATGAATCTCAAATATTCCACAAGACAAGTTTTCTAGATCAGACACAAAAAGTGGTTTGAGACACTTTGGCTGGTTTGAATTCTACTTTTGGCACGTGTGAAATGCTTCAAAAGAAAACACTATTGACACTCAGAATGCTCAAAGGGTATTCAAATACTTCAAACTCAGTCTTGATCTATAGTTTCTTGTGTTGGATGCTCAAAACAATGAATTCCGAACAAAGTATAATTGAATCAAATCAAAATGCTGTCACTCGGATTTTGGACCTATCCCTATCCTCTTTAAGAGCTTATAACTCTTGCTAGACACATCAGATTATTTGATTTTGATTTCTATGGAAAGTACAGATCAAATGCTTTCCATCAAGCTATAACACTGCTATCTTTGGATCTACAAGTAAGGAGAACAAAGGGACTGGAAAACTCTGATTTTCACACGTGCGAAATTCTAGAATTCCGTACTTCCTCAATTCAGGTCTAAAAATTCAGTTCAAGTCCGATTTGATCCAAATACACTTCAGAGAAAGGTTAGAAAAAGTGCAAAACTACTTTTTTGCTTGATTTAGCTCTCAGTTTCTTGTACAATCAGAGTTGTTAGCATGCAAAGCTTAATGTGGCTCTGATACCATGACAAAATTTCCAGAATTCACACGTGTGGGGAATGTCCACAAGAGTGACTGATCTTAATTAAGCTTTGTGATTGGCACTATAACCTGATTCTAGATTGATCAACAAAATCTAGTTCAGAAGAAATGGCTAATCCACAATCTAGCATGCTAATCAACAGAATATAATAGCAATGAACAGAGAATGAATAAAAATACAAGATTTCAGTGTATGAGCATTAGCCTCAATACGAGTTAGAGAGAGAGAGCTAGAGAGATAGCAAGCAATATTTGTTTAGATCCAAAATGGCATGAGATAGCTACAAAACTTTGGTTCTTCATCATTATTGTGTGGAGAGCTACACATATTTATGGAGATTGAGGTAGCTCGAGGTAGAACCATATCTATCCACTCCAAAATGACATCTAAAGTGACATCTAGAGTCTATGTGACATTTGTCACTTGTCATGCATGAAATTCTACCAACTTTTTACAAGTGTACTAGTTCTAACTAGAAATGTCCAAATCATCATGCATGTGTCCATTAAACTTTGTGCATGCCTTGCATGTCACTATGGATCACTTACAATTAATGCATGTGAGTTGCCACGAGTTTCTACAAGCATAATCATGCTAATTCTATTTCTACAAACTATATGCAAGTTGCATTTATCAAACTAGATAATACATAACCATGTAGCTTGAGTTCTATGTAGGACAAACTTGGCATTTTTTCATTAATGAGCTACATATTTGCATGGTCCTGCAATCTACCAATGGATCTGAGGCTAGAGCATAATCTAGAATGCTACAGATCAAAGCAATACTAATTCCTCACAAATAGAGAGAATACATAACCAAAATAATGTATGAACTCGGGTTAGAGAGAGAATATCAAAACAAGCAAAATAGTATGAGATCCAATTTTGACATTATGACATTACCAAAGCTTGATTCATCATTAGATATGAATGAGAATGATATGTGCATATATAGGTGAGCCAAAATTCGTGGTACTCTTTGCATTCAATGCATTCTCTACACCTAATCAAGTATAAACTATTACCATATTGACACCTAACATCTTGCATGCTGAATTTGCACCTAACTCCTACCTACTTTGCCAAATGTCAATTTCTCAACTATGAACCTACAAATCTACATGCATGTGTCAAATAGTACTTGCATGTAACTTCCCTAGATGACTTGGACATGTGTAGAACATGTGTACTGACTTGCATGTTGCATGCATGCACTCTAACTAATTTTGCATGTCATCTAGTTTTATGCATGTCATCAAATCTAGATCTACCTAACTCAAACTCGCCTAGATCTACAAGGTCATGTGCTCAATTCACGTACCTTTGATATATACAATGGAACAAAGTGAATATGACCATCTAGACACTATGCATGTCATGTAGTTCGAGTTTGTACATACTAGAAAATGATATTTACAACTTGTAGCTACACAAGCAAGATGATTTTCCTCATCAACCCCTATAGACAAGTTGGATGGATTTTTATTCTTCACAAAGAAGTCAAATCATGATGCTGGAAGATCAGCTGACCAATCTACAGTGGGATGGAAAAGACCTCACCTCTTTCATGAAAAAAATGAAGGATCTGTTTCTATCACTACATAACTCTGGAGCAGAGAATGCAGTGTCAGCTGAGAAGCAGCTCACGTACCTGTTGAGAGCCTTACCCAGATCATTCCAGACGACAAGAACCCTGCTCGTGAAAGATCTTGCCGTGAACCTCGAAAAGGCGATTGTCGAGATTCGAGAGGAAGTCGAGGCCAGAGAACATCTTGATCACAAATATGGTTCTGACCAGGCCCTGTACGGCAACAAAAAAAAATTCAAGAAGCAATTCAAGCCTAAGAGGGAGCCGAATCAGAGTCAGGATCGTGATCAGCAAGCAGAGAGAACCAGCAAAGGCAACTGGAAGTGCAAAGAGAGGTCGAAACAACAAGGTGCAGACAAGAAAACTTGCATGAGATGCAGAAGAGATGGGCATACAATAGATACATGCTGGCTCAATCCCAAGATTGAGTGTATCCATTGCCATAATAAGGGTCACGCAGCCATGGATTGCCGCCAGAACCTGAGAAACAAATCAACACAAAACAAACAAGAGAACAACAATAGTTCATCCTATGTCGAGGAGCCCGAGAGCTCGAAAATGGGCGAAGAAAGAACGAACAGAAACTGTTCGACCGCCTATATATGTGAAGACGTGTGTGCAACATCAACATCTGACACACATGAGGTGATTCTAGACTCAGAAGCCACCTCACACTTCGTGACATCAAGACGAATAATGTCTGATTTCAGAAGTGCAGATCCCTCAAGATTCATAGTTCTTGGAGATGGATCTAGACATCAAGTGAACGGTATTGGTTCACTATGGCTCAACACCAACGGCAGAGACAGACGACTCGAAGATGTTCTGTTCGTGCCTACTCTGCAACAATACTTGCTCTCTGTGGCAAGAATAGCAGATGCAGGGATGCGTGTGACGTTTTATGACGAAGCATGCAATATGATTGATGCCAGTACCATTATTTTGATCGCTCAAGGCATAAGGAAAGAAAACCTATATCATCTGAAGGTACGCCTACCTACAGATCAGGTGCATCAAACTCATGATGACCAGCCAGACACTCTGTGGCACAGGAGACTTTGCCACATGAACTCAATGGCACTTTACCAAGCAAGCCATCATGGAGCAATAAAAGGGGTCAGCATCTCGAATGCAACCAGTTCGACCACCTGTGATGCATGTTTGAAGGGCAAGATGTCACGCACACCATT
Organism: Diphasiastrum complanatum; assembly: GCA_029204225.1. Lineage (NCBI taxonomy): Eukaryota > Viridiplantae > Streptophyta > Lycopodiopsida > Lycopodiales > Lycopodiaceae > Diphasiastrum > Diphasiastrum complanatum. The sequence goes on along the minus strand of CM055099.1, from coordinate 40,236,417 downwards.
CATCAAAGACTCCTACAGAACGACTAAGATTCTGAAGCTAGTGCATTTTGACATCTATGGACCATTCAACGTGATCTCAGTAGGAGGTTCAAAATATTATATAACCTTCATTGATGATTATAGCAAATTTGTCAGAGTGTATTTTATTAAGAATAAATTTGAAGCACTTGATAAGTTCACAGAATATGTGAATTGGGCTGAGAGTTGTATAGGCAGCAAAGTGAAGCAGATCAAAACAGATCGAGGTGGCGAATACATCTCAAATCGCTTCACTGACTTCTGCAATGATCGTAGCATCATTCACAGAAAAACTACAGCCTACACACCGCAGCACAATGGTGTTGCTGAATGAAAGAACAGGACCCTGATGGAAGCAGCCAGATGCATGATGGCCTACTCAAAAGCTCCAAGGGCACTGGGGGCTGAAGTAGTGGCTACAACCGCATACATCCATAATAGAACAGTCACATGACATCACATGAGCTATGGTGGGGTAGAAAGCCCAATCTGTCTCACGTCAGAATCTTTGGTTGTGCAGCTTATGCACATATTCTTGATAAGGTTCGAAATAAGCTTGATGAGAAAGCCGAGTAGGGATTTCTGGTAGGTTATGACAACAATTCGTCATACTACAGATTCTACATGCCAGACACGAACACTGTGAAAACAGTGAGAGATGTCAGATTCGATGAGAGCAGGACAATGGCCAATGATGATCCTATCAGCTACGAAGTTCTGGAGAGACAATACTATGACCTACCGCCAATGACAGAGGGAGCAGAGAACGAACACAAAAATGAAGATTTTTGAGTCACCTCCCATTCGAGCGACGAATCTGACGAAGAAAGATTCGAGAGGCGGCTGCCACCGCAGCATTTTACCAAAGCTCTCATGTACTCGAATATTGTTTGGCTTAAATGACATGTATAGTACCCAACTTTATATGCCAGCAAAACCATTCATACAACAATCCGAATGACTTGTGAAAAGCCTCACGCCCATGCCTGTGCTTGCATGCATACTTAGGCTTTGTTAAAATATTTCTTTTATTCATTAATAAAATGTTTTAGTTTTGCTTATGGAACCAAAAATACTCCCTTGTGCAAGGTTTTCAAAAAAAAATTTGTGGGTGATCTGCTATAAGTTTCTACTTGACAATTCCTTGGAGATGCCAGAGACACTCACCCTCAAAGAGAAAAAAAACAAGGTTATTGTACCACAAAAGGCATTGCCACAAATTTTTGAGTGAAAAGTGTGATGTCTAAGGTTGGATGCTAGGTGATTAGTTATTTTTCAAACCTTTGTTGTGGCATAGTCATTAGTATTTTCTTCTGTTACCTCAAGCAAAAGTTTGATGGAAAGTGTGTGCATGAGTAAAGATATGACAACAATAAAAAACACAATATGAAATGATTTTGTGTTGCACATAGATATCTTTATGTGATTATCGTTGTTGGTACTGTTGGTGTGTCTTGCAGTTGAGAGCCTCAGAATGCACACAAGAAAAAGAGAGGGACTCTATTTTTTTACTATTTATGAATTGCATAGAAACGTGCATCTAAAACGTGGGCATGCATGCAAGAAAAGAAGGAACGCGAATTTGTTGCTATTTACGACTTGCACATTGAGGTGCATCTAAAAAACCAAGTTCTTGTAGTAAGGTTCTTAGCAATGTAGAAAAGCTTTTTGTGTGCACATACTCTTATGATTTAAGACATGCACTTAACTCCAATGACCAACATGGACACATAGGATTGCCAAGTTTGAACACATAGGATTGCCTTTGATTGTGTAGGAGAACCGACCACTATATCTGAAATATAGATCCACTGCCACGTCTGAAACGAAAAGCTCGCAAACGTGAAAAGCGTAACCGAAGACCGAGGTATAGTCCAATCCCCGCTGGCGGCCGTTACCTTGAAGGCCAATTGAAGGCCAATGGGACGGGTAGCTATTGAACCGGGAACTGGACAGGAACACGATCTCTGGATAGCAGAAGAGACTCCGCCGCGAGAGAGAGAGAGAGAGAGAGAGAGAGAGAGAGAGGGAGGAAGAATGGACACAGGAGATGGACGAAAAGGGAGAGATGGCGCGTGGAAAGGGGGGATGAATGCTGACGAGAGGCGACTGAGAATCGAGATGACAGCTCAACCTGGATTTGGACAGCTGCTGTGTTTCTGAGACGTGCACAGGTAGCTGGACGAAGGAGTAAGATCCAAAGCATGGAGGACTGAGGACGACGCAGGGCAAGCTCGACAGTGGATTAAGACGCATGAGGGAGTGGAGCGTGGGCGCAGAGAAAAGAGACGCTTACGTTGATGCGATTTGCGTTCCTGGAGGCTGGAAGGTGGGGCGGGGCGAATCTTGCATAAGGGGGTGTCAACCTTGAGGATCAGGCCGAGGGACACCCCGTGGGAAAGGACTCAGGAGTAAGAGGGCAGCTGCTGGCGGACCCACTGTTTTGAGTATTTGTGCAGTCATTTTGGACTTAGTTCGACCTGTGCCGTTGCCTATCTAATGGCGTCTTCATTCAAACCTTCTGAATCTGTAATTTGAGTGACAGCGTAGACGAAGATTGGACCGAAAGCTCATGATGTTTCAACTTCGAGTGTCGACAGCCGATTTGTGAGAAGCAGTGAGATCATATGCTTAGGCACAAATGGTCCTTTTATCTAATATTCTTTTAGAGGATAAGCTTGATTTCGTGAAGGGCAATCCAGCAGTACTTTGATGGTTAATTATTTCGACTTTGGCTCGATCCTTCTGCTGGTTTGTGTCACCTTATTATTGCTAGGGCTTCCTCTGGTGCTACCGCCTCTACCGCCCCCACCATTAATTCTAATGGTAGTGCCTGTTTTAATATTTTCCTTGCTGCTTCTGATAGCACTCGCTCCGTCCGGATTATCTGCGGCGTGTACCTAGTCTAGGTATAACATTTCCTGCAATTTTTTTATTTTGTATTTCTACTGCATGGAAGAAACTTGATCTTTGTTCATGTGATCTTCGGTACCTCAGTAACCGGCTTCATTGGGAGTGCTGCAGACTCTATGCTCTAAGCGATCACTGCCCTCCATGAGGTTTTTCTGAAGTTGCAATACACTTGTCTCCGGTCTAGCGAAACGTAATTCGGTTTATGCGATTATGTCATGAATAGCTATAGAATAGTAAGCATTGATAGATTGTTCTTTTGTTAAGATACGTTTAGATATTTAGTGGTGATTTTTTTAAATCTGTGTCTCCTGCAAGATGGAAGAACATCCTGCTTTGTTTCAAATTTTCGTGTGGATATATTTACGGTGTTCCTGAGTCTTCACTGAAGCCGATTGAAAAGTTTCACAGAACAATTTTGTCAATTCGAAGTAATCTGCAAAATGCAGCATGTAATGTTTCGTTTAAATCAGAGTCTCGTGGTATTGTATTAACACTGAACAGTTCCCACCTACTCAAACATCAACTTTCAAGTCTAAATGCATGGTCGTGCATTATCTTCAGTTTACAAACTTATTAGGTTGGTTTCTTTTGTCTATGCCATTTTGGGCTGTCACTTGAATCAAGAAAACATATGGTTTGTTTCTCGCTTAGATTGTCGATATTTAATCCTTTTGCACTCGAAAAGTTCTGCTAATTCAAAGAGCCAGGCTAAAGTTATAAGCCGCTTAGCACGCAACAAGATAGAAGAACTGAAGTTTTAAACTGTTTCACTTAGCGTAAATACATTTTACAGCTTCTGTGCCATTTTTGCTAGTGTTTCCTGTTTTGAACGGGCAGAAAATTAACGAGTCTGTGGTGATTATAACAAGTTGATTATGGTTATCATTGTGAACTCGACGCTCATAGCTATCTAACTATGTAGTTAAGTGTATAATTATGTAGTTAAGTGTAGTTTGGCTGGATGAGGTTGTTTGACAAGTTGAGAATTCTTTCAGTGTGCCAAGCAGGTGTTGTGAGTATGGTTTATCTATGGGCGACTAGCAATGTTTTTTTCATTTGCAATCCATGAACATCTGAATCAGGCGCAAACATACTGGTATGCTCTCTGCCATCTTAACTACGACAGCTGAGACCATGCCTTTTTCTCACTTGGTTCTTTTCACTTTTCTAAAAAGTGTCAAGTTGTTGCTTTGGTTTCTATTTCAGTATGTCTATGAAGGAGTCGCCTCACCACGTGAATAAGAAATTAAGTAGTTGTGCTTTATCACATGTGATGTACTACTACTTTTGCTAGCTACTTTATACACCAAGTAATGGATACTTTGTGACTATTTTGTGCCTGTTTTTCTACGTCTTCAAAAGTAGAATATGCATCTCTTTTTTTCAAAATCCATCCTTGTGCTACCCTTTCCATCTTGCGCATTAATGTCAAACGTACGACTGCCATGTGGCAAGTCCACACTGGTCAAACAAAGTCAAACTGCTTATTATGCTTCATAATGTACTATGAAAAAAGTCAAAGTATCCATTATGCAATGGAACGTGCCGGTAGGCAGAGGACATTATGCCCAGTAGCCTAAAAAATTCTGAAATCCTTACCAGGCATAATGTCCTCTGCCAAGCACCTTTCGGCCAGAATGTCCACTTCCCGGCACCTTCCATAATACGTAGTGTGTGTGTGTGTGTGTGTGTGGAGGGTTCATGACTAGATTTTGATTTGTACAGAGCACTTGTAACCTCCATATTTTTCTAAACATATTAATTGTTCTTGTTTAAGCTGACTACTGGACAATCTATACAACATGGACATATCACCAAGTCATTTTTGGAGCAAAGCTCCTTAAATGTCACTTCAAAGCGGTCAAGGTTTAAAACTTTGGCTTGCCCTTTGCAATAAACAACTCACCCCATCGGGATGGACTCATTTTCACTATCAGGAAAGTTGGTTATTCCTTGATTTGAATCATATGTACACATAAATAGCAATTTTAATCGTCACCATGGGTGTCAATTTTTTTTTTTAAATCATCGAAAACCTATTTGGGTATTAATTATTTTTTAAATTTGTTCGAAATGTATGTTTTACTTTTAATAAAATGAATTCTTTTCTTACATTTTACAAGTGAAGAAGATGATACATCTAGTGGCTAACTTGGTTATCGTCCTTAAAGCCTCTAATATTGTACTTTAGTAATTGGTTATGACACCTACTTCAGAACATATATAGTTTTGTACATACATATCATGTCTCTATGGCTAATTGAATGTCACAAAACTTATTAGTGCATTTAGAATGTCTATTTTTCAACTTCTCCCTAACTTGATAATGGTGCTAAAAGTCTCCAATATTGTGACTTAGATAGTTAGTTATGGCACATGCGCCTTAATAAGAGGGGTCTCATACGCAAAAGCAATGTGTACTTAATGATAATAAAATGTCTCTTTGAGTTTTGCTTTGGAAGGTTGTAACTTGGTATTTTGAGGTTTTGGACATTCATTAAATCTTCCATGGCTACATCAATGCACATATCTCAAGGCAAATGCAATATTTAATCAATATATATTGGATTGTGTTACTTGCAATGCAACAACTTGAGGTGTGTGTAGTGTTTGGCTCAATGTGTGAAAGATAGATCCGACCCTTGATTGAAAAAGTTGAATTGGTTTTCTATATTTTAAAGTTCTAGGAACTTTCATCTCAAGGTCATGACATTCTTCTATATGTTATGGTTGGATAGATGTTTTTCTTAGTACGTTGAGAAGATATGATGAGGTTTTTGTGATGTTTAGAGCTTATAGGTAATTAGTTATTAGAGGAGCAATATTTCATGATGATGTTTGGTAGAACATAGAGCTCTCTTGAAAGGTATATATGTATGCCCATCCTTATTCACAAATTGTTAGTAATTGTACCATGCACTCATTACATTTACAAGTCATTATAGTTGTATGTGTACAACGTTCCTTCAATTGGTTCATATCAAGATATTTAGAACTAGTATATTTCTCATGACTGATGTGTCATTTACATGCAATATCAAATAACATTTCTATTTGTCGACTATGGGTAGACTTTTGTGTCTAATACATTAAGCTTTCAATAATTGACTATTTTTGTGGTTGGTATAGGTATTGATGCTCTTGTTACTTGATTCAGACTTGAGTGGAGTTCATTATGGACAATCTCATGAGAGAGTTTCAACATAGAGAAAAATCTTATGATAATTTAAGAATAAGTCATTGGGCAACTTGATATGGGTGAAATCGACTCCATTTGCATGTGGTTGTAAAAGTACACATCATGCTGGAATAGAATGATTGCTTGTAGTTCGAGCACTACAAAAGTAGTTCTAGTACATGAGAACACAACTTTAACATGCCATGAATGAAAATGTGTTGTGAGGGTGTAACTTTGATAAGAAAGTTCATGCTCCATTCCATGAAAAACATTAACAATTTTGCATGAAACATTTCTTTAATTTTCCTTGAAAAATCTATGGTGTAAGCAATGCAAGGAGGCATTTGAAATGCAATTGTTCAAAGTATGTTAGTGGCAAGACTAATCAATATGTAGTTGATGTCTCACATTGAAAAAATTACACTCAATATTTTGTAGCCCAAAGCTATTTGCATCAAGTTTTCTACCACCATTACAACATAATGTAATCAAAAACTAATTTCTAGAAATGACACTTAATGAGAGGACAAGGGGAAGGGCAGTCATAGTAGCTAGGACTTACCTAGTAGGTATGGTGACCATATTGTACAATCATGGGGTTCACAATCTATGGTACTTTTAAGTCTTGGGAAAGTGAGATGAGAGTACCATGTGCTTAAGCTCAAGACAATTGATATTTAATAAGGAAGATAATAATGTATGCATGTTTTGCATTGACACATCCATATTCACATATTATTGTCACTTCATAATGGTAAAAGGTGTTTGTCAAACTTTAAGCCTTTGGCCTTGATTGAAGGGAGATTGTGCCTCAATCTAAGTCGGAAAGGCTTTGTTACCTGGGCTAACATTATGAATTCTATTTACTCCCTTAGCCTTTCTCGTCTCAAAGCTGATCTTGGCCTTTCCGCCAGGGAATCCAATTTCCTCAGCTACGCTTTCTCCCACAATGATCTTGGTCCCCTCACCACCTCGTTACCCTCTGACTGTGAAAAAAAATGGCTTTTTAAGGCCTTTGATAAGTCGAGCAAGATTTCTTACTACTATGTTTTTTTTGCCACCAAGGAGCCTAACTTCACATTCTCCTGGTTCAACTCCAAATAGTCCCTCTCTGACTCCCCCCACCTTTGGAAGACCAAATTTTGTCGTACTCACATTATTAAGAATGGCAAACTTAGAATTTTTTCTCTTAGGATTCTCCAACGTTCTCTTCTTGTACGTGCCTGTTATAGAGGTGAAGTGTCGCATGTTTGCACTAAATGCAAAACATTTGTGAAGACGTGATCCATCTGTTCTTTCATTGTTATGCTCCTCTTTGGAAATCAATGACTAACCTCTTTATTGCGTGCTTCCATGTCAGATTCAAGAGGTTCAGCCACATATTTACTGCTGAACAATATCACTTTTGAGGATACTAAGGGCTTTTTGGCAACATATTATAGTTACTACTCTTTGGAACATCTGGCTAGATAGAAATAGCAGGGAAGTCGAGAGCGGTGACTTTTCTATCTCCCCCTGGCTTCTTTTTTGAAAGGTTGAAAAACTTTCATTTCTGTAATTTTATTTCCTGCATGTACTTTGTATAAATTTCCTAATCTATGGCTAGCTTTTTCGAGAGAGACTAAAAATATTTTTTCTTTTTTTATTCTATTTTTTGGAGCAGATATGTTTGATTTAACAAGTGCTCACATTCTATTGAGACAAATTCTTGGTTGGCAATTTGCAGAAGTATGGGTGTTATTTAGTTTGTTTCTTTGCAATTTGTTGGCTTTTTCTTTAGTCCTTTGCTATTTTAAAATTTGATTTTTGGAGTGTTCTTTCATTATGAGTAGATCTTTTTATGTTAACTTGACTTTGGACAAAAAAAAAATTGTGTTGACTTGGTTTGCTTCATGTGTAGTCTAGATTGTGCTCAAAGAATTGAAATGCCATGATAGAAGGTGAGAGGGGATGCTTATTCAATAAGAGGATCATGATAAAGTGAATCATGGAATTAAGTTGTTCATCAAAGGTAGAGGAGGTGGCAAAGAGGGTGCAATCTTAAGCCAAATGGATAAAAGCATTTTGTTGATTATTTTTATAAATTTGGGATATGCCATGATCAAAGGAAGAACATGACTTTGGGATCAATGCATGATAGCAGAATGGCATTGATCTACCCTGATCTTGCTTATGATATTACGTCGAATAGCTAAGAAAATATAGGAATCAGACACAATTATAGATTAAGTTAAAGAGCAAAATAGAAAATTATGATATTTTATTATTCTGAACTAAAATATTGAATTTCAAGCTATATATATAATTGTAAAATAAAGGTACATAATTTGAACTGAATTTCCTATGTTCTTGTACTATGAAATTGAACATGATGAAGCTCAAGGTCTACTAGAATAAGTAAGACTGAGTTCCTCTTACAGTTTCATGACTTTTTATTTCTAGTAGTGTTTTCGAGTTTTTTACTGCTTATGTAACAGTGTGCATGAGTGCCAGGTTAACGACACATGTGGAGTAGAGTTGGGACACATGTCCCGTAATGAGGACCAAACTGCCATGCAGTGGTACCCCACGGAAATTAGACTATATACATGTACTCTTAAGTCTTTTTGTGAATACAATTCAAATAGTGTTCTCTTGGATTGTGGTGTGATCTCTCTTTGGTTATCTGTGTGATTGTTGATATACTGATATTCGTTTGATTTATTTGAACTTTTGTTCTCTGAAGGAAAATCCCCAGTGTTTTTCCTACAGTAGTATCAGAGCCTCCACAACACCCTTCAATAGCCTTATCTGAGCAACCATCCAGGTTACTCAACAAGGGTGTGTTCGAGTGTTAAAGCTCAACAACATCATTGTGAAGCCAAAGAGCTTATTTATAGAAATTCAAAAGATTTGAACATGTTTTCACATTGTACTTGGAAACGGTTCTAAGCATGAAGTTGACAGAATTGGTGTAATGTGGTTAGACATGAATTAGGGTGACAAGAAACTAAAGGAAGTTCTCTATGTTCCTACTCTTGATAAAGATCTTCTATCCGTAGCAAAGATACTCGACACAGGGATGTCAGTACCTTCACAAAGGACTCTTGTAAGTTGTTCGATGAAGATTTTGATAGCCTAGTTACTAAAGGTAACAGAAATGAAAATTTGTATCACTTGAGCATTCGAACTCAAGTTGAGCAAGCGAATCAAGCTCAAGAATCAATAGATATTCTATGGCACAAGAGGTCATGTCACATGATTATGGAATCCTTGTACCAAGCCAACAAGAGTCAAAGAATTGAAGGAGTCAAAATCAAGAGTTGAGATATTCGGAATACCTACGAATCTTGTCTTAAAGGCAAAATGACTCATATACCTTTCAATAAAGATGTTTTTAAAGCAACCGAGGTACTAGAAATTGTACATTTGGATAACTGTGGACCATTTGGAGTAATGTCTATAGGTGATGCAAAATATTTCATCATGTTTATTGATGACTTCAACAAGTTCGTTGTAGTATACTTTATTCATACAAAAATCAAAGCTTTTGAGAAATTCGTTGAGTATACCAATTGGGCTGAGAAGCAGACAAGCAATAAGTTGAAGCAAATTCGCACAGATCGTGGGGGTGAGTACATTTCCAAATAATTCAAAACCCTTAATCTGAATCCATGAATGCCTTGACCTTCAAACTTAGTTCTACACAAAACTTTATGTGTGCATCCAAGCTTAATGCTTCGGTAAAAATGTCTACTGTCATATCTTGTGTTTGACAGTACTGCAAGTTAGCCTCTTTGTCGAGAACTTTGCTTTTGATGTAGTGATACTTGATTGTCCTTACTCCTGGAATGAAACCTAGGGTTGGATGATAAGGCAATGACACTTTGATTATCACAAAATAAAGTCGTCGGAGCATATTGATTCAAACTAATATCTGCAAGTAAGTTCCTCAACCAAATTGCTTCCTTTGTAGCTTGAGAGGCTGCGATATACTCTGATTCAGTAAAAGATAGGGCTATCGATGATTGATTGCAAATGTTCCATGAAATAGGACCATTGTGGAGGAAGAATGTAAATCCAGAAGTGGATTTACGAGTGTCTACATCTCCTGCCCAACTTGCATCTATGTAACCACTGAGTAAATTGAGTTTGTCATATTTGACTGCTCCATAACAAATGAAAAAGTCCATAGTAGCTCGAAGATATCTCATAACTATGACAAGAGCTTTCCAATGTGTTATACCAAGGTTTAGTCAGAAACTGACTTAGGCAGCTAACTGCAAAGGCTATGTCTGGTCCGGTACAGATCATGGCATACATAAGAGATCCTATTATCAAATGATAAGGATACTCACACATCTGTTCCTTCTCTTGAATCGTTTGAGGACTTTGGTCCTTTGACAATTTGAGACCTAGTTCCATTGGTGAGAGACCTAACTTGCAATTAACCAGATTATATATGACTAACATATTGTCGATGTGCCTCTGTTGAGTAATGTAGATCAACTTTTGCTCTCTATCTCTTTGGATTTGAATACCAAGGCAAAAATGAGCTTTCCCCAGATCTATCATGTCAAATTCGAAAGATAGCATTGTCTTGGGTTCTTTTATTAGATCAATACTGTTGTTGAAAAGCAATGTGTCATCCACATATAAAGTGATGATGATAAAAGACTGCCGCACTGCCTTGAAGTAAACTTTGGAATCTGAAGAGCTTGGTCTGTAGCCGTGATCAATAAAAAAACCACGCTCGGGCAGATTGCTTCAAGCCATAAAGTGCCTTATGGAGTTTACACTCATAATTGTGTTTACCTTCAATATTGTAACCTTCAGGTTGCACCATGTAAATGTCCTCTTCGATAACTCCGTTTTTGTAGAGGAGTTGTTAAAAACAAACTAGAATCCATTTTGTAGGTATTAAAAACCTAGAATCCTTAGTGGAAAAGGTGAGCTTAGTTTCGGAGGTGTCAAATAGGCCAAGGTAGTTACGAACAAATGTAAAATCCATCAAATGAGGATAAATTTATGTTTTTGTCAATTTTTTAGCTCAAATGTGTCATTTTAGAATAAAGTTTCATCCAGGAACTTGTTATTGACTGTGTGAAAAATTGCAAATCATGCTAGAGGTGTCTAGCACTATTATCCAGAGTTAGGAGGCATTTGAAGCTGAAAACTATATTTTACTTGATATTTTAGACTACACTTGTCCATTTTCAAGAATATCATGTTTGGGAGTAGTAAAGTATGAGAAAGTCCATATTTTTCGTCATTTTCAATGAGAGTAGTATCAAAAGATAACCCGGCCCATTGCAAGTCAAGCTATATCAAAGCTCATTGCATTATGAATCACTGATTTGCTAAAGAACTAAGTTTTTTTGGCAAGAAGACGGTGTTTTTTTTTCTATTTGCTGGCTATCTTTTGTTGTAGAAAAAGCGGTTGCATGGTTCGAAATGCTAGAGTTTGATCCAAAATGCCAGTTTTTGGGCTGAAACGTCTCTACAACCACCCAAAATGCTTGCTTCTGGAGTCAAAACGCCATTATCTAGAAGCAAAACACCAGTTTTGGAGGCAAAACATTGGTTAGGGTGATTGAAGAAAGCTAAAAATTTTAGTGCTTGGAAGTTCATTTTGGACAATTGATAAGTAGGGCACCAATTCAGGATTGACACGTGTTCAAAAAAATCAATCTTAATCTAGATTGTTAGATATGGCAAGATCAACAGCCAAGATTGCTTGAGAAATCAGAGGTATTTTCGTCATTGAAAATTTTTCAATTTGAAAGGGATTTACATTTTGTAGGATTGTCCCAATTATTTGAAGGCTCTGTCCATTGGTAGTTTCTTGCAACCCCGAAAAGAGAGTGATATTTTGACCTAGCTTGGGAGTTTATTTTTGGGATCTGATTAGACAAGAGCTATGTTGCTGCAAAGGGCTACACACTAATATAACTATCTTCAAAATTGAAGATCTATGCATGACGAAAGAAATTTTCAAAAACAATAGTTTGGTAATAATTGCCATTTGTAATGATTAAAGGCAATTTATTGCCATTGTAGGGACACAATCTTTGAAGTGGGATATCTTCTCAACCATAGCTCGAATTGAGGAGTAGTTAAAGATGTCATTTGTCAATTTTGTTATCAATTTTCTATTTTTGAAGTTGATTTTGATATCCAAAGTCATCTTACCATATTTATGGCTACTATGAGTGATAGTGTGCTATCAAAGACGAGTAGATTGGAAGGCACATCCAACTTGGTTTGAAAATTCAAAATGAAAAATATCTTTATGGAAAATGAGCTAGAATTGAAATAAATTCTATGATGAAAATGACAAAATCGGAATCACTCAAAGCAATGCTAACCTTTGAGAATTGGTAAAGTATTTTCTCCTTATCATCTTTAGGTAAGAAACCCACCCTCTCCTGGCCTATGTTTGGTATGTGGATAATCCTATAATGTAAGCTTCAGTTTTGCCCTACTTTTGATTCAGTTTTGCCCTAATTATCAATAGCCATCATCAACTACCTTCACTATTCTGTTGGATTTATTCCCTCTACTCTTCTCCTTAAATCCCATTTTAATCTGCCTCCATTCATGCTGCATATTTACTAATGTTGTCGTGCAGTCTGCATATTTACACGCAAATTCGCACATACGAAGAAAAGGTGAAAGAATCGCAACACTGTATTTTTACACACGTTATGGTGACAGGCGAATAGGGGACACTATCTTACAGAATGCCAAAGGTTCCCTAAAAGCAAAGGCACCTTGTAAATCTAATCCTAAGGCTACTCGTAAGAGTGACGCACTTTTTTGTAGCGCAGGCATCCCAAAGGGAGCCGGGAACCACGACTTAGCTTCCCAGCCTTCAACTCTTGCCATCCAAACCCACTTGACATACAAGCAGCCAACTCGCCAACAACGATCAGACTTAACCAACTTGAAGTTCCGAAAACCAACATTGAGATCCAACCTGGCGCCATGCCAGATCGGGGGTCCCGACGTGGGTGACTTCCCTCCAAGCAAGCCGCCCGACATACATCAAACGTAACCAACTCGAAGCTTCGTTACAAACGAGTAACATCCATTCCAAGCAAGCGGTCTGACTTACATCAGACTTAACCAACTGAAAGCTTCGTCACGAGCGCTGGAAGCCAACCTGGCGCCACGCCAGACTGGACAGCCATAAACAGGTAACATCCACCCAAGCAAGAAGTCCATCGCTGGAAAGCAACCTATCCATCCTCAGCAAGACTTTCCATTACTGAGTGAGCTTCATCGCTGGACAACGGATAGAATATGGAGTAAAAATCATGCCAAAAATGGTAATATGAACCCTCACTGATCCATCGCTAGACAGCGGATTCATGCCTTCGTATTTACATCAACCACATCTGATAACATTCATAAGTATACAAGAGATGAATGCAAATACATGATACGAGCAAAACCACATATCGTAGGGTGTAAAGCAGATAACTTCAAACCAGGAAGGGCGCCATCTCTTCCAAACTTCTTCTCACCGTAAAGTAGAAGAAACTCCTTCGAGAACAGGCTACATATAGTGGTTCTATAGGAAGTATCGTGGAAGCTCCCCTTCAACCAAAAATGGCAGGAAAATTCTTTTCAAAAAAGTTTCAAAACAGGTTGGGTTGGCAAAAAAGTTTAGGAGCCTCATATCATAATTGTTTGTTTATAGCGTGATCAAGGGTAGTAATTTTTTATAAAGAAGAGTCCATGAGAGAGAGAGAGAGAGAGAGAGAGAGAGAGAGAGAGAGAGAGAGAGAGAGAGAGAGAGAGAGAGAGAGAGAGAGAGAGAGAGAGAGAGAGAGAGAGAACTCACCAACCGACCCGCAGCTAGTGAATCCCTTAGGGGGCAGTTAGCTCCCCATAAGGGATAGCTAACTGTTCACCATCAAACATTTAATACATTATGGTAGATCAAAACCAGGAAAAGTACTAGTCAAAAGCAGCTTGTTAATGATAAGACATAGCTTTTCCCTCATAAAATCATTTTTCTGAAAAGCGTCTGGTAAGATAGCTACCTCTTTCATAAAAGTATTGCGATCTGTTGAATTTCACACGTGTGGACTGTCCACTACATGTATTTGTGATCTCCTAAGGTGTGTAGATGCACCAAGATCAAGACTAGATTGAGATTCAAGATCAATCTTGAATCCTATGGCAAAAACACACTACTACATGCATTCAATCACTTCCAACTCTCACTCACACGTGTGGGAAGTATTCAAAAAATAATCTAAGTAAAAACAAGCTGCTCTCCTCGGGTAGAGAGAGAAAATGCTTCATGAGCTCTCGGGTAGAGAGAGAAAGCTAGAAATCCAATAACTCACAAAATCCATGAAATCACCAAATCAATTGCATTCAAAATGAGGAGTACAATGATACTAGTAGGTCCACGAGCTACCACTATGCTTAACTATGATTGGACCATATTTTGTCACCTCTTGATCCTATTGGATCATTGATCTATGCACCTCTTAATTCTATTGGACTTTATTCAAGCACACCTCAATTTCCTATTGGACCTCACAAGGTTCCACCTCTAAATCCTATTGGACCTCTTGGAATTCATCAAACAAAAACTTTACACTTGTCTACACTCTAATTAGCAAGTGTTTAGCCTCTTACTCTATTCTGGCTCAATAGTGGCATTACAAGTGGAAATGCATAATTTGCCATCTATGCCAAATTCATTCCTATCAACATCCTACACCTAGATGCTTGATGTAAAAAAACATAAGACCCCTATATCTAACATAGATAATCTTTTTCAATTCTTCACACGATCATTGCAGCAATACATAATAGAAATAACTTGGGAAATAATCACTTTATACGAGTTGTAGACTGGCCTATTGGAGGCCAGATGTATGTACTGTAAGTATTGAAAAGGTAAGTCTCTTCTTTTATCAAACTTTGAAAGCTGATAGACATCGGTGCTAGGATTAAAAGTAATCAAAATGTTTATAAAAATGGTGGTGTTTGCTTCACAAGTCTTTTTTTCGATTTCAAGAAACTCTAGAGGATCAATCCAAAAAGGGTTATCTGGTACTCTAATCTGATTTTTGTCCATAAACGCATCAATAATGGGATTATTTATGAAGCAAATGTCATTATATATCTAAACGAGTGACGTAAAACATTCATATCCTTTTTGAGACCTAACTTGGCCAGTCTTTTAATAAATTGAGCTTCAAAGAACGCAAGGTAGTAGTTACACCAAGTAGGTGAGCATGAAAAACCCATTGGTATACCACAAATCTGTCTCCAGGTTTTGTTTCCTAGCCTGATAAGCGATTTTTATCGATATTGTACCACCCTTCCGATTTTTTATTATTTCATGACCATTTAAAAGCACCCCTTTCTTGTTCCCATTTGAAACTCAGAAACAACTTATTAGAATGTTTGAACGCATATGTAATGAATTTATTCATGATAGTTTTCAGCCCATCATTGCCATCTAAAGGTATGTTTTCATAGCACTTAGAGATATCTTCAACCCATACATTGGTAATATTTGATGGTAAATTGAGATAAAAGTCGATCGAGGACTCGCACTGCCAAAGTAAGCATCCACATTTAGGATACCCTTGTATCTTTTTGCCTTAAGGCCTGCACCTTCCTTGAGGAATGGTGACAACATACCGTAAGCTCCTGTCATGAATTTTGCAAGTTTAGTAAAGCAACAGTCATGCGCATTGGTAACCCATCTAAAAGATTCCTTGTGGGCTTTGTACGTACAAAGTAGATATGGCAAAGAGTCGTTTGCCATGAAGATGTTGGGTAAAATTCAGCTTTTCCATGACATAAGTGATAGTTTCTGTAACAGAGTTTTCTTGATCAATAGGAAAGGGGCTGAAGTCAGGACTATTAAGTCTATCTAGGGCAAGCTTCCATACAAGGAATTTACATATGAAACTGGGATTGTGTTGTGCCTTGTCAATGCCCTTAATGTAGAGTAGATTTGTGAGCCATAATCTTTCATTTTTAGCAGTTTGTATTTTTGTAGTAGTGTCCTTATTGCCATATAGCCAAGTTTTTTTTTTTATGAATTCCATGGCAACATTTTTACATAAAGTCTCATGCTCTCTTACAGTTTCTTCATTTAAATGTTCATGCGTAGGCAAAAGTTTGATCAACTTGAACCACCCAACATAAAGTTCAGAAGCCACCTCATTCACATTGTTTTTTCTTAAAGTAATATGATTGAGACCCATCTCTAAATATTTATGTAAAATCGGGCTCTTAACAATATTGCTATCAGTAGAAATAACATGCCCAAATTTATTTGCAACGAAGTTCTTGAATCTATTAAGAGATAAGCATTCACATGACTGTAAGTATTCTATGTCAAAATCACAGAAAACATCATAGGGAAAATGTCAATCATTTTTTACACTTGGTAGGTAAGTCCAACCGAACGTAATATCATGAAAGCGTTCATCTACAATAGCGAATAATCTAAATAAAACATGAGCATAAAAAGTCTTCACATGGATTGCTTCAAAAGCTCTATTATGGTAACATAGATGTAAAAAAGAGCTCCCTGAATCACTGCTAGTGGTCAGCTGTAGACGTCCTATTCCTGAGATGCTGAATTCTCTCCTTTCTGTTCTTTCCCCATTCTGCACACCAATTAATCTCAGTCAACAGATCAATCAAACATAGAACCTTATCTTCAGGTCTAGCAGAAGAACAAGTAGCCCTATCAGTGTCAATGATAAAAGAATGCATCATTACGGCCTTTTTCATACAACAAATAAGCGTCTGAATAAAATGGTTACGTTGAGGTAGGGGCTCCCCATAACCCAAAAGAGCAGCATCATGAAACCATCTTGTGGACTAAAACATGAAAATAGACCTTTGTTAGCTTATGGACCGGATAAAAGGTAAGAGTTTAGTACTATCCCAACCAAGGAATAGTCGGAGTTACACCTCAAGGGTGCAGAGAGAGAGATACACAATTTCACATAGTTCCTCTTGACAAAGCAAGGCCAGACCCTTTGAAGCCTTTATTCATAAACCAACAAGGTATAGTAAAGCTGAAAAGTAAAATACAGTACAGTAAAGCACCATATAAATAACCACTCTCAAAATGTCCAGCTGATACCTGCCACCATCCCACAACACAAAACCGCACGAGTTAGTACAGTGGGGAAGACATGTGTCATAGCTGAGCGTTAGTTGTTATCCATGTCCAACAGAAGTTATACTACTCATCAGCATAAATAGCATTTTAAAACATAGTCCAGTCTTCCCAAACACAAAGATGATTTTATAGCGATAGGCCAAGCCCCTCCGTTACCGTATCAGGATGAGTGCCATGCTAATCAATTTTTGGGCATTGGTCTGTATCAGTTTAATTTGTTTATAGCACAAGTATGAAAAGTTTTCACCGTATATATTGCTTACTGCTAAAAGACATGGTGTGAACATGTGTGCCGGTGTCAGAGCAAATCCATGCTATTCTAACCCATGTGACTTCATCACGCACTATTGTCCATACTCCTGAGCATATCGATGCTTTCCAGTTGTATCTCACCATAGTCTGATATAACAAACAAATGGGTAGTAAATTAGCATACGCCATGGTTGAATAGTGTAGCTATGAGTAAACTTACGTTTATCGTATCTTCATATCCATCCCGTGGTTTTTCTTGAACCCTTGTATCGGATAGGCTTCATCTTATTAATGAGGTTCTCATGGTTTTTATAAGGTATCAGGGCAGATCCATGCCATTCTAATCCTTTTGTAAAAAAATGTTTATCTTACGTTGTCCAAGATAATTTGAGGAGAAACCTTGCTTTGGGACAACGTGGGTGTCATTTAACGTAGAAAAATTATATTATCTATGAAGTGATATAGTCGAACTGAATAGAAACCAACTAAATTCTGTTTTTCGGGATCTTTATTAGTCACCTAGAATCGAACATATTCGTGAAGAGACACCTTACCTTTCGAGCATAGGTGATGCTTGCAAAAACTGAAAATTGTTCGGAAAACCCTTACCTGGATGATTGTAGCAGTGGTCTCTTGTGAGGATGCCATGTTGAGAGAGAGAGAGAGAGAGAGAGAGAGAGAGAGAGAGAGAGAGAGAGAGAGAGAGAGAGAGAGAGAGAGAGAGAGAAAAGAAGGTGAGACTCAATGTTATTTTTATGAGTAATGGTGTCTAAGCTTGAAATTTGTATGTTGATTTACAAAATGAATCAAGTATGAAAGATCAACTGACACTAGCAATTGGTTGATATATACTAAAAAGTGACTACAAAGAGCTATATGAATTGCTAAGAACTAGCAGTGTGCAATTGTCAGTAAGGGTGAGAAATTTTGAGTGCTATTTCAAACTAGTTTTTAGCAAAAAAAAAAAAAAAAGAGTGTTACAGCTAACCATGATCTTACTTATAAGAGGTTATTTCACCATACTAATGCATATCTATTTTTTGTTTGTCAAATTCCATCATCATATTACTTAAATGGTATAGTTTATTGTCATTATTGCTCCTCAAACCAACTTAATGATAAAAATGCATACAAACACCCTAAACCTCTCTGTTCAATTCACAAAATATAGCTCTCATTTTTTTACATTTTAAGAGATAAAACATCCTATCCCTATGACAAAAATAATAATAAATTTAAAAAAAAAAAAATTGTTAGAAAAAAATGACAACCCATGAGCTAATTGTATGATCATAGATGAATTAGAAAAATGAGCATTTAGAAATTCTTTCAAGATTCTATATCTTGAATTTGATACTTACTGAAACAACAACATTGCAAATTTTATGGGATAAGAAGCATACTAATGTGAAAATGTGAACCCTTCATGACACAATAGTGTCTCTATTGCAAATGATAAGATGTTTTAAATTAGATCTTCTACATGCATGAAGCATTCTCTCAAACATAGGAAGTATCTATGTAGATCTTAAAAAGATATATTTTTTTATTAGGAATCCACTCTGAGTCAGTGTTGGTAAGACATCTTGTGATTGCATAGGTCAATCACTATGGTAACACTAGTATGAGTGTACGACTTATTTTTGAATGCATGGCCTCCATGTGTGGGATGCCTTTATTAAGTGTATTCTCATTTATATTATGCAATTGTACATTTCATTTATATTGCTTTGATATATTTCCTTTTTCTAGTTGAAAAAAGATGATATACACATGTCTTTTTCCTTTACAAATATTAGTAGACTTTACTTGCAATTTTGAACCATAAGAATCTATGTGAAATACAAAAGTTTAAGTAAGAAAGTCATAAAATTATTACATATGATTCTTAAATGCATACTTGAATTTGAAACAAAAAGATTTTGTGCATGATCTCCACTTCTTTATCTGTTACGATCAGTAATTGGCTTATGAGCTTTCTAATTTTTTACAAAAAAATCAACATGCTAAAACATAGATAATACTTTTAATAGCTATAAGAAATCTTAAAATAATGCAATGAGTCAATAGTCAACCAAATAAAAGATGCTAGAGGTGCTAAAGTCCACTTCTAATATATTTTTAGTGCATTGAAAATTTTAATTAAAAAAACACTATCATGTGTTGATCATTTTTATGAAAAGTTTGAGCATGTACCATGAATTAATGAAGCATCCAATTAAGTATATCCCTCTTATTTTTATGCAAAGTTAAGAATTTTCTTTGGCTAGTTAAACATCCCACTATAAAAAATAATAATATGAAGTTGTATATTCCAAGACAAATTGACTATAGTTTTTAAAAGTTACTACATCAGATTGTGTAACAATACGGTAATCATTATCTTAATATTTCAAAGAAGCAAAAGAGTATTAGAGGGTCAAATAATCAAACATTTGAAAGGTCATTGTAAATCATGTGTCTCATGTACGATATAGTACAATCTTCTTCGTTTTTTACATGAAACATGTCACCAATACTTCTAAAAGGAAGATGTAAATTGATTGTAAAAACTACTTCTTGAATAACATAAAATTCATAACATAATTCATTAGCTTTTCATGGTTATCACCTATTCATATCAAATTTCAAACATTAATAGTAATTATTAAACTTAATCTATGCAAATTTTATGCAATGTTGTCACTCTAATTTATGGCTAACTACTTAGGTAGAGTTTTTTTGCTGGAAATGAAACAATCACATCCCATATGCTTTCACAAAATATTGGGAATTAGGCATTATGTAGATCTAGTCAATTAAAACATGATAATAACAACCACTTCATGCATTCAATGAATCATTTACCACAATATAGAGAAATTTATGTGATCTATACTGAATACTGAAATGTTTGCTATGATAACATGACTCATAGAAAAGACTTAGTAATTTTTGTTAGCGATCAAAGAGCTCTTGGCTCTACGAGATGATTCCCCCAACATTGTCCTCAACTTTTTAAGTTTAGTCTACATCTAGCTTTGGGATAAAGAAGCTTAATTGGGAATGGATACTTTTCATATGGAACTCAAACTACCTTATGATAAGTGACATTCAACTATGACATGCGGTGGGATCCAAACTAGTAACAATTAGTGGAATGCTAATAATGGACACGATGTGTGAGAGTAAAGACCCCTAACTACCAATTGGTAGCAATGTTTGTGGTTATATATTAGGATATCACATGATCATTCTTGTCTTGGAGAGGTTCAAAAGTACTCTAAATCATCCCTTTTTAAAAGAAGACTCTCCTCATATGGGGCATGCTAATATGGTAAAATGAAACACCAAAGCTCTAATTTAAGATATTCATCTTGGATGTTGGCATAGACTCTCACAACAAGCATGATGGATTGTGCTATGTTTTAGACATTAGTTTCAAGTCCTAATCACCGGTGTTTCCTAAAAATTCTATGTCAAGATAGATGGAGCTAATACTAACTTGCATTTTAGGACCTTAAAAAGATCTATATGCATGTGAGGTTGCACACAAACAAAGCTATGAAGTCCAAACTCGGATTTTGATGAGCAACCTAACTAGCTTTGTAACTTGGCAAGAGCTCATGACACAAAGAGAGATTAATCAAGCATATTCAAAGTACACAAGTGAAAAAAAAAACTAAGTGTAATTATCAGCCTCGTCTTGTAATGAAAGTACAGAACTTTTTAGAGAGGGGCAATGGTTTAGTCAACATATCAACAACACACTCAGATGATGAAACATTAAGAAAATTGATCTCCTTAGCTTGCACCTCAAAGTGGTGTGCAATCTCGATATGCTTGGTTCAAGCATGGAAGATAAGATTGGTAGCAAGTTGTTGTGATGCTTGATTATCACAATAAATGCATGGAGTCTCCTCGGCCTTGATCACATGAAGCTCCTCCAAAAGTCTTTTGAGACATAGAACTTCCTTGGTTGTTGATGTCAATGCTTTGTACTTGTCTTCACAAGAGGATATAGAGATAGTATCTTGCTTTTTTGAAAGCCAAGATATAGCTACTCCACATAGGAATGTAGCAAAGGGACTTATCGATTTTTTATCCATCTTATCACCTACAAAATCTGAATCCGAGTATGCTCTCAAGTACAAATTAGTCCCTTGATAGACAATGCCAAAATTCTTAGTAGATGAGATGTATCTAAGCACTCTTTTGGTACTTTTCCAATGACATACTAAAGGACCTTGCATATATTGACTCAACTTGCTTACACTAAAGCCTAGATCAGATCTAGTGATTGTTAAATAGATCAAGGAGCCAATAAGCTTTCTATAAAGTGTGATGTCCTCAAAGGATGCTTCATCAGCTTCAATAAAGACTTTCACAACTTGCTCCATAGGGGTGTCAATCCCTTTACAATCTTTCATACCAAACTTCTTAAAGATGGAAATCGCATACTTTTATTGACAAATGAAAGTGAAATCACTACTTTTAGAGACTTCTATTCCAAGTATAAAGTTAATAAGTCCTAGATCTACCATCTTGAATTCACTAGACATAGCAATTTTGACATCTCTTATGTCATCAAGGTCATTTCCTATAAGAATGATATCATTTACATACAAAACCAAAATAATAATCTTTCCATCATCACATTTGACTTACAATGAAGGTTTATAAGAGCTTATCATAAAACCAATAGAGTAGAGGTAGTTGTACAACCTAGAGTACCAAGCTCTAAGTTCTTGCTTGAGTCCATAAAGACTCTTCTTCAAGAAGCAAACTATGTCTTCATCTCCTTCCTTGATGAAGCCCTCAAGTTGTAACATGTAGATCTCTTCCTCCAAGAATCCATTCAGGAAAGCATTAGTCACATCAAGTCGGAAAAGTTCCCATTTGAAAGAAGTAGCAAGACAAATGATTATCCTTATAGTAACAAGCTTAGCAACAACACAAATACTTTCATCATAATCCAAGCCTTTAGTTTGCCAAAAAACCTTTTGCTACAAGTCTTGCTTTGTGCTCATTAATGGATCCATCTTGATTATACTTCAATCTATTGATCCACTTACAAGAAAGTGGTTTCTTCCCATATGGAAGATCCACAAGTTCCCAAGTTTGATTTTCCATCAAAGCATCAAAATCAACTTGCATAGATTTTTTCCAAGATTGTGACTTAATAGCATATTCAAAGCAAGATGGATCTTCAAGCATAGTAGTCAAGAAAGTGTAAGAAGTAATAGGATGAGTGTCTTCCCTTTGTTTCCCTTCTCAATATAGGTGAGCCTAGATGGCTCGGCCTTGTGCCTTGTAGACCTCCTTGGCCTTCTCAAATCTTGAGCAAGATCCTCAAAGTCTTCATCACCTTGAAGCTCCTCCTCGGCCTTTGCAAGATCTTTGACAAAAAGAGATTGAGATGAGCTCTCATTCACTTTGGCAAGATGAGCTAGCTGCTTGAAAATCATGGACTCCATTGCTTGTTGATACTTAGGATGGCCTAACCTCTTGTGCCATAACTCTACTTGAGATAGCTTCTCCTTTGCCATGTTCACACTTCCAATGACAACATTAGCATCCAACTTGAACAATCTACCCTGCTTGATGCCACTAGCAATACACTTATCATCCTTCATTATGGAACAAAATCCATGTTTGAAGTATACATCTAGAGTTAGAAATCAGAGTTAATCTGATATACATTTTATGTAAGCTCTAAATGTGATGATGTAATTGGTGTACAGTTTATTTGGTTTACTATATATGGTTGTGTTCGGGACGTGACCCGTTAGGATATATTGATCGGGCACTGATCCCGTAGACGGCTACCTGGGTTAGCCAGGTAGCCACACGTAGGAAGAAATTAGCCTATACAGTGATTTTGAGTTCATTATGCTATACTCAGGGGCATGTCCTGGGTTTGTCAGTATATGTGGCCATATTGGGCCTAACTCTAGTTTGGCAGGTGGTAGGCCAGTTTAGTGACACATGTTGAGCCCATGCAGTTTGGGGCTTTGCTATATGTACAGTGTTTCTTCATAATAGACTAAACTTTTGTTGTGCCATCTTTGAGAGCTTGTGAGGAGTGGCTATGGTGATTGTATGATAGAATTTCAACTTGGTATCAGAGCATCAGGGTGTTGCAGGTATGCACGATCCGGTGGAGCTATGGGATAGCATTTTTCACCAAGAAAAATAGCACTCAGAGCATCTCAGGAGAGAGGACTCCATACAAGAGGGTATAGGCAGTTCGGATGGCTGGAGACAACAAAGTTCCTTCGATCATAACTTTGGGGAAGATCAGAACGATCGTCGTAGGTGGATTCCGAGGAGAATTCACAGAAAATCTTGCAGTTTCGATGGTTTCATGGAAATCATCGGTGGTGGCTTAGTTCTTCATTGTGTGGACAGTCGTTTGGTGCAACGGGGCTTGCAAGGGATTTGCAAAGAGCAGTGACAGAGAGCCATAGCAATTTACAGGGTCAAATTTGGTTGAAAACGGAAGAAATTTGGGAAATTTCCAATTTTGTGGGGTGTTGACAGATTTTTGGAAAAATCAGCTTGTTTGCAGTTGATACCGCACCAATTGTCAAACTGTAAATTGCATCAGATGCCTTGAGGTAGGGTGACCTCTATGAGGCAAGTAGCTGCAAGAAAGATCTCAGAGTGTGATTGGAAAATGCCCAAATTATTTTCTCTTCTTCTCATGGCTAGGGTTTTTGATGGGAAAACTCTGAATCTTGGTCTATAGGCAGACTTTTGGGATCTGTAAACGGCTACAGCTGGGCGCCCCGCTAGGTGAGGATGCCTGCAAAAGGCCGTGGCACGTCGTGGAGCCAACATTGAGCTGCATCAGATTGTATCTGGCAGCCATAGCTTTGCAAACATGAGAGAGAAATGAATAAAGGTTGGGAAGAAGTCCGTGGAGAGGTTGCAGGACCTCGCGCGCGCCCAGTCGCGCAAATGCCATCGTGTATAGAAGTGCATATCGGTTGCAAGGGAGTATTTCGGTGCACATAAATGTGTGTGGCCACTTGATATCCAAGTCTTCTAATTAACGGTGAAGATCGAGTGTGGAGAGACAAATGTAGGCCGTAGGATCAAGGAACACCCTTGGATGGGTTTGAAGAGAGCCCTGAAAGGGCTAAAGGCCAGTCCTTGAAAATTCTTCATTAAGAATTTTCACATTGAAATGTGAATCTGGACCCGACATGCCAGAAGGGCATTTCTTCATTAAGAAACTTCATTTTGAAGTTACAGTTCAAATTTGCAAGGCATTTTGGAAATGGACCTATCTTTGGCTAGAAGGCACCTTTTTTGGCCATCCTTGGGCCAAAATGATCCCTGAAACTGGCTGCTCAGAGCCAGCGGACAGAGCGACATCACAGAGCAGGGAGAAAGGCGTTTTGGGGTGTTTTTGTCACCATTCTATCGAGCGGAGTGCGAGTGACCTAGTGATGGGCTACATTTGCCATTTGGGTACCGTAGGGCCAAATTTGGGACAATTTTTGGCTGGTGAAACCTGCTACAGGGCGGTACAATGAGGCATTATCGCTTCAAAATCATTATTACTTACTCCTGACAGGGTAACAGAGTGTTTGGACGTGGTAAATGCAGTATGGGAGCGAATGGTAGCGGAATTGTGTGGAGAAAGCTAGTTTTGGCGACGGAAGTGCAGTTTGGCGGCATGACTACTCATCATTGGCAACAATTTTGAGAGGGCAAGCAACCACATGTGAGAGGTAGGCATGGTATGCCAGTTACAGGTGAAAAATTCTTGTGATCAGGTTCAACTTTTGGGGTTTGAACCAACCAACGTCAAGTGGCGTTTTGGGGGAACGCTCTCACAGGTATGATCGGCAGTGGCATTGTCGAGTCAGGTGATAGCTGCATTGACACATGCATCTGTAGCTTAGAAATTTTTCATTCGGAGGGAAATATGGGCTAGCTTGGAGGTACACACATTTTGGCGGTCATAGGTGATGGAAGTGCGAGGTGGTGCCAGTTGAAAGCCATTGGGCAAGATAGCAGACTTGCATTGGACGAGCTGTGTGTGAGACACGTAGAGGATGAAGAACGGGTCAATAATCACACTTTGGATGCTCTTGGCGAGTGGTGACTATGATGATTTTGTGGTTTTGCAGTCAGTAAGTCAATTTTGATCAAGCCATTGTAGTTGTGGAGCAGTGTATCAGGTTTGTCATCGAGGAGATACACTTCAACTGCCAGTTTGGGTAAGTCAAGTCAATTTGCCATATCAGTATTGGATCAGAGATGCAGATTTCAGTGATGACAGGGTGTAGATCATTTGGTTTGGGCCATGGAAGATCTCACAGGTTCACTTGGAGGGATATTGGCATGCACAGTCACGTGAGGGACTTGATGGTGGCTTTGGAGTTCACATCTCAGTGTATTCTCAGGGAGTGGTTTGGAACCATTCACAGGAGTAGCTTGGAGCTAGCTTTGGAGAATACAGGTGGGCACTACATGGTAGATGCTCAAATCTTTGTGATCAAGGATGGCATTGGAATACCTGGTAGGGATAGCACTGTAGGATGACATGGAATGATCATCAGGGGACAGCTATTTCATATTGGACTTGAGTCATTGACATGGACAGGACTTACAGGTGGGATTCATGATGGAATCAGGAAGCTGCAAACGCAAATGGACAAAGCGTGAAGCTTTGAGAGCCAACTCTAGGTTGGAGAGCTGATGGAGATCGCACGAGGTGTGATCAGAGGGCAAACACTATGGTGAGTTAGCGATCTATTGTAGGGGACACTGATGGCGAGGACTTCATGGTGTGCTCATTTGGGAGTATAGGTTGGCATTACAGCAAGGGGCCAGTTTTGGACATTGGCATCGATGGGGAGGCATCTACCATCACGGGCGTGGATAAGCTATCTATAGCTTTCATGCATTTGGCTGTATTTGCAGGAGTCTAGGCTTGGCACATGTGTTGGAATTTCCATGGTGTAGATTCTCAAGTGGTGAGATCAGGGATAAGCCTAGAGGAAGTCACTCAGAGCCATATATCTCAGTATGATCAGGGAGACAGTAGTCTCGGGATCCCATGAGCGGCGACTCAGGGATATGCTTGCATTGGCATGGTGTCGGGTGGCACATAACCAAGGAGAGTGAGCAGATGCTAGGAGCCAGGTGGAGCAGGTGATGCTTTGGAGTTCGGCTTGTCTAGCAGGATGGTGACCAGGATCGGAGACATCAAGTGACCATAGTATGTGGATGACGAGTCCATTGGGGTGGCACTTAGGGAGATGCTACAGGTATGATATGTCATTTGATGTATGGACGATGTTCTTTAGCTGGTGCATCATGTGATGACCTAGGGATGGGTCATGCCTACTTGGAGGTAGGTGTTGTAAAGCTACCTTTACAAGCTGTACTTCCAACGCCACTGGCGCCAGCATTGTTCCCGGCGCCAGTAGCGCCCCTGCTGCTCCCGGCGCCACTGTGACCAAAATCCAGTCGGCGGCAAGTTCCTATGGCTGAAAATCTTTGATCGGTTCTAGCGAAGTCCAGAGAGCTCAGATCGATGTGCAATCACCTCACACGATCTAGGCATGATTAAAGGAAGCCTGGGATCAATAAATTTTAGAGAGAGAAAATGACTTTCTAGAGAGAGAAAAATGTGCTTTACCAGCCTGGGTAGAGTACTTGGTATGAGGGGGGGTGCCGAATCCCACCAATACTATAGGGGAGTGCGGGTTGCGACTCAAGGCCGGTCACACACTTGAAATGTAACCTTCTCAGATTAATCAATAAAGTGAGATTTTTCTCAAACTGACTCTAAATACCTTCTGGGTTTCAGTGTTCGGTAAAAGCGCCAGTTGTAAGGCCGCTTCAAAATTTTTAAGTTGGCACATAGCTGAGGGTCGTATCCCCGGATGGTATGTCGTCGGGACCATTCGGTCCGTGGCGCCAGTGGTATGCTGTCGAGACCATTTGGTCCAGGAACTGGTTGTCTCCATATCTGTCGCGGCTTGTGGTTCTGAGTGTTCCTTGCATGAACGTGAATGGGTTAAGCTCTTGGAGAACGGGCTCTAACCTGTCGGCTGAGTTGGATGGCTTGCTTGGGTGGAAGTTACCTATTTATGGTTGTCCAATCTAGCGTGGCGCCAGGTTGGCTTCCAGCACTCGTGACGAAGCTTTCAGTTGGTTCAGTCTGATGTAAGTCATACCGCTTGCTTGGAATGGATGTTACTCGTTTGTAACGAAGCTTCGAGTTGGTTAAGTTTGTTGTATGTCAAGCGGCTGGCGTGGAGGGAAGTCACCCACATCGGGACCCCCGATCTGGCATGGCGCCAAGTTGGATCTCAATGTTGGTTTCGAAACTTCAAGTTGGTTAAGTCTGATCGTTGTTGGCGAGTTGGCTGCTTGTATGTCAAGTGGATTTGGATGGCAAGAGTTGAAAATTGGGAAGCTAAGTCGTGGTTCCCAGCTCTCTTTGGGATACCTGCGCTACAGTAGGTGACATGGAGTGTACTTGGAGGTGGTACATATCCTGAGGGCATGGAGAGCATTACGGGGTGATGTGGATCCAACATGCCCATGGTTGTGAGTCGACAGGGATGGAGATGGTTGCTCAGGGACTGACAGCTAATACTTTGGCGAGTAATCAGGTGAACTGCATAGTCATATGCATAATAGTCTCCAGGTTGGCATCACATGTTGTTGTTATCCATCATTATTTGGTAAGCAGGATGCAGTTTTTGGTTAGATCTAGTTGGAGTCTAGCTGCACTACAGTGTTGTAAAGCTATCTTCATAAGCTTTACTTCCGGCACCACTGGTGCTAGCATTGTCCCCGGCACCAGCAGCGCCCCTGCTACTCCCGGCGCCACTCTTGGCGCCACTGTGACCAGAATCCAGCCGGCACCAAGTTCCTATGGCTGAAAATCTTTGATCGGTTCTAGCGAAGTCCATAGAGCTCAGATCGATGTGCAATCACCTCACACGATCTAGGCATGATTAAAGGAAGCCTGGGGATCAATAAAATCTAGAGAGAGAAGATGACTATCTAGAAAGAGAAAATCCTAGAGAGAGAAAAATGTGCTTTACCAGCCTGGGTAGAGTGCTTGGTATGAGGGGGGCCGAATCCCACCAATACTATAGGGGAGTGCGGGTTGCGACTCAGGGCGAGCTCCAACCAAGTCTCAGCCTCCCTTGCTGGAATGTTGTCATGGCTCTCGCCTTGGCATGCTAGCGCCCCAGAGACTAGGGTCGGTCACACACTTGAAATGTAACCTTCTCAGATTTATCAATAAAGTGGGATTTTCTTCAAACTGACTCGGATTACCTTCTGGGTTTCAGTGTTCGGTAAAAGCTCCAGTTGTAAGGCTGCTTCAAAATTTTTAAGTTGGCACATAGCCGAGGGTCGTATCCCGGGACGCCAGCGGTATGTCGTCATGACCATTCGGTCTGTGGCGCCAGTGGTATGCTGTCGGGACCATTTGGTCCAGGAGCTGGTTGTCTTCATATCTGTTGCGGCTTGTGGTTTTGAGTGTTCCTTGCATGAACGTGAATGGGTTTAGCTCTTGGGGAACGGGCTCTAACCTGTCGGCTGAGTTGGATGGCTTGCTTGGGTGGAAGTTACCTGTTTATGGCTGTCCAGTCTGGCGTGGCGCCAGGTTGGCTTCCAGCGCTTGTGACGAAGCTTTCAGTTGGTTAAGTCTGATGTAAGTCAGACCGCTTGCTTGGAATGGATGTTACTCCTTTGTAACGAAGCTTCGAGTTGGTTAAGTTTGATGTATGTCGGGCGGCTTGCTTGGAGGGAAGTCACCCACATTGGGACCCCCGATCTGGCATGGTGCTAGGTTGGATCTCAATGTTGGTTTTTGAAACTTCAAGTTGGTTAAGTCTGATCGTTGTTGGCGAGTTGGCTGCTTGTATGTCAAGTGGGTTTGGATGGCAAGAGTTGAAGGTTGGGAAGCTAAGTCGTGGTTCCCGGCTCCCTTTGGGATGCCTGCGCTACATACAAGTGGACAGATTCTTGGGGAGCTATCAATGGGCAATGGATACTTGGTGATCAGATGGTACAAGGTACAGGGTTCTGGAGCTATCCTACCTGATATGCTATGGATCGTGGGTGAGTTATTCATCACGATAGTGGATCTAGTTTGCATTTGCTTTGGCTTGGACGCTATAATGGATACAGTTGTGGAGAGATAGGCTCCTTGGTGGGAGGCCTATATACTGGTCAAATCAGAGTTGGCAACGTCAAGCATGGGAAGTTGAACCTACATGGGATGTAGGACAGGCAGATCATCATCAGTATCTCTAGGAGGTGGGCGAGCTACTCAGGTATAGCCTATGGTGAGGTTTGTGTACATTCATTCATTGAGTCCTTGGTAGACTCTTGTGCTTAGTGCATGGGGAATGGATGGGGATCAGCTTTCAGGACTTATTGGATAGTTGGATATGCTTGGACGTGAGAGCATCTTGGTACAGGTGCAGGCCATGGTTGAGGACCTGACTTGGTGACCAGTGGTGGTGGCACAGGTGTCGGTACGATAGGATACCACTTATGGGCAGGCCTTGGTCATGTATTTGACGCTTTATCATTTGTGTTGGTTTGCATGAGTGTGTGTGGGCTTTGATAGTATGCCCACACATCCATATATTCAAATCATGCAAAACAAAAACAAAAATTGCATGAAAATAATCACAAGGCCTTGTCATGGAAGTCTAGATCTGAGTCGGAGTTGTATGTTGTTGTGCATTTGCTACGTTAGGAACAAAGTAGTCATTTTATGCTCATTGACTTGTCATTGTCTACTGGTTGTTTATCTGGTGAGGGTGCAATCTTATGGTGGCAGTAAGATTTCCTCAGGTTGAGCCTCAGTCGCTCATTTATGTCAGCTTTATAGGTTTGTGCTTGTAAAGGCCTGATAGGATGTCAGCCTAGCTAGATGGAGGATGTAAGTCTCATGGTGGCAGTGGGATTTCCTCAGTTTGAGCCATGTCGCTCATGTGGTCCACTTGTGTTCAAGTCGGATTGGAGACAAGTCAGTTGGTTGAGAGTATGGTAGACTCTCTGTATGAGCATTGTGTTTACATGATACTTTCTGAGTCAAACCTGGTGGTTTGTTGGTGTTCTTGAGTGTGAGTCAAGTACTTAGTAGCTGTGATATGCATAACATCTTTTGGACACTCCAGACGTTGCTACAAATTATTGTTTTTCACTCTTATCACATTTGAGCTTAGGGGAGAGAGTTAGAAATCAGAGTTAATCTGATATACATTTTATGTAAGCTCTAAATGTGATGATGTAATTGGTGTACAATTTATTTGGTTTATTGTATATGGTTGTGTTCGGGACGTGACCCATTAGGATATATTGATCGGGCACTGATCCCGTGGACGGCTACTTGGGTTAGCCGGGTAGCCACACGTAGGAAGAAATTAGCCTGTACAGTGATTTTGAGTTCATTATGCTATACTCAGGGGCATGTCTTGGGTTTGTAAGTATATGTGGCCATATTGGGCCTTACTCTAGTTTGGCAAGTGGTAGGCCAGTTTAGTGACACTTGTTGAGCCCATGCAGTTTGGGGCTTTGCTATATGTACAGTGTTTCTTCATAATAGACTAAACTTTTGTTGTGCCATCTTTGAGAGCTTGTGAGGAGTGGCTATGGTGATTGTGTGATGTGATCTGCATACTGCACTAGATCATACTGCACTAGATCCTAACAGAATTTCAACTTCTAGTCCATTCTCCATTAGTTGTCCAACACTCAACAAATTTTTTGTGATGGATGGTACACATAGAACATTATTGAAATCTATTCTCTTAGAAGATCCAAGACATAATGGAATAGATCCTATGCCATCTATCTTACATTCTTGTTGAAATCTAAAAATTTTGGACCTTAATTGGATCTACAATCGATCCACAAGAGGTGTTGGATGCCAATTAGATTGATCACAATTCTAATGACTAGATCTGGATCAAATATTGCATCTAATTAGCAAGAACAACTTGACTAATGATAAATATGACTCAAGAGCGGCCTCACACATGTGAAATCTTGTTAGTGTACGGACAGTGAGCAGAGATTACAATACATTACTCATTGTTAGCATTCAATGCAATAAATCACAACACAAATTATACTGAAAAAACAAGGATATGCCTCATAATGAAGATCTCTCATCAAATCTCATATTCACAATGATCATCTACTTATAGATCAAGTACATTTTGATCTGGTATGTTGACTCAACAGGCCTGGCACGTGTGGGGAATGCCACATCATCCTAGATCAACCAATAAATGCAAGATAATTTCCCACCTCTTTAAATCCTAACTTGAGGCTTGATCTATACATCGACTATCATTGCATTGTGATTAGGATCCATTTGATAGTGAAGTTTCTCTGTAGTTTCTTGAATGTGCCTAGTCTACTACTTAAATTGATGCTAAATCATTGTTATAATGCATGTAACTAAAGATTGACATATGATACAAGAATCCACTTATCTTTAGTTCTATTTGTTCTATTTGTGTATTAATAACATAAATTGCTTCGTGATCATGGCACAACAAGCTTATCACATCCTTGCATTCTTGTTTAGCAATATTGGAGTCTGAAGATCACATTGAGGTTCATTTTAGCATCAAAATTTACCAACTTGCATTTGGAAGAGCATTATATTGAGTGCCATTATGCTTACAACCTTAAGTAACGACCATCATACTTGCAACATATGAACAAAAGGCCATTTCAATATGGGCATTTTTCATGCTATCAAGAACAATGACTGGTAAAATTAGGGGATCATCATGGGCACAATCCAATTTTTATGTCAAAACAATCCTGATAGATTTCTTTGAGTAGGTTAGTTAGATCCCCTTGGTAACTAGAAGCGTGGCAGACATTTTTACCTTTCCTAATGTACACAATATTTAGGTTGTTGACTAATAAAAGTGTAACATGTTTAAAAAAAACACACACAAAATTATTTTTTATACATAGTCCTTAAATAAAACGATGATCATCAATCATATTCATCACTATACATAGTCATGATCAAATCACATAGTGAGCATCAAGTATATTCATGATCACTAACATTCTAGACCTTAGCACTAGCAAGAAGAAACTACTTTAATCAATCATGTAGTTGATTTGTATCACCTCTTTGTAGAGAATCCCCCGGACATTATTGAAACTTGGTGTGGAACTAGTGAGAAAAGAATCAATTTTGGAGACAACTTTCAATAGCTTGTACATAAATGATTCTTTGTCGTGAAGTTGAAATTTTTTTCCTCAGGGCCATCAAGTAAACTAGAAGTAGCTGAGACTAAAAAAAAGTCAGTCAGCTTGTAATTATTACATGGACTTATAAGACCCCTGAATATGAGTGATATTCAAAGGGCCATCCATGTTCATCAAAGGGTATGAACATGAGTGGCCCCATGAAATTTAAAAATTGAAGGCCTGACCTGATGATACATGGAAGACCCTTTATGCTCTTTAGTCCAATCCAGACCCTCTGGTTAGTTACCTTGTTAAGGATACATTCGGATTTAGAGGGCATCCTATACCTGTCATAGCAATTCATTAACCAGAATCAATGAGCAGATAATTCAAAAGCCATACTTACAAATTACATTACAATACTCTTCTGAGCTTTTAACAAATGAAATTAAACATGCAAAGAGAGGCCAAAGTGAGCTGACCGTTTGATAGGCAACAACCTTGTGGAAATTGTTGTGGAAGCTGTCTGAAATGTGTTGCCCGGACATGCTCATACTCTCGCCAAGCCTGCTGGGACCAGGCAAGTTCATAAATATCAGCTAGAAATCAGTTGACCAACTATCTTTAATTATAAGGATTTCCAAGTCTTCTTTTAAGAAATATTTTAGTGATTTAGTGATACTCAGCAAAGCAAACAAACCGTAAGCTGTCTCACAATTGATCTGCCAGAAAGGAGGAGTTTCCAGGATTTGTAGTTTGCAAGTGTATCCCTGTCCATTTCATTTTATATGCAAGGATCTTCTTTCAAACAGAAATTATCCCTTAACCTCTCTATAACTGTACAACATCTGAAACCAACCAATTTAGCAGAAAAGTTAAGAGCATGACCCTGCGACAATGTAGCTTTCTCCTGCAAGTAAAGGTTGCAAAGTTACGCCTGCTTCATCTGTAGGATACAACAGTCCTTGAGAATCTAGCAAGAAAGCAGTTTCACCAAACGTGTTTCTGACATCAACTACTCCAGAGAGAATCTTCCATGGCTTGCCGTGAATGATAATTGTGCAGAAACCAGTGTCGTGGTGCCCTGTGTTCCGAATTTGTCAGATTTTCCTCATATCAAGAGTCTAATAACACACCAATTCTATGATTACTAATTTGAGACACCTATTGAGCAAATTCATAACTCTGTAATAAAGTATTTGCTAGCAAATATTGTACAGTTCTACCTCCTGATGATCCATAGTCGTGGTCAAAGGCTGTTCCTCTGCAAAGGGACGCGTTTAATGCCACATCAACCTGAGAATGAGCAGTATATGGATCCTGATCCAGGATCCCAAGGACCCCTGGAGAACACTGGCCACTTGTATCTGCGTGCCCACTCCCTGAGTTTTCTCGACTTGAGTCCAACCTATTCTTTTTGTCTTTTGGAGACTCTACATCTGTATCCGCCTCAGACTCTCCATCCCTATGTACTACTTGTTGCTGTTTTCTTTTGGCACGAGCTTTGCGATTTTGGAACCAGTTGTAAACATTGGTTTCAGAGATTTGTCCATGCTGGCCTAGCTCAGATGTGATCTCCTTGATTCTCTGCTTGTTCGGGGTACCATTACCCTGATCGAACAACCTTTCCAATATCTGGAGCTGGCTTTGACTTGGAGTCCATCTCTGTCTCGAGGTGGTCCTGTGTGCACCCAAAACTTGATCGTAAGGCAGATGCTGCCCTAAAACAAAACCTGCATAAATATAAACACAAAAGTCAATTCTTTTGTATGACCAGATTACTCCCTGTAACAGGAGGCAAAAGATGTATCGTTTTAAATAAGCATCGATTTTGAAAGTTTTGAAGTAGCCATAAATTAATCTCGAGCACATTTCATCATGAGGTGAACAATGATCAAATCAAGATCTTCAGTAATACTTTCAGATATCTCAGCTGAACCTTAACTGGGCTATGCTACATAACTGAGTTAGCCTATCGAACATGAGATAGAACGTTGATGAATAGCTGAAGCTGAAACTCATCTAAATCCGCTAACTAGAAACGGATCCAGGCTAGTAGGAACCAAATGCGGCTTATTTTAAACATCTGAGACAAACAAATAATTGATCTTAGGAAAATGAAGTACTGGTCTTAGAATGAAGTCGATGTATTGAGCATCGTTAAAGAAAACTGTCAAAAATGATCACGAAACATATGGCGGTGACTCACCAGCGAACGGACTTTGCTGCGAAACACTGGCTTTGTGCATTTCTACGAGTTGATGGCAGATGGTGGCGTAGACAGAGATTTGTCTGCGCAACGTTTCCAGCTGCTCATCCGTCATAACCTGCCCATGCTGTGCAATAGTATAATCTGGCTGAGGTAAGCCTGTACTTAATGGCTCAGCCACTACGACCTCTCCACTAACCATGAGCTCTCCTCTTGAAGAGATCAGTTGCAAGCCTGCTGGTGCTCTAAGAGTCATCTCCGCTGGATTCCCACCACTCAGATTCATCTCCACTTTTCCAACTAGTGTACTATACTCTATTAGTTTCAGTGGCTACAAACTGCATTGCATATGTGCACATCTTGAAGATGCGTCACTCTCTAATTCAGCCTACCACAGCAGACGATCACATTTTCTGTATTTGAATGCCAGAAGATTTTTTGAATGCTTATTCTTCCTCAGAATGACAATTTCATGCCATTGCCCCGCCCTCACATACCGTTGATTCAGTCACGATTCATCACTCATTCGGAACACCAAAGATTTCTGTCCTAGGCAATAATATAGGCAGAAAGCAACATCAATTTGCAACTGGGTTCCAGTCGCAGTGGCCGTCTATAGCCATTGCAAACAGTAAAACAACAAATCAGAGGTGAAAATGAAGAACAAACTCAGCTATCAACCCATACTTGGGCAGATACCTGCAGGATTTGTGAGTCAAACTATCCGAGGTTCTTCCAGTAAGCCCATGTACGTAGTCCAGGCGCATCTTACCATGCCCGCATTCGTTTCCTGCATTAAAAAACACTAAGATTTTGACATCTTTTCCGAGCGTTGCTTGACTTTTGTTGCAGCTGCTTCCCCGAGTGAGAGACAAAGCTACAACAAACGCATGAGAGGAGAAAGAAAGAGAGGACGGATGCTTTTGCTTTCAAGGTTGTGATATAAGTGAACATGGGAGGTTCATGCAGGTGCGGCGAGTAAGTAGGCGGCCAACGTTGAGAGACCAGGACCCAGGGCGTCGGCAAATGAGCAGCTGCTACAGCCGCCGCCTGCGGGCACCATCTATCCATATCCCCACCGCTACTCCCTGTTCATTTGCCATTTCCTTCATTAAAAAAAAGAAGCTATTTGAGCCTTCAATTCATCCAATAACTGGTGAGCTTGATCAAGACTTCCTATCTTTGGCTTCAGGTTAGGATTTGGACTCCAAATTTTGAGCACATACAAGAAAAAATCAGAGGTGATGAAAGGGTCTTTCTAGTGACCTTTATGGATGATAAATTTGTGTTGATGTAAATGAGTTTTTGGAAGTGGTTTTTCAGTTTCTTTTATGCTGGGATCACAAGAGAATTGAACTTGGGTTGGCGAGCCCAATCAAGACTAGTGTGGGATCACATAGAATTGAACTTGGGTGGGTGAGCCCAACTCAAGCACGATACACCAACTCAACATGTGTGGAAAGATCACCTTGTTTTATGAATACTGATTATTGAAGTTACATCTCAATCTTACATCTTGGAAAATGAGCCAAGACATAATGTTGAAATTGAGCCTTCACCACCCTCGAAAGTAAGGTCATTAAAGAGATAGTTTCCCCCAATACTTTCAAATGGCCAATTCACCTCTTTTTTAGTTATTGTATGTCCCCTTTTTGCCCATAATTTGAGTCCAACTCCTAGTCCTAACCTCAACTAACCTTAAGCTCAAAATAGAAAGTCTTGAAACTTATCCAAACCACTCATAAAAGTATGACTCACTAAAAGTACCATTTCCTTGCCTTAAAGGCTGAGCAAAAATTTTATTTACTTTACCCAAAGTGAAAATAGGGTGTGCTA
This sequence comes from Diphasiastrum complanatum, assembly GCA_029204225.1. Lineage (NCBI taxonomy): Eukaryota > Viridiplantae > Streptophyta > Lycopodiopsida > Lycopodiales > Lycopodiaceae > Diphasiastrum > Diphasiastrum complanatum. The sequence continues at coordinate 40,199,652 of CM055099.1, read as the reverse complement.
TAAAAACAATTTGAACATCAGTTTATCAATAAATCAGTTCTATAAATTGGTTAGATTTTGTATTGAAAATAAAAAAATCTTTATGAGCATGTAAAGTTTGCATTATAATTTTTAAAAATTTATTAGGTAGGTGAATATGTTGGAAGACATTTTTGACTCCATAAAAATTTTCAAAAAATTTGGGTATTATCAACTTGTGGGATCAGAATCGAACCTATGTGGGCGAATCCAACTCAAGCAAGATACACCAACTCACCATGTATGGGAAGAAATTTGATAAAATGGTTGTAGTCGTCCACACTTGGTTTAGCTAGATATGAGAGAAACTTGCACCCCACATAGCCTTAAGTTTAATGCAGACTTTAGACAAACAAAAAACTTGAGCTCACAAAGGTGGCTTATACTTGACTTGGATAAGAATTAAACTTGCACTAACAAAGCCAAGTCTAAGTTCAACTTGTTTCAAGTTTAGTTTGGAGCCTTGTGCTACTTCTTGGCTTGGCCTACTTGGGATCAACATAATCAACCAAATTGACATTTGATGAAACCACAATAAAAATTTTCTAGGGTGAAAAAATAATTTTGATGAAGATTGCCATTTTCTTCTATCTTTTGAGTATCATACATTGGAAATGGATATATAACCAAAAGGTTTCGCTTGCCTACTCTTTCTCAAGAAAATGGAAGAAAATTTTCTATGGTGAAGTAATAATTTTGATGAAGATTATTATTTTCTTCTGTCTCTTGGGTATCATACATTGGAAATGGATATATATCCAAAAGGTTTTGCTTGCTTATTCTTCTCAAGAAAGTTGAAAGTAACAACTATGTAAGATCAACATAAATTACAATTGCATATAATATCATATTATGAATGAATGTATATCAACCTACACTTGACACTCAAGCGTCAGAGATGCCATCACAAGGCACCAACCTACTTGATACTGATAGGCCTCCAAAAGGATGATAATGTAGCTCTGACGTCCATACCTCCAAAACAACATGACATTTTCATAACAACATGCATGGAGGCTACTCATTGTTTGTTCAAAATATAAACTAATCACTCCATAGTTATGTGGTATACTATCAAGGTAGTGGCACTAAATGTGAAAGTACTGTACTTTAGGACCATAAATGGATCTACAAAAGATCCACAAGAGTGATTGGATGCTTGCTTAACAATCTATCAAAAAACTAGACACAAAAAAGTTGATCTAGATTGGCAATTTGACAAACAACAAGCATTCACAATCAAAAGCATTGATCAACATTGAAATCCGAGCCCACACGTGTGTCCTACAGGCTGTAGTACGGCCTTCAACCTGAGAAACAAGGAGAAATTGATTTGGTTTCATTTGGATCACAAAAACTCAATGTACATAGTGAACTAGCTTGAGCAATGAGCTCCAAAAATTTTCTATCTTCTCACTATGGAGAGAGGGAATACATAGCAAATTCGACTTCCTTTTTGAAGTTAGGTGGATTTCCAGCATGTAATAAGGAAGTTAACTCACTCTCCTTGACCTAAAATGAAACCCTAGCCTAGATCCTAGAGTTATGCTTGGTAGGTAGCTAGTTGGTCAAATTTTCACCTTAAACTTAGGCGTAGGTCCTATAAAGTAGGGATGACCACCAAATAGACATGACCAACTCTTTTGACTTGACCTCACCTACATTAGGAGTGGGTTGCCACGTGGCATCTTGGCCTTACATGTGTGGAACCCAATTATACACAATATTCACAATGTTCTACATGGTCTTTGATCAAGCTAGATTTGCCAATTTTTGGCAATTCTTCACACTCCTCCTCAAATTTAGCTTGATCTATTTACAACTCTCTTGATAGATGAATGAGAGCTTTTAGAAGTGTCTAAAAAATCCAGCTACAAACAAGAAACTTTTGAGACTCCAATAGAGAATGATGTCCATGAAAGACCTTTCACCACCTCTTAGAGGATCCCTTACAATATGTTCCAAATATGTGTCTATATACATGTAGCACACTTCAAAAACTATACATCATGCCAAGCCATGAATTCCAAGGCATTTTGTGCACTTGAAGATACATCAATTAAAATATTAAGTGCATAAATAATGTTGCCAAAGACAACTTGCCTTGTTTGATCCATATGATTGAGCCTTGATGGCTCCATCTTGATACTCAAGATTCTTCTTGGAGTCCTCGGGTCTTGAGCTTGATCCTCCACTTGACTTGACTCCAAAACATCAATGAATTGAATAAGGTGTTGATCCAAAGGTTCTTCTTCAAGTTTACAAATCTTCCACTCTTGAAAGATCACATTTCCACCATTGACAAATTCTTTGGTGAAAAACAAGTAGAGTCTACAATCTCTACTTGAAGAGCAAAACACTACCATTATTCCTATCATTGAAATAGGACAATCTTTGGTCCTTACATTGGAATGATCATGCACAAAGCATGTGGACACAAAGCAAATGATGTTTCATCTTTTATGACACTATTCAAACTTGCATGCAATTTGATGACTCGGCCATTGTCATTGAGGACTCCCTTGGAACTCTCATGCTTTGAGGCTGATCCTCAAGATCTTCCTCCTTTTGATGCTCCTCCTCAATGCAAGCAAGATCACACTTTGCCAAGATCTCCTCTTGAGTGATCTCCTCTTTTTCCAAGCTCATTCTTTCAAAAGAAACACTAGCTTCCAACTTAAACAATCTTCCATGTTTAAATCTCTTTGCAATGCAAACATCATTCTTCAAGATGAAGCAAACACCACATCCAAACCACTTTCTAAGAGTAGACCAACACTAAGCATATTTTTGGTGATTGATGGTACATATAGGACATTTTCTAGATCCATGCATGTTGAGGATTCTAGATACAAAGAGATGGTACCAACACCATCTATCCTACACTCTTCATCATTTGTAGTAAAGAAAAACTTTTTAGCAGAATTGAAAGAGTGTAAGGTTGAGAAAAAGTCCTTTTCACAAGACATGTGGGAGCTAGCACCACTGTCGATCCACCAATTGTCTCTTGAATTGCCATTGCTTGTTGGTGAGGATGTAGATGCCATCAAGAATACATCTACTTCATCCTCCTCCTCCTCCTTTGCAAGGTTTCCTTGTTTGTCCTCCTCCACTTGTGCTCTTAGCCTCTTGTAGCATTCAGATGCATAATGCCCCTTCTTTCCACAAAAAAAGCATTTCTGCTTTGACTTCTCCTTTGAGCTTGATGCATCATCCTCTTCTTTGGCCTCCTTTGGATGCTTCTTCTTTCCATTGGTCTTCTTTTTGCCCTTGAATGAGAAATTGGCTTTCTCATCACCATCCTGCAAAGACAAGGAACTCATCCTAGATTTTGCATGGAGCATCCTACACTCTTCAGCCACTAATACACTGTGAAGTTTTTCTATAGTTGGCAAAGTGTCTTGGATGGCAAAACTTTGGACCAAATTTGCAAAGTCATCTCTTGTAGTTTTTCACTCAAATTAGATTCTAATCCAACAAATGGACTTATAATCTCAGTTCTAGCACTCCCTCACAAAGTTGGAATGAAGATAAGATGATGTGAAATCTACTTACAATCAAATCTTGCCAATTTTGGCTATTTCTGGACAAAAAAAATGACTTAATCTCTTTCTTCCTTCTTGGTGTACTTTCAAGACCTGTTTTTAACCTTAATAGGACTTGAACTCAGCCTAGATTAGTTAGATTACATGAAACAAATTCAAATCTAATCAATGGCAAATGATCTTAGTAGATTATCCTAGGATCTCCACCAAAAATTACACCAACAGCTCACAAATTGAGTTTTTTTGGATCAAATGAATACCATGCATTAAATGCAGGTTTAGAGGTGCCCACACATGTGGACAGTACGGATTTGGACCCCTACCAAGTTTGGATCAAATCTCCTCACCAAAATCAAGATTCTAGCTTGCCCTCTCAATACTAGTTTTTAGCACCAAAACTTGCTAAAAATGGATTTGCATTAGATCAATGGCTTATGCTCTTGTACTTAGCTCTGATACCATGTGAAAGTATTGTACTTTAGGACCATAAATGGATCTACAAAAGATCCACAAGAGTGATTGGATGCTTTCTTAACAATCTACCAAAAAACTAGACACAAAAAAGTTGATCTAGATTGGCAATTCTAGACATGACCAACTCTTTTGTCTTGACCTCACCTACATTAGGAGTGAGTTTCCACGTGGCATCTTGGCCTTACATGTGTGGAACCCAATTATATACAATATTTACAATGTTCTACATGGTCTTTGATCAAGCTAGATTTGCCAATTTTTGGCAATTCTTCACACTAAAATAATATGGCGAATTGATAGATCTACAATCACCATCATCTTCCATAGATCCATCACTAACATCAAGAATGTTAGAACCAACAACATCATTATCAAGCTTATGCACATTTTCTTCATCAAAGACAACATCCCTACTGGAGAACTTTCTTTGTGGAAGGAATTTACACCTTGTAAGATTTCTTTACTTCACTATATCCAACAAAGATCTCCTTCATAGATCCAAAGAAGTGTTGACATAACAAGTACAACCAACGATCCTCAAATGCTTCATACTTGGCTTCTTACCAAAAAAAAACCTCAAATGGAGTCTTACCATCCAATGTATAATTCGACCACCTATCACAAAGATAGTTACAACACATCAAAGCCTCACCCCAAAATGATTTAGGAAGATTAGCATGCAACCCAATTGCCATAGCTCCCTCACAAAGAGTTCTCTTCCTTTCTTCCGCTCCATGTGGATTTCTTGGGTTTGAAAGTTCCCTCTTGATCCCTTGAGCAATACAAACCTCTTTGAAATTGGTTGAGAAATTTTCATCTCCATTAGCCAACCTTAACCACTTGATGCCAATATTGAATTGTCTTTCCATAGCATTCTTGAACTTGAAAAACACATCAAACACCTCATCCTTGCTTTTTAGAAGATAAACCCAAGTAAATCTACTAAATCGTCAACGAAAGTGACATACATCTTAGCTCCTCCATTACTAGTTGTACTAGAGTACAATGAATGTACGAATGTACTAGTTGAAAAGGCTTACTAGATCTTGAAGTAGATCTATTGTAAGGTAGCCTATGTGACTTAGATGAAGGTTTCCCAACTTAGATGACCTTATTGATTCTATTGTTCCAAAATCTGTCAAAAGTCCGTTTGATGAGGGATCGACAGAGAACACGTTCAGACTTAGCAAGTTTGATTAGGGATTGACATAGAACACGTTCAAACAGTGCACATGAACAAGTTTAGGATCCTGTTGGGGAAGGAGACAGGTGTTTGGGAGGGAGAGATGAAGGCGAGTGAGAAGGTGAGGTGACAGAGAACGTGAGTGAGAAGGACAAAGAGATGCGTGAAGGAAGAGGAGTAACCAAATGTACAGAGAGAGCAGAGGTAGCGTGGAGAGTAGAGTAGGTTTAGGCTAGGTTAGGGCTATAGGTAGGTAGGGTTAGGTTTGGTTTTTTTTAAAAAATTGAACTTCAAAATGAAGAATTCAAAATTTGTTAATACAAGGGAAGAAAAACTTCAAAATTGAAGAATTGAAGTTCTTCTCTCTCACTTGTAAAAAGAATTTCCAAAATTCTAGCTAGTCTAACCCGTCTAATTTGATCATAACTTACTCAATATTGATCCAAATCACACAAACTTGGTACCTCTGAAAAGCTAACAACAAGCTCTATCATCCCATAGGATCAGATCATTGATTGAATATGAACACAACAGGTCTGAAAATTTTGAAGAAAGAAAACTAACAAAACTAGAGCTAGGAATCAAGAATTGTCATAATTCTTTGGATACTAACCCAATGACCTGCCATATATATAAGATCTAAGGTAAGACATGCTCTAAAATCCTGTGAATAGAAACTTGCGATTAAAACTCAAATCAAATCTGAGAAATGCAAACAAAGTGAAGTGGAATTTCTAATCACCTATTTTGACAATTTTTGGGAAAAGTGCAATAATGTTTGCATCTCTTATCCAAATGCCTTGCAAATTGGTGCAAACTAAAGCTATTGAATAAAATTAGAAACGAAAAATGAAATTGAATGTCGAAAATTGGTCTGAGCAAACCTAAAAATTTCAAACTTAAAAATCAGCAAAAAGAAAGCTACAAATGCAATAAACTTATCAAATCTAACGAAATTCACATAGAATCATCATGAATTTAGGATCTATGCTCTGATACCAAGAAATGTCATGTGCCAAACCCTAAACTAATAGCAATAACAATGAAGTAAAGCTAGAAGCAAGAAGATAACAAGACAATCATGAGAGCATATCAATAGAAAGCTAGAAACATGGAGATTACAATGGAATCACATCAGCAATGAAATAAAGAGTACAATCAATGAACATTGAGCATTGATTCATGTGGATAAGGCACATGAGACCTAGCAATGGAGATTCCTATGGCTCACATTCACAAGGAAGCTAGAAGCTCTCACTTGCAAATGGGCCAAAAGATTTCCAAAATGATGTCTCTTGCCTAGTTATAGACAATGCTCTTACTTAACTTAACTTAATTATCTTGAGGGATAGTTAGCCCTTGTTAAGTATTATTTAAACTACATTGGGCCCTTATTGACCTATTATCCTTATTAGTTACTTTGAAGGGCCTAAAGAGGGAAAACCGCCTTGTTCAAAAGGCTAATAGTTCCTTTTGGGCCTACAAAGCTTACAGTAATGGATATTATATGCCTTGAAAGGCACTGATGTACGAAAAGTACATGAAAAGTTGAATCCAAGAGAACCATGTATAAGCATATGAGAGAGAGAGAGAGAGAGAGAGAGAGAGATCCCTCTTCCCACGAGCTACAACCTTTTATAGTAGGTCCAAACCTAAGTTTAGACTTTGGTTTTCCTCCATAATGAAAAACCCTACTATTATTGTGACTAGATTCAATCTTTCTACTACTCAAATTAAATCCCTTCAAAATTCGTGTTCTACACTTTCCCACACTTTCCAAAAGTGTCTATTCAAATGATTTTAGACTAATATAACTTTGAAAAGTCAAATTCCAAGTCTAATATGAAATTGGCCTCAAATGCCATATAAACAAATATAGCAATTTTGACTAAACTAGTTGAAATCTCTCACAGTGTTTGCTTGTTGGTTGTGTGCCAGATGGATCTTGCTATGATGCCAAGGACATGGGTTGATTTTTCAAGGTTAGCTTCAAGATGTTTGTGTTTGGTCACTTTGTAGGTGGCCTTGTGGAGAAAGTGTCCTCTTTTTGGAAGCATGTTTTGTTGTCTTTGGTGTTGCTGGAGATTTCCAAGCTTTGTTAGCCAACATCAATAGTTCCCAAAGCTTCGGTCGGTTGCTCACCTTCTGCAGTGTAAGATCTGTCAGAAGGTAGCCCAATAAGGTGGATTGCTATTTGTTTTTTATAAACTCAGGAAGATAGTTTGATGCAAATTGGGCACAGTCATACAGGCTCTAGCCGTGTAGTCTTGAATCTGCCATCATATGAAATAGGGACATCGGAATACATAGAATCTTCGACCTGTAATGTTGTGTGTATTTAGTCAAATAGGCACATGTAGCACCTAGAGGCTTTTCGTTAATGGTGTCGACTCGGTAGCCATCTTTGTTCTTCTACTCATCCGCTAAAGGATTCATGAATTTGTAGTATGTTGTGGATTCGATCTTTTGTAGTGTTCTACTAACTGCATTTGGTCCTCGTGGGAAGCCAAAAGAGTGGAGTTCAGAACCAGCAATAGAGATTTTATAAATGTGTATCCTGTTTGGAGGTAAAATAAAATTTAAAAGATCTGTCTATTTGCATAAGTAACATGCAAGAGAAATGGGCTCTGATATCCAAATAGAGCAGGGATCTAGAACTCAATTTGGGTCAAAAATTGATGTGCTTACTGGTTCAGGTGGTCATTTCAAGAATATCTAGACTTCCCATGCTTATTTCTATCCTATCAGTATCAGGGTCATCAGAACCGAGTTATGGGAAGACATGTCTGTTCTGCTAGTCATTCTATTACTGACTCGACTTGGTCGAGATGGGAAACAAAGTTTTGGTGTCAATTCAAACGAGATCTAACAGTGGATCAACTCGATCGAGATCTGACAGTGGTTCAGCTCGGTCGATATCTAACTCTAGGACTCGGTTGAGATCTCAGGAGGACTCGGTTGCGATCTGAAGGTACTAGAAAAGCACATTGGAGAATGGCCAAGAGAATTGTTCAGTATCCCTCTCTCTCTTCTCTCTCTCTATACTATCTCCCTCATCTAGAACCCGCGGCCCAAAGCCCACTTAATTTTTTTGGTGAATTTTTATTATTTTGTTTCTTTTAACAATTCTTAATTTTTATTCATGGTTCTAAGATTTTATCTTACAAGCACTTGAGCCATTCACAAAAGTGATCGTTTTAAAAACAATTTACTTGTCAATTTGAATTTTTTTTGGTTTCTATTAATGTTTCTCGAGCATTGAAACATTTCAAGGATTTCAAAGTGCTATCCATTCCAATTTGTAAAATTTTATTAGGACCCCTTTTTTCTAAGTTGCTAAATTCAATTTTTACTTTCATTCTTTGACTCTACATAACTTTCTTGTTAGAGCTCGGATTCCAGTGCTATAAAAACAAAAAGTGATCAAAACGATGAGCCTGACACTGGTAAGCTACTGAAATTTTGTAATTATTACTTTGAAATTAAGTTTTTTATGTCAAATACCCCTTTTTCTAAGTTGAAATCTTTGTATTTTTATTACATATTAAATTCAAATCCTCTTATCGTCTCTATCTAAGCTCGGAATTGAATATTATAAAAAACAAAAATGCCCAGTTTTATATGAGCTACAATATTTTGACCTTTTCAATTTCACTCATCGTAGAACTCTGAGTTTTAAGTGGGTGGAGAAACGAGCATTTATATTGCTTTTCGAGGTCGCTTGCACATAAACTTCAGCTCATTATACCGTAACTCACAAGTCCTTCAATTCTCAAGATGGATGTGGAGTCCGATTTTGAATATATAGATGACAATGACTCCGAATACGAAGATTAATCCAACTATTATTTTGAAGGAGCACAATGACAGTAATTTAGATCAATCCAATATGAGGAGCACAATGACAATAATTCAGATCAATATGAGCACACGACTCATATGGAGACTGTTTGAGTTATGATGAAAACTATTTTGACCAAAATAAAGACCATGGGCTATACCTATCAAATAAATTTAATATTGATGGCAATTTTTATAGTAGTGACAGTGATGATGAGCTATACTCACAACAATCAAAACAACATCGCAATTCACAAGATGATGAGCATGTACTGCGGTACATGAGTTCTATGTGCCAACTTGAACAATTGTCCTCCTATGCAACGTTGCATACAGAATAGCACTATCAATAATGCCACTCCTCATACCCATTGTGGTTCACCATTACTATTGTTCAATGGACAATTTTGCCCTATTGAAGAAGTGATAGAATAACTGCAGGTTTCGAACCAACAAGAAAACATACTAGATAAGCTGCAGGCCACACAAGATCTGATAGTTGGAATGTTGCAAGAAATGAGACAAGATCGACAAGTAAGGAAACAGAATCGGCAAGATGATGAGGTGTAATGGACAAAACTGTTTGCTAGCCTAGTTGGTGGGCAAGACAAAATTGCGGGAGCTGATCAAAGATGTAAGGAGCCATCTACATCGTTCCAACTACCGTCTCCATCACAAAATGTAACATCTTTTCAATACGTCTAGACAATTGACATGGACAAGGGAAAACAGGTATTACAAAGTCATACTGGATATCCGGTTGGATTTGGAGAACGTTGGAGCAACAAGCACAACAATCTATAGCAGCCAGAGGTGTGCCAACGAATGTTCACAATGTCCAACAAAGAGCTGAAGCTTCAAGGATCCAACATTTTGGGGATGAGGAACAATCAGATAGTGGAAGTCGGGACTTAAATCAAGGAGAGCACATTGATATTGATCTCGAAGGAACAATCAACATTGGGAACCTACTACAATCATGTCTTGGGAATCAAAATGGTAGTGATAAAGAGGAAATGCTTAGTATGAAAGATCCAATGCAGGAAACTAATTCAAGTGAATCTGATAATTCTTCATCAACATCATCGAAGGATGTACCAGAAGTGCAAATTGATGAAGAAAAATGGTTACAAACGATGGAATAGCCTATTCAACATATGGATCAGCCAACTTTATCAACAACTCTTGATTTTCTATTAAATTCATAGGAAGTGGCCATTCAATATTTATGCAATGATGTGTACACAAGATTGGCAACATCAATGTAATTCCCAATTTGAATCGAGCAAGAAAATTTTGAATGTGAGTACGATGTCAATGCAAGGACACCAAAAATCAACTAAGGATAATGAAGACAATGTGGGAAATTATGAGGACAATATTTTTGTTTTCAATATTGAATTTTAATTGAGCCGTACAAAGGCCAATTCAGGCAATGAAGCTGTCAGTGAGACAAACCACTCAAGGACCTCATCTTCCTTGAGATCACAAGAACCATTGCATCACGTTCAACCAGAAGACTTGTCTAATACTTCTTGTGGAATGGAATTAATAGACAAGAATAAAACCGATATATATGAATGTTTTACATTCAGTATAGAGTGCACAACAAAATGTGATGAAACTGGTAATAGACAAGCTGGAAATTGTCCTAGATATGAGATGGGAGAAATAATCAAAGATCCATTATATCAAAATTTCTAGTTTGTGGTTTAAAATATTGGACTTATCAATATTTTTTAACATGATGATGTAATCTACGAAATTTTTTTCGTAGAGACTTTGAGTGAAAGAGATACCATCACTCTTTGCAAGCATCTCATTCACTTGATATTCTTGGAAATGAATGTCCATTCAGAATATCACTTGTCATTTCCAGAGATGATCAATCAAAACATATTGGTTCCTAGATTTTATCATATATTTGATGTTTGATCAAGTTCTTATTGAGTTTGCATCTCTTTCATTGGGTAGATACTGATTTTTCTACATTGGCAATGTTGTAGATTGTGTTGTCTTTCTAACCAAAGATCAAGAGACACATTTTGGATCGTCATGATCTAAAATTCTTCACATTGAGTACTATTTCACATGGGTGTGTGGTGTACATCACTTTTGGTTAATGATTTTGGGTTGCTCTAGGCTTGATGCATGTAGAATTGTGAATCTAGATCTCATTTTTTTGTGTCTAGTTTGCATTTGTTTTATGATCAATCAATCAGTCACTCTTGTGGGTCGTTAATAAACTCAAGTAAGGTGCAAAGTACTATACTTTGACATGGTATCAGAGTGAGGTACACAATCATTAATCTTGTGTACAATCCAAAATTAACAAGCTTTAGTCCAAAAAGCTCGTATTGGAAGGCCTACTAGAAATCAGATGTAGCATTGAAAATTTGTGGATCAAATCAGATCAAGGTAAAAATTTAATTGAGGCTGGGATCAAGCCCTCTTAAAGTGTTTAACAAAAATAGTCAAAATTGTCTTGATTTGATTGTAGGTTGATTGGATCTCATCTAATCTTCATTTCATCTTTGTGAGGAAGTGCTAAAACCTTGGCTAGAAGTCCATTTAGAGGTCTAGAAGCCAAATTTGAGAGAATCACTTCATGAGTTTCTAGGATCAAATCAAATACAATTTATTGTGCATTTGTTTGTAGAATTCATTAGTGAGATGGAAAAAATTGGTGCTTTCCTTCTAGAATCTAGTGAGAGATTAAATTTTACAAACTATGCCATTTGGAAGGTGAGGATGGAGTCACTAATGGTGCTCCAAGACCTCTATGAATTTGTGCTTGAAGAAGAGGATGAACCTCTTGGTGCACAAGAGTTGATTAGATACAAGAAGAAATCTAGGAGCCTAGCACTTCATTGCATTAAAATGAATGTTAGTAATGATCTTTTGCAAGAATTATCTTCTTGTACATCAGCCAAAGAGGCATGGAATTCATAGAAATCCATTTATGAATGCAATAAAACTTCTAGAGTCCTCGTAATTAGAAATCAGATTTTGCAAAGCATGAGAAGAATTGGGAAAAATGCACCAGATTATGTGCTTATAATCAAGTCTCTCAACAAAGAGTTAGCCTCTATTGGAGAGAAGATTCAAGATAATGAGCTTGTCCAAGTGGTCTTTAATGGTCTAGGTGATGAATTCACAAATTTGGTCAAAAGCTTTGTCATCCAAGACACTTCGCCTACAATTGAAAAATTTCATAGTGTGCTTGTAGCTGAAGAGTGTAGGATGATCCACACAAAGGCTAGGATGAACAAACATTTCACAAATTTATAATAAGCACTCTTGAAAGACGAGCCCTTTGGTGTCGCCAATGGTCAAGGGTCTGGTAACCGACAGCAATTGGTAACAACATCGAATTTTAATTTTGAACAACGTATCTTATCATATTCAAGACTATCAAGAGTTGCAATTACCAATACATTGGTTCATAAACAAATTGGAAAGTATTTAGTATATATGCTAGGATTAGATTTCAAAGCATGGATCGTCACAAAAAGCTCTTGTTCTCGAGTAGTATATTTCACTTGCACATCGAATAACATTTTGCTCTCAAAAACAACAGGCTGACCCTCTTGTAAGAGATCGGCTCAAATAGTTGTATCACTCACATCAATGTTAATGACAAAAGGGATATTTGGATTCGTTATTCTCAACACAAGAGATGAAACAATTAGAAGCTTGAGTTTACAAAAACTCTCATCTAATTTCTCATTTCACTTTATTAGAGGGCTAGGCCTTCTTTTCATAATCTTTACCCCCTTTAGAACATTATTATGAGGAGCGATAATTTTAGAATATTCTTCAACAAACTTTCGGAAGAACACTATAAAACTCAAAAAAAGACTTGAGTCATGAACCGTTTTAGAAATTAGCCATTCCATCACCGTCTTTATTTTTTCTTCGCCAATCTTGATCCTCTGAGCGGTGATCTTATGACCAAAGTAATGAAGTTCTTTTTCAAAACAGTTCACGTTTAGACTCTTTAGCAAAAAACTTCTCTTGTTTCAAAATCCTTAAGATAGTAGGGAAATGTTGTATATGCTCTATTAGTGTTCTACTATAATTCAAAATATCATCTAAAAACACTACTAAAAACTTTCACTAGGGCCCTTTTTGGACTCAAAAAGGGCCTCTTCCTTGACTAAACAACTTTTCTAATCATAATTATTTTAGTGCTAATCAATCCTATGTGGCACCTTTACCTTGGGTTACCACACAAGGTGAGCAAGAGTTAAGGCCTAAATGTAGGTCTCATTTTCATAGACTATTGTAGGTTATTTGCATAGACTATAATAGGAAACTAATAGGTTAGTTACAAAGTACAACTAGAGTAGGGTTAGTATAGGATGGCCTTTCATTGTCCTAGCTACAATAGGACCCTAGGCATGGCAAACTAGTATATAAAGCTTATATCATGGTTAGTTCAAATTGAACATTGACATCATTTGATTTAAGGTATATTGTAAAGTTCTACATAGATTTTTTTGGAAAATTCAACATCTTCAAGATGACAGCCAAATATCACTAGCATGTGAAATTAGAGAAGGATTATGCGACAACCAAAGCTGCATGGGGTGTTAACTTAGATCCGTATGAGATGCATTGTTGAAGATTAGAAGGCAAAAAACATATTGACCTATGGGTAAGAGGTGATTTATACCCCTGCAATCCATTGGTAGATGCTCCTCCTAAATTTTCTGACGTACATAGTTTGTTAAGGTTCATTGAGGATGGCGGTAATGGACTCCTTGGCTATTGTCAAGCAATAGATTCTCGAAGAATCTAAGCTTGGACATTGGAAAATTGCGGCAAACATTCATATCTTGAGTATGAATGACAATTTAAAGTCATTGCATGGAATAAATATGAAATTGGAGCAGGAGATAAATGGTTTAAAAATAGAGCCTGTCAGTTTTGTCGCAAAAATCGAAGAATTGCAATCTTCAATCAGTATATTTCAGAGGACAATATATGGCTTACAACGAAGGCGTAGAGTCTCAATGGATCAACAAGCGCAAAATGAAAACACTAAGAGACACAAACTAGAAGCTTTGGCACCATGTGGTGGTGCCAATAAAAGACGTATGAGGGACATAAAAGAGTTCTTGCAAAAGACGGTTGGAAAAGATTTTATTGCCGAAAAATATATGGAACATTTTCTGAAGGGTAAAGATTTGATTGAAATTGTGGAAGATGAAACAAGTGATTCAATTCGCTTGAGAATTGCAAAAAAACTAGTCGACAAGTTCAAGCCAAATCTAAATGTTAAAGCGATGGTGTACGCATGTGACCAAGGAGGTGTGAGTCGCAAGGGGTATAGAGCTTTAAAGAAGTATATGAAACGCTTTGACGAAAATGGATTAAAACGCCATCAAATAATACCTACTTATAAACTTGTTGAATCCGCCAAACGAAAATGCAATTCGATTTTGCTCTCTGAATAAGGAGAGTTTCAACATATTGAGAATTCTTTTACAATACCAATAAAAAAAAAGGACCTCCGACTTGTTTTCATTATCAGCAAGGCAACAATATATTCTTAGATCTGGAATAGGTCCAACATTACAAAGTTAAAACAAATGGTAAGAACATTCCTTGTAGATTCTGGTTTTCAATTGTATGCTTCTCTTTAACTAATTTGTTTGTTATGAAAATTTGGTTTTATAGATTGCGGAGGCAAAGTTATATTTGTTATTAAGTTGGACGAAGCAGAAATCGTAAAAGGGCATAAACTTGAACATGTTACAATCACCTTGATGAACCGTGAATTGCAACAGTTTGACGAAAGTTATTGTAAAGAATTTAGTGTGCAATCCGAAAATCACATATGGTGAATAGCTGCATTTGAAGTTCCTAAGGAGTCTCATGAAGTATTGAAATGGCTATTTGAAAAATGTAGTATATCTAAGATAGTACATGCACAAAATGAAGGCAAATTGCTCAATGTTAAAGGAGAAAGCTTTACTGTAGAATGGCACCTGTGAAACAATATTATTTTGAATTGCAACTAGCGTCTCACCAAATAGGACAATCTGGACAAAGTTTGTAATCATGTGTTGAACATTCCTCTCAAAAAAGTCCATTTTTGCACAATGCATGGTCAACTACAAATACTGGACAAATTATTATTTTTGCATTGTTGTTACGCATGGAACATACAGCCCAAATCAAGAGCAGATGTTAGCATTAGAAATCTAGAGATTATTTTATCCGATATGGGATTGCATGGGGGCCATGTGAGTCTTACCAAAGACGTTGAGATGAGTGGAAAAACGCAAGATGTTTTAGCAAAAGTTGTAATGGGTGGTGCAAAAACGAGACACTTATTGTCAAATCATATTGTACGTGAAAGCAATGTTGAATGGGAGTACTGGAAGAAAATATGTTGGCTACCGAGCATCAATTCTATTATATGGTCCACCGACCAAGCGAGTGGTAAACCATAAGGTAGTTGCTTCAAAAAAAAAATCATTAAATTCTTGTTTTGTATCCTACATTAATTGTTGCTCTTGATGAGCATTCTCGATGTAACAATTAAAAACACATTCACATCAAACTCACGAACAATATCACAATGAAAATTAGATTTTAACAAGATGAAACATTCATAATCGAAATTATTGAATTTTATCATTAATTCAACCGAGAAAATCATTGACAATAGAAGTACATTAGTCTCTCCATAGATAGAAACATTTTTACCATCTGATATATATATATATATATATATATATATATATATATATATATATATCAATGAGTGATTTTTAAGTCAATACCTAAATAATCTGATTCGCTAAAAATTATTCGTATCATAGAATTAAATCATTGTGATCAAGATTCATGACATGAAAATTCAATCGCTCGACATAACCCTACATTTGAAACTCAAAATCGGGGACTTTGACATCTTAGATCTTCATGTCCAACCCCGAGGCTAAGTGGATCACGTATCAATGATCATTGCCCATGGTGGGCACCCAAAGCTTTTATAGCTAACTCCATCAACTTGAGATTTGTTCTTTAGTTTGGGTTACCATTTTGCTCGATGCCCAAGTTTATTGCACAAGAAACAAAGATTTTCTTTTATTGTCAGCTTGCACACCATATTTCTTATTATCGACTTCTTGATCTTTTTCTTGTGGTAAGTCGTGGCATCCAATGCATTAACATATTTTTTTCCTTTTGTTCTTAAACTTTTCGTTCTTTGGTTTTAGAGAAATTTGACCGTGCACACTTTTTCACGAAGCAAGAACTGTACTATCATAGGCTTTCGCCACTCAATAGCATCTTCCAAAATATAAAAAAACATTTCGCTTACACTCATTTTGATAGTCGATAGACAATCCGAACACAAGTTGCCACTGGGTCAACTTATGATCAAAAATTAGCACCTTGGCCAAAAAATCGATGAATTCTCTGACATGTGTCCAATTCACGATTAGTCAACTAGCAATTAATGAAATGAATATACATTTCCAAGTCATTGACAACGATGAAGGCCTTCCGAAATTCCTCAAGGTATCCGGCCCAAGCTTTATCACTAGTAGTGAACTGTGACACCTCAATGGACACATCAACAGCCTAACTGGACCACCTACAAGTTGCTATTAGATCCATACCAATCCACAATCTTGAGTTTTAGCTCTCCAACTATTAACTATGACTTTAATTCCATGAGGGCCCCAATCCCTTGTAATCATAATTCATTTACCTTTAGAGATACCCCTATTGATCTTCTTACAGGATTATAATCTGAGATCAATTCATGTGTGGGCATGACATACGTAGTAGCCTACATGCTCACCATATGTGCTTCCCTTGCATCTTTTTTTTTATTTTTAGAATAACCAAGACTTAGCCCTTATGAAGTATTCATTTTAGAAAATACATATCCACCCAAAGGACAAAAATATAAATAACCATGAAGAGTTAAGTAAACTTTTTTTTACAAAGTAATAAACTTTCAAATAGGTAGAAAGTCACTAAGATGAGTGGAACTTTAAATCTACAAGTGAGACCTATCCAATCAGCTAATTGTTTTCCTGATGTTTTGTTCACCTAAAGGCCAAGTTTGCAAGACCGTGATGATCCTCTCACAAGTATCTAAAATTTCATCCCACAAGGCATTATAATCAACTATTTGTTTTAATGATTTTTTGTTCACCTAAAGGCCAAGTTTGCAAGATCGTGATGATCTGTGACAAATTATCTAAAACTTCATCTTAAGGCATAACTACAGAAGCTTAAGTTATAAACTTTCATGAAAATGAACTTACTAGCATAAATTATAGCTTTAAACATAAGCATAAACTACGAGTCTTAATCTATATAGTATGTCTATACTAAAGACAATTTTTCATCAATTATCATGTTAGCATGCAAAATCTAAGATAAATTCTTCCATCAACAACATAATTGCTTGTTAAGATTTGTCTGCATTTTCTAAAAAAGGTTGCTTTAAAAGTGGCCATTTTGCTCACCAAAAGCCATCATGAACACGTGATGTCTCTCTGCAAGGATACTAGTTTTGCAAAATCAATGCCTAGCCCTTTATCAAGAGCTAAAGACCTCAACCTTGCAACAATATGTACCTGAGACCAAAAAAAATGTAAATGAGAGAGTGAAACATCATTTGGTGTCACTTGAGGTTACAAATGTCAAAATGCAAACTGAGACAACTCTAGAAAGAAATTGTTGATTAAGAAACAAGGTTTGTAAAGATAAGAGCAATCAGGACAAAACATAAGTGCAACACTTTCACTAAGCTTTCACAATAACACAAATGTTTACTTCAAGAAACTAGAGCAATAACAAAGTACTGCAATAGGTACAAAATCGAGGAGAAAAAAGACATTTGTATGACAAATTCGAATAACAAGAATGTGAAACAACAACTACAATTTGCATAACAAGAGATTCCTATAGATGAAAATGTGTTATGAAAGAGAGATCGTATCGTGTCATAGTCAAAAAGACAGAGATCAAAGGATTGCCACACAATAGACCCATGTTGGTTAAAAGTCAGCTAAATATGATGTCATACAAACAATTTGCAATAGTTGATATATAAATCTGGAGTAATTAGATAGTGTAAGCCTTTTGGATTAAACGGCTACTAGCAAGAAAAACATAATCTCCTTACCTCTTTGTTATTATTCTTGTTTGCTACCTCATAATTCTTGTTCATTTTCTTCATCTCTCTCTTGTGTAATGTATGAATTGTTATTTTCTCCTATAGATTAATTGATTTATGAATCGTTGATTAGTGTTTTATAAGCCCTCTTGTGCTCTCCATAATGAAGATGAGAGAACAATGCAGAACATTTTCTCCCTCCTCAAGGTACATAACATGACCACAAACTTATCATAGTAAACAAATTGAAAATATATAAGAAAGACAACTTTTTGTCTACTTATCTACAACTAACTGAACAAATATTTTACCGATATAATATGCCAAGTTAGCAAACTTTGGGAGATGCCTCATACTTGAGGCCTTGCCATGATTGAACCAAGCTTTGCTTCTCTAGCACAAATTTCACTTAGGCCAGAGGAGGCTAGGCGTCAGCGCGCTAGTGGCGAAACAGGGTGAGCTGCAACGTCACGCTTCTCCAAACTGTAATTCGCATGGCAACGTTGCATGATTCTGAAGTTGGGAACTTTGGGGTTCGCTTGTCGTTACTAGGGAAATCCAGGTTTGTTTCTTCTCCTCGACTTAGTGATATGCTTAAACTTAGTGAATAGCCCTGAGGTCCAACCCACGGTGTTGCGCACAGTTCTGACTGACAGGAGACTCCACCCTGAGAGGGACGGAATGTAAAGAAATCAGATCTAATGATGACACAAATAGATCCAGATTTTCGGCTTAATTGGGTGCACAAGATACAACATCAACTGTTGGAGAGAGAGAGGAGATCTATGACGAACACGAACGAAACACGAACTCGAACAAGAAGCGAACAAGAAACGAACTCGAACAGAAAATGTTCGTGCGTAGCGGAATGAGTTATACGACTCTCTCCGTAAGCATGACTAAGCCTATCAGAATGACAAAACTTTAGTGATAAAAATCACGGTCATTCTAAATTACGTAGCCAAACATTAATAGATGAAGCGCTAGAAGAATAATTTGTCGCGAATAGCCAGACAAATTATATGTCGTGAATGATTCGCGAAGAGCTCGACTGTCCTCGACTGATAATTAGTCGCGAATGATTCGCAAAAGGCAAGACTAAATGTTAATCGTCTATCACCAGAAAGAAAAACTAGAAAGATCAGACAGAATGACTAATAAGCATAGCAATGCTGACATAGATCTAAACGCAGAACAATGAACTGAATCAAATTAAGTATATCATGTATACATGTCAATAATGCGATAGAGCACAATATATTAGCGGACGAAACCGCGTGCCCTACGAAACTTATTTCAATCTGTAAAAAGGAATGAAACCTTCATTCTGAAAAGAATGAAGAATCAATGCTCAGGGCATCTACTTCGTCTACTCCTGTATCTCTCTCTTCACTCATCAACTTATTCACCCATTGACCTGAATACACAAATGGTATCCAGTATATATACATTATATTACAGGTATGCAGATGTGGAAAATACAGGGGATGTGTTGTCTGTAAGAGACCGTGGGTGGCCGCAATCGTTGTCCAGTCTATTAGCGCAGCTGCATGGGGGAAGCGTAAAAAGGGTGCGATGTCAGTCAATGCTAAGGTGACCGTTGGTGATGACGATGCAAAAAGTGCGTCACTCTTACGAATAGCCTTAGGATTGAATTTACAGGGTGCCTTTGCTTTTAGGACACCCTTGGCATTCTGTAGGACAGTGTCTCCTTTTCGCCTGTTACCGTAACCTGTGTAAAAACACAGTGTCGCGATTCTTTCGCCTTTTATTCGTCTGTGCGAATTTGCGTGTAAATATGCAAGTTGCATGACAACGTTAGTAAATATGCAGCATGAATCGAGGCAGATTAAAATGGGATTTAAGGAGAGTAGAAGTAATAGATCCAACACCCCCCCTTAATCTGGATCCGTGAATGACTTGATCTTCAGACTGAGCGATGCACAAAATTTGTCGTGTGCATTAACACTGAGTGCTTTCGTGAAGATGTCTGCAACCATGTCCTGCGTTCTGCAGTACGTTAAGCTCACCTCTCTGTCGAGAACCTTGCCCCTGATGTAATGATATCTAATCTCAATGTGCTTACTCCTAGAATGAAATCTAGAGTTGGCTGATAAGGCAAACTCCACAAGGCATAAATTGGGGCCAAATTATGTACTACTTCTTGTGAATGCCCAAGAGTGTGCTCATCACAATAACCACCATGAGGGTTCATATATTTTATCTACTAGGGCGAAGAGACCAACTCACATTCTTTACTAATTATTATTTACATAATGTCAATGTCTATTTTGAGGGTTTACAGTTTATTGTAAGTCAATCAACGCATATGGTATAAACCAACCCATGCATACATATTATGAAATTTGACATATATGTGTGACCTTTAGAATAGTAAACTTCCTCTTGACCATGAGAATTCTAACAAAGCCTATCAACATAACCATCTGATCTAACAATTGATTACACAACAACATGGCATCTATAAATGATTGGAACTCGTTTGTAAAGCAGTTAACATCCATATTTGTGTGATTCTTTGATGATCATGCAACACAACCTCTATTTTGTAAGAGATTGACTATTGTATACCTTGTACTACCACGTTATTTTATCTTTGTGAGTAGAACATAGATTCAAAATGGGCTCCCTACCTCGTGTGCTCTCTTCAATAGCATTGTAAGGTGTGCCCCTCTAGTCAATTGATTTGGATTCACGAGCATTGTTTTGGGTCTAAATCCAAGGTTAAACCTGATTTATTTTGAGGAAAATAAATTTAGGGTTCTGGAAATCTGAAATGTCGTTCCGATGCAACTAAGTAAGCAAAGTGATGCCCCACTTACCGTGACTTCAAATTGCATTTCCAATTAGCATTAACTGAGTAGTGTATTTTTTGGTGCTCACTAAGCAAGATGAAACATCATGAATCCTTCAATGCTTGTTAGGACCATTTATCAGTCTACTTAGTCCGAGAAAAACAGTACAACAAGAGAAGATATTGTCTGAGAAATACAGTAGATTGCGAGAAACAATACGTGTATCAGCTTGAAACAAAAGTCAGGTATAGAAAGCTCTTCTAGAAACTATATCTGTGATTAAATCTCAGCAACCATGAAAAAGAAGCTACCTAATCGTCATGTGCTGCAGCCTCGTCGTCGCTATTTTTCTTTTTGAAAAGGGTTTTTCCCCCTTCTCTAGCGAATGGTAAATGCATTGGACCAAACGGGGTGTCCACCTCCAGCTTTCCCCGCATGCTATATCCAGCTCCTCTTCCTCGGATGATATCCCATAATGCCGATCCAAAGTCCTTAGGCCGGAAACAGATGGGTACCTCCAGGTATCCCACCCCTTCGCTCTCAATCGCTGCAGACTTGCTGAGATTAGCCTTGGCGATGGGCACATCCGCCAATGTGAGATCGTAGTCCAAACTATTCACGCCCAGCTCAAATTTGTTCTTATTCTCTACTTTCAGGTGTAAGGTTGCAGCTGTTTCATCCATAGAAAGATGATCCCATTCCACCTTATCAATGTCGACGTCGGGCTTGTAAGGCACAGGAATCGTTCCAGTCTTCTCCAAAGGCAGCGTCAGTCTGCCGAACACAGGTACATCTGCGATCAAGTTCACCTTAATGCGGTACGGTATCACCTCGCCTGGCTTGATATCATCATAGGTGTCTTTGATGTCCTGGTAGATCAAAGTCATGGGAATTTTGATGGTCTCAGAGCCATGCGCGTGGATGGTGCCTGCATCGGGAATGGTGCCGGAGATGAGCTTGCGGCCATCGCTCTCGATGAGATACTCAATGTCAACAAGAGGGATGGGAATTGGGTTAGGATTGCTGATGAGAATGTCCACGATCACATCAGCTTTTTCCAGATTGATGGAGGGCAGGTGGAAGCCTGTGACTGAAGCGGTGGGCTTTCCAAACCCGAGGGTCGCTTCGATCCTCTCTCCTAGATCCTGAATAAAGTCTTTAACTTTATCCATAAATCCTTCTTCCTTCTTCTCCTCATCCGAAGCCATATCAATCACACACAGCTCTCGCTATCGGGCTGTGTTGAATTCAGCACCTTGATTGATGGAAGCTGCAAGCTACAGAAGCTTATCTTTTCTCTCTCTCTCTCTCGATCTCGCTCTCGCGAAGCTAGTCGCAGACGGTATTAGCACATAGATACGCCATAGCTCCTCGTCCATGAAGTAGTAGCTACAGTGGATGCAAACGCGGATTCTTTTTTATTTTACTGAAAGCAGATTATTTTAAGCTCAATTTTGTCTTTTTCTTTTTTTGTCTCCTTTAAACGCGTGGTTTAATTGCTATTCGCGTAGTATGGACTTTTAGTAAAGGATAGAATATTAAAATTTATTTATTTATATTCAGACCGCTAATACCTTAAACTTCAAAGGATGCCACGTGGCAAGATTCCCATTTAAGGTTGACCATTGAATGCAAGGAGTTTAGTGGTTCCAACTTCCAACGTTTGCAAGCTGCACAACAAGAGGACAATTTGCCATGACAAAGAAAACTCAATTTTCATAAAAGAAAATGGAGCTGTGTGAATACACTTGCCATTGCTAGCCCCTTCCACTGACAATGGAAGGGCAAGCACAGATGGCTCCGCTTAATCCTAGCACCCTGACGGGTGCTGGCACGTGTCAGCCCGTGCCACTTAGGATTCTTTTTTTTTTTTTTCGAAAACTGGTTGCCCTGATGTCTCGGGCAACCAAATATTATCCCATAAGCTTTTTTGTGGAATTACACTGGGTGAATATATAGTTAAACTCGCCCATTAGCTCACGTATGTGTACATGGGCGTGAAGGTGCCTGGCAACACTGGGCTGCCCCGGCGCCACTACGTTGCCCGGCGCCCACCTGTCCGGCGCCACCGCAAGCTTCCTGGCGCGCCCACCCATGACATTTTGGGGACACATGCCCTGGGCACAGGCTGGCGCACCCTGACGCGTGCCAGCACCCGTCACAGTGCTAAGATTAAGCAAAGCCAAGCACAGATGGGAGAGGAGAGGTGGTGATAGTGGAGCACCCACCATCACCCTTAGATGGTGTATGCACCATCACTGGCATGATGGTGCGGAATATGTTATCCCAAAGAAAATAAGTTAAGAATCTATCAATCAATGTTCCTATGGAATTAGTTAAAAATCTATAATACAACCAATGTTCCCATGGAACCAATTTCATGAGAGTTTATGATGCTAAATAGTTTAGTACTATAAACCATTTTGTATTTTTATTTTTATCTTCATTCAAAAATGGTTTTTTTTAATAATTTTCTTTGCAAAAAAAAAATTAGGAGGCCATAAACATTTTTTAGAAAAGGGCCATTTTTTAAGATTTTTTTTTTGCTTTTTTTTATTTTATGTATATAATATTTTAAAAAATAAAAAATAAAAATTTTAAAAGATAAAACACATTATGTACAGATGGAAACATGTTCCATAAATGTTCTTAGAATACAACATTATCTTGTGGGGTTGAAGGCAATGGTTCTGGCTTTGGGAGGTGGCTGCTTAAGGGCTAGAGCCTACAACCTCCATTGTACCAAGGCAGAAGGCCTAAGGCTTTTGGGCCTTACCTTGCATATTGTACACAACTGCAAAGTTTTTTTTTATGATTTTTATTTTGTTTTTGCATTTTTCTAAGGTTTTTTTTTAACTTGACTAAAGTTTTGGCATAATGACCAAGTGCAAAGCTTCTTTTTTTTTTGCTATTTTTTGTCAATTTTTTGGCTAACATAATGTGCATGTGGACATCCAATGATGTGTTGCCATATGGCACATGCATATTTAGCCTATCATTGACTATTTACATGCTTATTCCATCAATATTTACATGTGCTATATGTTAAGTTTTTATTGGTTGTCCACATGAGAGTTATAGTGGAAAGCTCACAAAAATTATACTCCTAAAAATTGTATTCCAAATTTTGCTTCTAGTGGTGCTTCTTCCAAGTAACACATAGCACCTAGCATAACATTTAGAGAATAATTTATTCTGAAAATGTTCTTCAATGTTAATTATGAGTGTGCATGTCAATCGAGGACTGAGATCAAGCAAAATGTAATTTGCAAGTTGGATTCTATTAAGGGCTATTTGCCTAAATTTAAAGAACATGAATTCAAAAGAGAATGCCACGACTTGAGGAATGTGAAATTGTTAGCATTGAGGTCATTATTGAACACTTCTTGAATATTTTTGTTTAACAACTCTATTTAGTTTCAGTTTCATGCTACCATTATTAATTCGTTGAACGTATTGCAGACCCCCCAGCAAAATGACTCGTTTAGTTGTGGCTGGTGTACGCTTTATAATGCAAAGTTATTCTTTGAGTGGTACAATGCTCAAGAGGATGTTGATATTTCAAAGGTGAGTTATTCAATTTTCTTTTCTTTTAAACAAGGCAACAAATGTGAATTGAAAAATGATATTTTGAACAACGCCCTTATAATATTAAACAAATTATATTCACTAAATTTGATGTAACAAATGTGAATTGAAAAAGGATAAAGTTGAACAATGCCCTTGGAATATTACACGTATTATGACTACTAACTAGACTTGGCTTGTAGCCATAAAAAGCTTCGAAGGGAGTCTTTGAGTTGACTGCTTTGATACTTGAATAGTTCTGCAGAAAGCAAGATGTTGAAATAGCTTTAGCTCAAAAATCCTTGGTGAGCTGAGCATTTGACATCATCGATTGGACTGCATTTAACAATGTTCGGTTCTTCCTTTCGGCTACACCATTTTGTTGTGGTGTGTAGCTAGTGGTGAACTGATGATGAATGCCGAATGATGCCAGATAGTCAAACATACGTCAATGGTTCAATAACCAAGTCGGCTGAACCTGACATGCTAATCACTTGGGAAGCTAAGGATGGCAAAGCACTTGCCATTGTATCTTTGAATCTTAAAAATTCACAAATAGCTCATGTAGCTAATTGTTCTAGCTCCAAAGAAGCATGGGACATTCTTACTGGTTTATACAAGACAACAGATGTATCGACTCGCCTCTTCTTGAGGAAGAAGTTCTTGTTGCTCAAGATGAGTGAAAGAACCTCAATCATTGATCATTTAAATGATTTCAAACAACTACTCAATCCATTTGCTACAGTAGGTTCGCCAGTATCAGACGAAAATGCTAACACGTCTCTTCTGTCTAGTCTTCCTCCCTCTTACGACAATCTATTATTGCTACTTAGCAATGCTCCTGACCTGTCTCTACACAAGGTGACAACAAGTTTATTGCAGGAAGAAGTAAGAAGGAAAAGCTTATCCACATCAAATACGAAGATAGTCGCTCTCTATTCGAATAAGCAATAGTTTCCGAAGAAGAAATCTTCGAAGGACAAGAAGACAAAAGCTAAGCAAACTGCTTCAGACCAAGAATCGCAACAGCACAATCAACAGCATCAAAAGCTTAACCAGACTCTTCTGCAAGTACTACAAGAGAACCAACCACGACATCAAAGATTGTCGAGTTCTCAAGCATAACAAAGCCAAGAAGAAGATGCAGTAGGATGAAGGTTCTGATTTTGCCAAAATCTCTCATGAAGACCCAACACTGCTAATGATACAAGATGTGCCTATAAGAGATGCATTGGATTGGTATCTCGATTCTGGTGCTTCTCAGCACATGACCTCATATAAGTTCTTATTCGAAGACCTCACATCGGCAGATTCAAAGTATGTCTACTTCGGTGACTCAAGTACACTACAGATTGAGGGCAAAGGATCTATTCGTCTTCATCTTCCAAATGACAAATTGATCTTGCTTAAGGATGTACTATACGTACCCAAACTGACCAAGAATTTATTGTCAATCAGCAAGTTCACTGATCAAGGCTGTAGAGCCATGTTCACCTCAAGACAGTGTACCATTATGGAGAAGTACGACAAAGAAGTCTTCTTTGCAAACAGCCGAAAGGAAGAACTGAACATTACTAAATGCAACATGATCAAAGATGTGAAATGTTCAGCTCACAAAGAACTTTTGGGCTGAAGCTATTTCAATAGCTTGCTATCTGCAGAACTATTCAAGTACCAAAGCAGTCGACTCAAGGACTCCCTTCAAAGTTTTCTATGGCTACAAACCGAGTCTAAGACACGTTCGAGTGTTTGGCTATCTTTGCTATGTACACATTTTCTCTGATCTAAGAAAGAAGCTTGACCCTGTTAGCTGCAGGAGTATCTTCATTGGATACTTGACATCACACAAGGCAAATAGAATTTTTTATGTCGAATCGAGTTGAAGTCGAGATGTAGTCTTCCTCAAAGACAAATTCTTCGACTTCAAGCAGAAGCAGCCAGTGCAAGAGTTCGTTCCAACGATTCTCATCACCATCGACAAGCCTCGAACTGTGACTGTTCTGACGTACATCGAAGATACCCCTGTCGCATAGCAAGGAGAATCATCATCTCAACAACCGACTATTGTTCGAAGATCTGCACGACATCGATGTAGGAAAGCAAGAGTCAAGTCACAAGATCTAGTTATCAATCAATCTCTACAAAAAACAAGAGAGAAGAGGCTGGGCACCCAAATCTAAGAGAGAGAGAGAGAGAAAACAACAACAAGAGCAATAGAGAGCAATGCTTAGTTTGGCGCGAGCAGAAGGATCACCATAAGCCAACAATTTTACCTAATCAATGTACTTTGCAGATATGGCATGGAGGATTGCAAACCCACAAATACTCCTGTGGATCCAAGATGCAAACTATCCAAAGACATGTGCCTCAGAATGAAGGCAAATTAGCAAGAAATGTGCAAGTACCCCTATCAGTCAGTCATAGGTTCTATCATGTACTCTATGATCTGCACACGACTTGATCTTGCACAACTATGAGCACACTGTCGCAATTCATGTCCAATCCAAGTCTACAACACTGGAAAGCCCTGCAAAGTGTTTTGAAGTACATTCAAGCCTCAAAGCACTATGCCTTGAGTTACAACAACAACACAGAAGTTTCACTCACACTGACTACCTACTCAGATTCCGATTGGGCAGGAGACGTGGATACCAAAAAATCCACATCAGGTTATATTTGTTTCCTTCCAAGAGGACCCATTTCATGGAACAGCAGAAAGCAAAAATACATTACGTTGTCCTCTACAGAATGCAAATACGTTGCAGCTACATCAGCAATGAAGGAGATCATTTGGCTTGATGATGATCAGTCGCAAAGCTTTTCGCGAAGGGCGAAGCAACCGCAATTCCTCTTGCGATTCGAATGGAGTTCAGATGCGATCGTTAGACACTGCCGGGTGAATCACTCCTACAGTCCTCCAGAATGTAGTCGGGCACTACTGATCTACGTTTATAAAATAATGCAGCATTCAACATAGTTTCAACCAAGGTGTGGAATTTAAAATGAACAAGAAAACTCAGACATATGAATAACAGCAAAAGCATTTGTATTCGAGATCAGACACAACAAGAAAGTCATCTATATTGATTTTTCTTTGATTTCTTCAAGCACTGCATGCAAATCCACACAGTGCGTTGGCATGGGAGAAGCACGGTTCTCTCACGAGCAATCGTCTCGCTCTACTAGCGGACAGTTGGATCTCTATGGATCCTGATCACAGAACTCGTCTCGCACGCAGACAGACTTGTTGTCTGTATTTCGTCTTAATTGCTTACTAGTATTAGACTGCTACCTTACACTGTGTGTGTATTTTGTTGATCTATATGTCAAGTAAGATCTAGTAAGTATAGTTGCTCTATGTAATTCTAACATTAGAGTGATTAAGCATCTACAACTAATCAGGGAATTACAAGAGTGACAGATTAGCCACGACCTAGGGAGTATCTGCTGACGTCATGCCATCAGATCAGATTTTTATACTTTTGGGTACTTGCGTGATCTTTGTTGGTACTCTTTGGAGCGTGAGGGCAAAACGGGTTTCGCTACATTTTTCGTGTCGTGTCATTGGTTTTGTCTCCGTCGTCGGTTCCATTTTCATCATTGGTTTTTGCTCGTCTGCCTTTCTCTCGTACTGGACCGCAAAAGATTCTCGTTCATGAATCTTTCGTGTTCACGAACCGTTCGTCTTTGTTTCCTTTGACTTTCGTGTTCAAGAAGCTTTTCGTGTTTTGTGTCTTTTGACTTTCGTGTTCGCAAACATCTTCGTCAGGATGAGGGCTGAAAGCTAGCAAGGCTTTGTAAACAGAAACGTTTTGTTTCTTCAGCTCCCTCTCAAAGCATGATAGCTTTATGATCCTGAAACTGCTCCTCTATTTCTCAAAGAGTCCTTTGTCCAGGGCTTTGGTGAAGATGTCAGCAACCATGTCTTTCGTTCCTATGAAGGTGGTTTGCATCATCTTCTTTTCAATTAGATTCCTGATCAAGTGATACTTGATCGCAATGTGCTTCTCATGCAAGTCTTCTTTTCTGCACCTAGTTGTTTTGACCTCCCTTTGGTCTTCCAGTTGCTCTTGCTGGTCCCCTCTGCTTGTTGATCACGATCCTGCCTTTGATTGACTCCCTCTTAGGCTTAAATTGCTTCTTGGATTTTTCTTTGTGATCAAGATGTTCTCTGGCCTCGACTTCCTCTCGAATCTCGACAATTGCCTTTTCGAGGTTCATGGTAGGATCTTCCACGAGCAAGGTCCTCGTTGTCTGGAATGATCTGGGTAAGACTCTCAACAGGTATGTGAGTTGCTTCTCAGCTGACACTGCATTCTTTGCTCCAGAGTTATGTAGTGATAGAAATATATCTTTCATCTTAGTATCTGCTAACGTCATGCCATCAGATTAGATTTCTGTACTTCTGGGTACTTGCGTGATCTTTGCTGGTACTCTTTGGAGCGTGAGGGCAAAACGGGTTTCGCGACATTTTTCGTGTCGCATCGTTGGTTTCGTCTATGTTGTTGGTTCCATTTCCATCGTTGGTTTCATTTTGCTCATCTGCCTTTCTCTCGTACTGGACCGCGAAAGATTCTTGTGCCAGACCGCAAAAGATTCTCGTTCGTGAATCTTTCGTGTTCGCGAACCGTTCGTCTTCATTTCCTTTGATTTTCGTGTTCGCAAAACTTTTCGTGTTTTGTGTCTCCCGACTTTCGTGTTCGCGAACATCTTCATCAAGATGAGGGCTGAAAGCTAGCAATGCTTTGTAAACATAAAAGTTTTGTTTCTTCATGGCTAAGGAGGCTGCTTCAGGGTCTGCAATTCCCACAGATCAGTCCAACAATACTCTAGTGCGACAATCAGAGCTGCATAGCTCTATCTCTGAACCCACGTACTCATGCTAGAGCTAAACACATAGAAGTTTAGTTCCATTTTCTTAGAGAGAAAGTTCAGAACCTAGATGTTGTACTAAGTTACTGTCATACAAACAGTACGTTGGCTAATATTTTGACAAAGCCATTGTCTAGAGGTAAACATTCTACTTTAGTAGAAATAATAAGTCTCAATTGTAGATCAGATTCATAGCAGTTAGCTTAAGGGGGAGTGTTGGAATTTAATCTAACTCCTACTCATCCCAAAAGCCCTTCTTCCTTCTCTGATTTTTACTCTCTCAAATGCAACTTGCATAAAATGAACTGTTTTCCAACAGTCTGTATATTTGAATTAATTGTCACCATAGTCTGCAATTTTTCTCAACACAGGCAAAAAACCCGACACCTGACACTGTCGTTTCTTTCTTTAATTTGCCACTAAGTGTTTAGCGACACATATGCAAGTTGTTCTTTGGGCCATTTAGGCACTTCCAAAAAAATTGACACTTTTTAAAATGCGACACTGCGTTTCTGATAGGTGACAATTAGGGCAAAATGCAACACTGTATTTTTACACACAGTTTATGATAGGCGAAAATTGTGACACTTGCTTTTGAAATTGCGAAGGTGCCCTACAAATGCCGAAGGTGTCCTACAATGTTGAAGGTTGCCCTTAACTAAAGGCAAAGGCCAAAAATCAAAGGACTGTCGCGTCGTTCATCTGTGGATTTACAAGGCATTCCAGATACCAGATCATAATGTCTTCACGCTCCAACAATAAATCGATCTATTGATCAGTTTAGCAACTGTTAACAATCTTGTTAATGTAAAGTTGAATAATGCAAGAGGGATTGAAGATGAGGGGAGTGTCACAAGTTATCATAAGTCATCAGACATAGATAAAACAACTGGAACGGGTCTTACAGTAGCTGACTCCTTAGAGTTAGTGATCATAGAGAGAGAGAGAGAGAGAGAGAGAGAGAGAGAGAGAGAGAGAGAGAGAGAGAGAGAGAGAGAGAGAGAGAGAGAGAGAGAGAGAGAGAGAGAGAGAGAGAGAGATTCAGAATATTAGCAATTGTTTTGAACTTGTAAGTAGGATCACGTGCTTATCAGCGCGATTGTATTATGATCTGATCGTTGTGTTTACAACTTATTATACAGATTCACTATTGTTCTACACTCTTCCTGCATTCTTGTTGAATGATAACTCTCACTCCTCTTACACAAACACTGTTATCAGATAATTGTATGGTTGTCTTTCATGCCTAAATTGATTCTACATTCTCTTCATACTAGGTTATCAGTACTAGAGGATTGCATGGCTGTCTCAGACGACTAATCGTCTTCACAATTCTCTTTCACAGCAGACTACGACTCCTGCGTTGATAATCTGATTCAACAGTTCATAAAATCCATTCTCTAAGTAATCCACGATCCTGCTATCAAAAATTCTTTGTTTCTTCAGTTGACATCAATCCAAACGTCTACCGAAGTGGTATCAAAACTGATAATTCACATTCCATTTGATCCCACAGATTGGTATCAGAGCCCACACCATTGGTATGTGGAACATATTATCCGGCTCTTCCACAATAGTGTCCAACTCCTTCAGAATGCACTCTTTTTTCAGTTGTGCCATATCCAATTGGCCTTGCAAGAGAGAGATCTGTTGCCTGGCTTCTCAGACGACCTTGTTGACTTGTCCTTGAATGCTTCTTGGAGTTTGACCACATAGTCTCCTAGTGCCCCTTCATTTTGATGGGCCTTTTTGAGGTTTGGCTTCATGCTACTGGGCGATCTGGAGCTCACGATTGACTTTTATCAGCTTCTAGCTGCTCAAGGTGTTTTCTGATCCCAGTTTTGATATTCTCTTCTCCATAGTTTCTTTTCCCTCCATCATATTCTGGATCATTTTTCCTTGGTGGGTGTGAATCCATAGGATGTCACTAGAATCAAGAGTGACAACAAGTAATGTGGTTGATGCAGGAGCATATCCAGCATGTTGGGCTGATTTGGCTTGAAGTGTTG
Organism: Diphasiastrum complanatum; assembly: GCA_029204225.1. Lineage (NCBI taxonomy): Eukaryota > Viridiplantae > Streptophyta > Lycopodiopsida > Lycopodiales > Lycopodiaceae > Diphasiastrum > Diphasiastrum complanatum. The sequence goes on along the minus strand of CM055099.1, from coordinate 40,168,174 downwards.
CTTGCAGATCTTCTTGTTCGAAAACATCTTCACCCTCGTGTCCGTTTGGTACCTGAGCATAAAAAATCTTCGCTAGGCATACCAGAAGCTGAAAAGACAAGGTGCTTGGTATTCTATTTTGTGGGAGTTTGGGTCAAATGGAGCAGGACTCTAGGGCATAACAAAAGTTTCGTTCCGGTCCAAGGGGTTGGAATCATCAAAATATTCTTTGAACTTTTGGGTAGCTGGCGACATGGCTGTGGTATGTGGGGAAGAGGTAGCTTGCGCTTCTACAACTTGAATTGAGGAGCCAATTGTCACGAAAGGCATTGTTGAGGAATCGGTGGCGAGGGTGGTGGCAGAGGATGGGAGAATAGGAAGTTCAGAGCGGCTGGCGGTAGGGAGACGTTGCGCAACTGGCTGTTTTTGCTAAGTATGTCGACAGGCCACAGGAGGTGAGTTGGGTGAAACGATCTCGCTATGTACCTGTCGTTGACTCTGAGATGTGGGTGCCTGGTGAGAGGATCCAACAGGTGCTAGCTCATACATTGCTAACACAAAATCAGCCTTGAATCCGTACACCTTGCTCTCCAAATAGGACGCGACCAAGGACGAGAGAAGAGATCCAACAACGAATCGCTTTTTAGTATTAGAATTTAGAGCTCTCTTCAACTCTCCAATAACCATTTTGTACCAGTCATATGGCTGGACAGTCCCCTTATCCAACTCATAATATGATTCAACCAAATGGTAGAGGATTTGTGATGAAATCCTCTCCTTCCGTAGGATGCCAACCATCGCAAAATTGTTTAGGAGCTGGCAACTACACGAAGCAATGGGTCATGAATGGCTTCTAGAAGATAGCCATCGTTTGTATGGTACTAGGCCACTCGAGTGTTTATAAAAGGCTTAATAGCAATATTGGCCTATTTGTGCGATGGGACAGGTCAAGGGCGAGAAACAATTCCTATGACAACAAGGGCGGATTCCGATACCCGTACCTTGTGCACTACTCCTTGGAGGGTAATGTGAAACTTCGTCCCACGTGCCAAAAGCCATACTTATGAACTCCATACTGATTTTGTTTGAGAATGAAATGGCTCCATCGCTTTGAGCATAGGCTCAGCGAGGGTTAACCACTCAGCCACTCAACCAGTGCTAGGCAAGGCCATGATGTCTGTTGAGGTTGGAACATCACACAAGACAATGGATACGGGCGAAGTAGAGGTCTCTGATTCAGTAGAAGACATGGTTGTAGTAATAAGGTAGGTAAGATTAGTAGAAAAGATGCTCAGAGAGCTTGGGAGCGTATCAGAAGGCTGTTTGGAATGAAAAAGTTTGGTTGCAGGAAAAATTTGCAAGAGCTTCGCTAGCACTGGTGAGAAAGGAATTCGAAATAGGCCCTTATATAGGCAAATTTGGAGGGTTTATTAGACAAAATGCTAGTTTGGCTGATCAGTTTTGGACGAAAATTTGCAGGCATGCTCAGTACTATGAAAATAACTTACAAAAATTTCGGCGAAGGTTCATGACCAATAGGGTAGCTCGACGAAGATTGTGAAGATCAACCCTTGCCTAAGTGCATTCTTTGCCCATGTACTGTATTATATAAATTTTTCAGGGTTTCAATCTTTGCCCAATCTAATTTTGATGTTTTGAATTCATTTGTTAGGTCGGTGAAGGTTCATAATGAGTGCCTTATGCTCGAAGATTCTCAATGTGACATAGAGCTTAACTCTCGCCTAGCTGGAAAATAGACATTTCTGCTACAAACTAACCTTCGCCCAACTCAATATAGGAGCTAGATTTATCATCTGACAACTTGGCAAAGGTTACTATGACTGTTTGTATCAAAATCTAACCCTAATTGTGATTTTTAGGTCACTTTTCCTCAAAAATTTGATTCATGAAAATATTTTACTTCATTTTTTTCTGATCTAATGACTTTTTTGACTTTTGCTTATCATTTTTTTTCTTTTTTCATTTATATATATATATATATTTTTTCAAAAGAGTTTAAAATAACTAATCGAAAACAACAAAATTGCAAAATCAAAAAAGGATAAAAAAGACTGGTGGGTTTGGCTGCCAAAACTTGTGTAGTCGGCTGCCATTCACAGGGGTATCAAATCTTCGTCCATCAAGGTGTTTCAGGATCACTGATCTGTAAGATAAAATTTCTTTAAATCTGTATGGCCCTTCACCTGTGAATTTCAATTTTCCTTTAATAAGTTTCGTTTTATACATCAAGGCAATATCTCCTTCCTTCGGATCCTTCTTATGTAATCGACGATCATGCATGCTTTGCGACGAGCTTTCTACCCTGCTAGTGCATTGAACAGCCATCAATCTGGTTTCACAATCTACTGTAGTCACTTGGCAAAGACTCTTGCTAACATCATCATAGTTTTTGCACCTTTTCTTAATGCCGAGATCTAAACTAATCTTAGTTGTAGTGCACAGCTTCGCTCTTGTTTGCGCTTACACTTGGTTAAACTTCCCCTTTGAAAACGTATATATATTTATCATCAATGTACCTATTAATTTTTTCTATGAATAAAATGCACCACGGGTTTTTCTTGGGTTTGGGTGGGCCTTCAAAATTTGATTTGATTTTGATTTTCTAGGAAGTACATGTGCCTCGCATTCCTTTGGAAGAGCAAATTTTGGAGAAAGATGGAGCGTTTTGGAGACTATTATGCCGGTTTTCAGAGAATGCATGGAAACGATGGTGGATGGAGTGAAATTGAAGAATGATATGAAACAATAATAATGGTGGTGATAGTGGAGCTCGTGCAACCATGCTGCTTCTTTCCTTGCAGCCCTCCATCGCACACCTCTCTTCCTCCTCTTCCTTCTCCTTCGCAAATGCCATTTCTACTTGGCGATGCCGACCCATTGCCATAACCCCACTGCCTCCCCGAACTAGTTCTCTGCTTCAGGTTAGTTGCAAAATCGATGTAGATGATGCAAAGATTGAGCGCAGTGCTAATAAAGCAGCACGGAGGATGGAAAAGCGGGGCATCCATGTCGACGCCAAGACGTTGCATCAGTTAAGGAAGAAAGAAATGCAGAAAGCTAGGAGGAAGGCGAGAAAGGAGCTCAAGGGAGGCGCAGTCATCGCAGGGCGGGAAAATCTTTGGGAAACGGCATTCAGAGAAAGATTGGCAGACACGGTTGCTGGGTTTCCTGATGCAACACAAATGGTTGTGGAAAAAGATACAGGATTCAAAGAGCAATTGCATGGGCAGCGTGACTTTGATGGGCGACCCAGCAGTGTGGAATCAGGCTTTAAGGGTGGAGGTGAGCTGCTGGCAGCGGACAAAGGTTTATCTTCGATGAGAAGTGTTAGAGAGGTTGATGGAAGATTTTTGAGCGCTGAATGGGTTAATCCTGACGACGTAACGGGTCTATCTTCAAGCAAAGTGGAAAATGCTGCTCATAGCAAAAAGATGAAACGCACAATTTTGCAAGGAAGAGATTTGGACGAGTTCAGGAAAATGCTCCTCTGTCGCCGAAGGGGAGAGTTGGATTTCTTTCTTAACGATGACGACGTAGAAGAGGATGACAAATGTTTCAGTGGCCAGATTATTTCAGCTGATAAGGAAGAAATATATCTCAATTGGCTAGCAAACCAGTAAGCTTTAGCTAAAGCCAGTTTTTTGCTGTTTAACGGATGAACGGGATCAATGAAATACAGAAGATTGATTTTATTGCTTTTTGTTTTTTAATTACCTTCTTGTGCAATGTGTACTATGTCTACTCTGGATGTTTGTTTCTTTCGTAAGCTGTGCCAAATCACAAATCACCAGCTTTTTCTGTTAACACAGATGATTTGTTTGTGTAGCTTTATTTGTGGCAAAGTTTGAGGTGCAAACCCACTTAATGTCGTTCTTTGTCTTATTGGAGGCTCAATACTGCAGATATCAGGATGAAGAGGTTCCAATTTTCAAGGCTGATGCATAGAGGAAGATTAAAGTTGACAGAAGGCAGAGTGCTGAAGCTTGTGCAAAAACTCGGAGATTTAGGTAATTGGCGCTGTGCGATGCATGTTGTTCATTGGGTGCATGATCGCGAACGATACCAACATTGCAAAAGCAGGTGGGTATTTTAGCTTGTTGGGCGAGGGTTTTTAAGTTCCAGTATCATGTAACTTAACTTTTTCTAAATCAGCAAGGAAACAAGCTCTCGACTTTTTCCTTGTTAGTAACGCTAAGTTTCACAAGGATGATCTTTGATACTCTATTGCAACTAGTTTTTATGTATGGTAAACTATTTTCTTAGAACACCATGGGTATATTATCAATCAGCTTTTTACATTCTTTTAAGGATTCGACTAAACTTCAGTGCACTGGATAGAATTGTTTGTTCTGTTCCTTAAACTTAAGGACATATAAAGGTTTCGAATGGACTTGTTAAATACTTGTCAACAAAGGCTTTACAGTGACTATGTTTATACGCTCACTGTATTTAAAAGTTAAATATTAGAGCAAGGAAGATTAAGGATCAGAGGAAGCCTATAATTCTATGCAAATTCTAGAGTTGATAATATCTTTTACATATAAATCTTTGATTATCTTTATGTGCTTGGAACATTGACTTTGTTTTTGTGTTTCTTTCGACCAAATTCCAGCTATTCGTTATTCTTACATTAACTAGCACTTCTCATGCCTATCTTGTTTGCATTAGCAAAAGTCTCTATTTTGGAGACCGTTCTTTGGTACTTGCTTATTTGGTTGGAGCTGTATATTAGCAGGTATGTCTACACAACGTTGCTTGGTGTTCTTGCAAGGTCAAGACGTCCAACGGAAGCATTGAATGTCTTCAATGTGATGCGTGTAAGGATGGATAACCTTTTACTTTGAATAGTGCATTTCTAGGTTACTTGATATACACTAAATCTTTTTATGTTTGTAGATTTTGATGCTGCAATGGGATGGGCTTCTTTGTTGTCGCATGTCAAAGTCAAAATAGAAGGGTAAATGAATACATCCATAGGTGATGAAAAGTCCAAACAAATCTTGAAGTTGTATATCACAACTCATAGTTGTTTTGTATTTTGAGTTGTGTAATTATGAACACATGTTTTGGAACATTTCTATCTTCTTAGTGTTCATATTTGGAATGCTTTGCTTTTGTTTTCTTTGCATGGATTTGATAGGGGAGATAAAAAAAAACATTGTTTGGTGCAAAATTGAGCATGAAAATTTATATTATGGCCAAGATCCAAGAATGAATTCCAAGTGCAATTCATTGGCCACTATGTAACAATCATTACATTGATGTGTTTTGGTCACTATATTGCCAACTCTCAATTCATGACTTTAGGCTTCTACATGTATGAAATGTTAGTACTTACCTTAGTCGCACTGTGTTTCTGAAAATGCGGTTCAGAAACGCGATTATGGATTATGGTAGCGTTTCTCAGAAACTTGTTTTTTTTTTAATTTTTTTGTGATCAATACTGGCCGGCGACAGTAGCAAGGGGCCCGGGCGCTACCCCCCCTGCACCCCCCCCAAGGTAAAAAGTGGGGGTCCAAATGCGCGCCGATAAGGGCCCAATATTTATGCGCCCAACTGTATGCATATGCACATTGCACTTATATCTCCAGTGAAATGATTGCAAAAGTGATCATCATCCACAGTTGATAGCCCAAACTGTAGCATTAACATTTATTGAGAACCAGAGCAAATAACAACCAAATAGCTACTGAAAATAAGATCTGTTTGTGCCCTATCTACTGCACTTCTGAGAAGCAAAACACTTTCCTAAAAAAATTTCAGCCATAAGCTGTTTTTCCAATTTTTATTTTTATTTTGTTAAAACGTTTCTGCATCAGAAACGCATTTATGAGAAACACGGTTTCAGAAACGTGTTTGCTCAGAAACGCGTTTCTGTGCAACTATGGTACTTACTATCATGTGTATCCACATAATATGTTTTTATTCTATGTTTGTATCATAATTTTTAGGAATGAACTATTTATATGTTATTGTCTACATTTGATGTTGTGGGTTGTACCTACGCTTTTATTTTATACCTTGACATCAACATGCATCTCCTCATTAGCCCCCTCCCCTAAAACATTGGCTTTTTCCTTAGCGTCATCACCACCATCATCTGCTACAGACTCTTTCTCAGCCTTGGCCATGTGGTATGGGCCTCATGATCCTGTGTTGTATGTTTGGCATGTGACTTGTACCTACTCTTGAGCATCGAAGGCTTGTCTTGATAACATTTGGTGACTGGTCAACGCTATGTGTAGAGTTGATGGTTCAAGACTTTGAAAATTGCATGTCTACTTTGTGATCTTAGGTTCTATTGTAATTCAATTTCAATACCTTTTTGGGTCGTATTACTATGTAAAAGCTGGGTTGCGTTGGAACACAGCGTTCGGAACGACAGAATGCCAACCAAAAAAAATCTGTAAATTTTTATACAGCCGCTGCGAAGCCCCATTTTCCAGCGTGCCATTAGGAGAGAAGAGGAGCTTGTGGAGGGTGAGGTAGGTGGCCAAATTGGTAGTGTGAGCACTCTACGCAGAGGCCTTGATGATTGCAAGGTGAATGTAGCATTTAGAAGTGGGCAGCAGTGATTAGGTGGAGATTTGCAAGCAAAGCAAACTTGGAGCTTTTTTCACCCTTCTTTTCCTTCCTTTGTTTGGACTCTGGAGGCTTTTGATGCTGATGCTGATGATTTGCATGAGGAGGAGGAACTTGAAGAAGAGTGATGTCGTCTATGATGTAGGCAGTCAGACTCATTTTTTAATAATCTTTCCAGTTTTCAACCCTTTGATTAAGTTGACTATTCTCCTTCCAACCTTTTGATCTAGACAAAGAGATAAATAATGTGATGAAATGGTCGACATCAGGATACTTATTGACTTCCATGACAATTCCATCAACAATTTTGAAATGTTTTGAGGGGTTGCTGGATTCCACCTTCCAAATAGCAAGATGCCTGCTGCAACACATATGCTTTTACCTTAAAAGTATAGTGAGATTTCAAGATTGAATTGATGTGGAGCTCCCAAGTGTAGTTGAATTGCCAAGTTGCTGATGATAGATTGAAATCTAATCAGTGGGAAAGTTTATTTTCAACTAGAGATGACAAGGGGCTGGGTCCATGACATGCATGTAACTTGCAACAACATCCAAGGACTTGCAATGACTCACCGAACTAGAATTATAGGGCAACATAGGCTTTGAGACCACTGACACGTACTATAATCATGTTACAACTCTATGGGAGATTGCTTAGTCTTCAGCGCTGAAGAACAAACTGAAAGAGGAAAGACTTGCTGACCACCTAGCCACAAATGTCACAGTGTCCCGCTATATCCTGACGCTATCCCTTGAGCTTTAAAGGGAGCACATAATGGTTTGCTATACAAACTGATCACTAGAGTACCTTCAGAAAACAGGAGAATCGGCACACTGATCCCTGTCACTTAGCTTTGCCAATGATACGATTTGCTCCAATGCTAGTTAGCAGCAGTGCTTCAACTCAAGAAGATGGTGCAGTGACATCCTTTCTAGAAGGGGTGCCACAGGAGGGGATTAATGAACAAGGGGGTGGTGCATCAGCAGTGGGAAGGGCTGCAGCACCATCATGAGAGAGAGAGAGAGAGAGAGAGAGAGAGAGAGAGAGAGAGAGAGAGAGAGAGAGAGAGAGAGAGAGAGAGGTTTTTTTTCTTAAAAGGGGAACCCATGTAATTTTTTTACTTTAAATGATCTTTTCCAGGAATTTATGACAAATTTTACTACTAGACATGATTGACAACATTCAGTAATGTAAGCGGTCTGAAATTGAGCTGTGAAATTGAAAAAATGACTTTCTCCAATGGTTAAAGTATTATGTGTCAAAACTTCGTATGGCAGCATTGCTTTCAATTTTCGTACATCGTCTGGTGATTTGAGCAATGAGCTAACCTTAAATGGACATATCATATGTGTAGGAAAGCTTTTTCACATATCCAGACATGGCTGCCTATCATTGTCTGGCTGTAACTTTGGGCCAGGCTGGGAAGCTGACAGAGCTCCTTGACGTAGTAGAGGTTTTAAGAGCTGGCCCTGAAAGAAAGTTCAAAGATGTGCCATTGCTGGACTGGAATGGACGGTTGCTTCCAGACGTCATAATCTATAATGCTGTAAGTTGTCTCTGGGGTTATCTGCTTGATTTAGGATACGTGAAACTTGAAAACGGTTAGTGTCTTGCTTTCGCATGTGAATGTGGCCCTCAAGGCAAAACTTTGAAAAAATACTTCTATGGTGCTCAGAAGGAAGCTTGTTACTAATGATTATTCAATACAAGTACAGCTTCATTAAGCTACTTCTAGTTCAACTTTAAGTAATTCAGTTATTTCTTTAGGAGGGATGAACCTGTTTATTTGGGAGTTAAATTTAGCATATTTTGGAAGGAAGTTAGGACTTTAACGCCAGGAGGAAATCACCTAATGGGTCATCATCAGATGCTTCAACTTCAGATAATGGAAGTTCAACTGCAGCCTCTCCAACACACTCCTCACCCTCACACACCATCGACGGGGGTGATGGAGTAGCTACATCATCGACAACAGCAGGCACGGACACAACCCACGTCGTGCCACCACCCCACCCATGCTGATAACCACGCCCACGCCGCCAACATCACCATTGGCACTTTTTTCGGGGAGGGGAGGAGTGGGGAGTTCCAGTCCCCAACACATGGAAGCGGCCCAGCAGCCACAAGGTCAACAGCCACAGGCCCAGCAAGTCCACACCTCGGACACTTCACAGTATTTTGATGCTGCGGACCTGATGGAGATAAGTGATGACGAGCCAGAGAAAGAAGATCAGCCAGGAGGAAGTTTGACCCTCCCAATAACCACCACCACCACCACCACCACCACCACAACAACCACCATTGCTACTAACATTATTCCTCCACTCCCTCCACCTCTATCTTCATTTCCTACACAACGCCTATTTTTTGGATTAACCTCACCGTCCCACACCCCTGATCAGTACCCAACCCTCACTAACCCCGAGAAGCTCTCCGAAGCATCTAAGCGCTCAATGATCGGTCTATCCGAAGCAAGCTACCACATGCATTGGTTGGTAAGCCAGCACCAAGTGCTCGAGAACAGGGTCCAGTACCAGGACCGAGAAATTGCGCAACAATAGAAGCTGGCCAAAGAAAAAGAAAAAGAGACAGAAGAAATCAGATCCGTGATGGCCGGGCAAGAGACCACTTTGGAAGAGGTCCAGCAGCAACTAAAGCAGCAGATGGTCCAGATCGACCAAGTACGAGACGGATCGTCAGGGGCGATGACAGTTGGTGTCCCTCTAATAAAGCCCGAGGACATACAATTCTAGGCCCCATAGGCCTCAGCCATCCGGATGGAGAAGTATGTGCGGCTGATCCAGGAACGGGAAGCCGAGAAAAGAAACTTTGAAAATATTGTGGCCAAGCAGGAGAAGATCATCCTTGAGTTCCAGAAGCAGCTAGAAGATATACGAAGGCCCTGCAGCAAGTCTTGGACAAGGTGAACCAGTTGTGGGACACGACGTGCAAGGCCCAAGCAGGCGCTCATTCACAGAAACCACGGGATGATGATGGAGATGACGGAGCAGGAAATAAGGACGAGCAAACCCGACCATCAGATGGTAGCTCGGGATCGGGTAGCTAGAGAGCCGAAGCTGCTTCCAGAGCTTTTCCCCTTCCCCCTCCCACTTTTAACCCCTCCTCTTATTCTGCTTTTAATTTTTCTGAAACATTCATTCCAACTTACCCTATTTCTTCATCTTCCCCCTCTCCACCACCTCCTAGCAGAATAACGGGCCCATCAAAAGGTCCAGCTGACACGTACAAAGCCCGACGGGATGAGTTCCTTCAACAACTCCACTACCCGGTGCGGCGTATAATTTGTTAAACCCACCTCCTCCTAAACCTGTCATTCCTGCACCTTCCTCTCCAGATCACTACATCCTTGACCTCCCAGAAGTTAACACCGACATTGGGGGTGATGACGACTTCCTGGCAGATCCACCGGAGTCAAGAAGATTCTTGCCCAGACAAGACACGGGTGCAGCTGAGCCATCAACAAGCGAGCGAGCCAAGGAAAAAGATACGAGCACAAAGGCCTTGGATGATTACCTGGCAAGGCCACCACAACCACGTAGGGAAACTTCTCCTACCAGGCCCAGGAGCAAGATGGCTGATACCCGATAATCAGAGAGATTCGAAAAGAAATATCCTCCCAACATGGGGAGGCAAAGAAGAGATAGATCAAAGCCAATACTCCACCAGGGCTGAGATCATTGCGGCATTACAACCGCAACCCGAATGGCGAAGCAAGATCTTAAAGGATAGCAGGCGGCTGCAAGAGTACCTAAGGGCACCGGCATGGAAGCGAATAGATCCATTCTACATGTCGCCACGTAGAAATCCATGGCCGATAGAAAAGCCACGGGTTGAGTTGGTGAACTGGCCAGTGATTCCGGGAATTTCAGACAAAATCTCCCCGGATGACCTGAGGCTACAGTTGCTAGATTTCGGGGGCAAATACAAGACAAGTGCTGATCTATGCGTGCAAGAAAGTGCCGAATACTGCCGATCCATGGCCTTTCTAATGCAACAAGAATGTTTCTGGGATCGTGGTTTGGATCGGATCAAGATCAATCCCAACGTAGCTCTCCAGTTAGAGGAAGACCATGAGATGATGGCCCGGCTATACTATAGAGCGGCCTTCATGTCATCACGATACGTCACCATGGTGGAAGACTGGCAGGAGATGGGATTCATCGAAAAGATCCGAGAGTACCTGGGGCCACTAAACTACGGAAGTAAGCTCCGCTTCCAAGTGTTCGAAGCCCTGGGGCGAAAGATGAGCGAGCGGAAACAAACGGCAAGACGACGAGGCGCAGGACTCGCAAGAGGTTCTCAAGTGGGCTGGAATGTAGCGGCCATTGAGAGACCTTCATTTTTGAGAAATAGTTTTGCGGATAATAAGCACCTGGTTTTACGGAAGTGAACGAAGATCTACGCTTTTCCAGGTGCCGAGCGGAACGACATCACCTGTGTTGCAGTGGGTCCTGCAACAGATTAGGGGTGGATAATGTTAGCGGATTCCAGAGAATCCCCAGATGCTGAGCCGAGCCGAAGACACAGAGTATCTCTCACCCATGACCGAGGAGGTCGCCGAGGATTACTAGCTAGGGTGACAATTATTATTCATGTGAGCCTACATGGTGTATCCCAGAGAAGGAACGACCATGTAGGAGCTAGTAATATTTCCTAGGCATTGTAAATAATGTAGACCCCTTAAATAATTTAGAGTGAGCCACCTTTTGATGGTGACCTCTAGTGGAAGGACAAATTCCACATGTAATTTCTAATTTGGAGGAATTGCCACTTGGGCTCCACATGGGCAGCCTTCTTGCTTATTTAAGGGCGCCCCCCTCTTGTGAGGGAACTTTGATTGTATTGTCATTTGCTCGTGAGTGAATAAAGAAGATCTTCCATGACTTCTTGATGATTGTGAAGTTCCTTGTTCATGGCAATCTTCTTGAATGAAGTTTCTATGAGCATGTTCTGATTTCCTTTTGTGTTTGTGGATTAATTAGATTTCTTGCTTACTCTCTTGCTTGTGGAATGTAGATGTGGATTAACTTTCTTGTTTCTTGATTTTGTAGTCTCAGCATGCAGGTAAACTATAGAGGCTGAGATTGTGGATCTGATTTGCATACTCTCTAACAATCCTGTCCTTGATTGTTCTTGGGCATTCCAAGCATCAAGAAATGGGTGTTTCTTGATCCTTGGGCTGCTAGAATGCTGTTAGGAAACTATTTTTCTTGTTTCTTGTTTCTTGCTGAGTAGTTTAATCTTGTCATTGCATTGTTCCCTGATTTTGGTGGATAGATTGTAGATTTGCTCTCTGATTCAGAACGTTGATCTATACTGAGCTAGGACTGGTTGCATGGCTTGTAAATGCATGTAGCTGAGTAATGTATCCGTCTCTCCCCACTGACAGGCTGGGAATACACGTTGTGCTCTGAGAAACACTTCTGCCTGGAAACCGTTCTAACAGGAAGATTAAACCATAAGAACTGTAACAAACGGAAGTAACAAAAAGAAGAACGAATGACAAAAGAATCGTGTTCACAGATTCAGTGGGAATCTGTGAACACCTTCAGATTGCATACAACCCCCTTCTTTTTTTTTCATGATTCACACTTTGTGTTAGAGAGAGAGAGAGAGAGCGAGAGAGCGAGCTTTAATAATGTCTTTTTATGCCAAAAGGCATATAAGACCAAATAAGTACATCTCAAGCGTGATAAACACTGAAAGGAGCATATAAATGTCTCCAGTAAAACAAACATCTAGATAAGAACACTAGTAGATAGATCTCGCCTCTACTCTCATAATAAGTAAGTATGAGAGGTGATACAATAAGTGCAAATGCCCATGCTGAGAAGACGTATATAGATCTGAAAAACGCTCTCAACTAAGATGGCTGAAAAAGGATGTGGTATTTGTGCTTGACGGAATCAGAGGAGCTAGTACAGTAGTGACACGGTGACGACGATGACTATGTCTCATACTCTGGGGCTGACCAGGGCGTTGTCTCCTAATAGAAGATCTCCCTCTAGAGGTTCAAATATAAGATCTGTTTGATGCTGTACACTGATGCTGATCACGATGTTGATCTCTCATAGGTATAGGAATATCCTTATCATCCGTCTCTGAATCAACTTGAGCTCTCCTCTTGGAGAAGAAAGCTGTAATCTGAGTCTGTGTATCAGGGACATCTCGTGTAACATAAGGGCTACACATCGAGGATCCTCGAGGCGATGAGAGAACATAAAGTAGTAGGTGAGTCTCTGAATAAGCAGTAATATCGACCACGTATCTCATAATAAGTAGGACATCTGAAGATGAAATGCTTCTCAATCTCAACCTCTCCCAGTGAACATATCTGGCATATCCTATCATCATGCAGGGTACCTGGAATTGTCCCGTCTAAACCTCAAGCTGATGTTAAGAAACTTTGATCTGTCCTAGTGTGAATCTCAAACAATGTGATAGCTCAAAGTCTAAGTACTATGGCTGAATTGGGAAGTTTGATACATCAAGCTCTAAGAAGTGAGTTCGATAGAAGTCGGGTTCAACACCCAACTAATAGTCCCTGCCAGGTATGTCAAAGATACACACGATAAATGTATCGCTTGATATATACTCATGAGAGTGCATGCTGGGAGGTCAAAGATGGTGATACCAAGCGAACCCAAGAGACGAGTAGCCTGTGAATACAGAGAGAGAGAGAGAGAGAGAGAGAGAGAGAGAGAGAGAGAGAGAGAGAGAGAGAGAGAGAGAGAGAGAGAGAGAGAGAGAGAGAGAGAGAGAGAGAGAGAAAGCGTTATTATTTTTTCCATGCCGAAAGGCGTATAAGACGAACAAGTACATCAGATAAGATGGCAACAAGACGGAGGCTGGAGCAGTGCCGTCAAAACAACATAACTAAAGCAAAACTAACTAAGAAGAGAGTGATATAGCCAGGAATATATGGTACGTGTACCATTTACATGCTCAACTGGACATCTCTTCATTTCTCTAGCTCAGACTCTATCTTAGAGTTAGGATTCTCATTAACAATAGGCTTATGGAAACAAATCTGATAATATTGTCACGATAGATAAGCCGTTTGCCAGTTGACAGAGCTTCTTGTTTTGCCTTCTTACGTTCTTGGACTTGGATGAAAGTAAGATCTTCGTCCAAATAGATTTTGGTATCCCGCAATTTAGATCGCTTCCCCAAAACTTCACGCCGGTGAGACACTGATGTGAAGCGGATGACAAGAGTATCTGGGTCCTTCTTAGGTCGCCAGGCAGTTTCCATACCGTTGCTAGGATGCTGAAGATTTTCTTCCAAAAACTTCTCAGCTTCTTTAATAGCATTTTGGGAATTCAGAATACCTCTACCACGAACATTGAGAGCTTTATGATGATCTCGCAGACGGCTCTCAGTGAATGTGGCTGAGATAAACGAAGGTGAAGGCGAAGGTGGAGAGATAACTGTAGACGAACCTTTACGTACATCCGCCCATGATTGAGCAGCCGTATGGTGTTGTTCCACCTGACTTTCGAGCTGCTGGATTTTAGTTGAAGTAGCGATTTGGGGAGAATTTTCACTTTTTATAACTGCAACTTCGTTCTCGAGTTCTTCAATGGAAGTGTGCAGCTTCTGAAGGTGCGATTGCACAGCTAGAAGCAAGGAATCATGGGAAGCAAGTTTCTCTCTATGATTGTTAAGGTATTCAAATAGACGGAGTTGATCATCAGGAAGAAGATTGACCAATGCACGTGAAGGGAAAGAAACAGGTGCTTTTGGAGTGTTTGGAGTCAAGGAAATAGCTACAGTAGTTTCACTATTGGCAAGAATAGGATTTGATGGTGAGATAGGAACTGCAACATGCATAGAAGAAGAAGGGGAAGGTGGATCTGGCTGTGAAGAAGATGCTGAAGCAATGTTGGAAACGGAGGATGGATCAGGAGTAGGGGCACCAACCCCCCCTGCGACGAGGCATTTTCAGATCTGATGGAAAAAGCGATAAAGGCTGACAAAGTCGCTAGGCAGCAATGCAGTAGGTCCGCTGGACTGTGGACAAGTACACAGTTCCGCTGGACAGACAGTAGCAATCCGCTGGCCAGGTTCAACAACAACAATCAGCGATGGAGTCATAATCGATGGAGCAGGGCGCGATCCAGGGTGCAGCGACGATGGAGCATGGCGCGATGGAGAACCAGGACGTTGCGGCCCGACCGTCGGTCGTTTCCTCGTCCTGTTTGTTCCCACAGGTTCGTATCAAGGTTGTCCACTGGCCGAAACAGACGACACCCGAAACGGATTCCGTTTGGAGAAACGGGGCCGTCGGACGGAGAGTTGCAAAAGCAGTCCATTTCGCTTGACCTAATTGCACTTCGTTTCAGTCGAAGGGCCATTTTGACCGAACGATACCCGAATCGAGCCAGGCTCGATCCGTTGGGTTCGTATCGGGATCACGAACGTGTGGACTATGTTCCCGGACCGATGATGCGTTCTACACAGTACCATGGCCTACGTGATGAGATAGATTTAGGGTTTGGAGTGGTACAACGTCACGTGGGCAACTAGTCGGAGCGTGTCCTGGTAGATGTCCGCCGACACAACGAACGGAAGCTAGAATCAGGATTTCACGAGAGCCAGCGAGAGATAATGGGGCGACTACCAGAGCTGCAGCTACGTGCCCTCACGGTCCTCGGAGCTGCTCCCCCCTGCCCTAGCTGGCGAGGGCGAGGAAACGCAGCGGACTGGAATTAACTTCACCGCAGAACAACTGGCCATGGTCCCGGAAAGGGTCCCTCGTCGTCGGGCCAGCCAGTAGGTCTTTTGGTTCCCTGTTGTGAACGACACAATTATGATGACCATCCACTCTTCTGGTGACCATTCACTCCATGTAGTGAATGGCACGGTTCTGACGACCATTCACCACTATTAGCAGCAGTTTTGTTGCAGTTGTTTTCATCGCGCTACAGAATCGGGGACGCGGACCACACAAACACCTGAAAACGTGCTAAAATGTTGGCCTTTTGTTCGGTTTGGGGTTTAGGGTTTGGGGAACAAACGACCAGGAGGATACCAAAGATACTGTTGAGCAAGATTCTGATCATGACGAGGAGTGCAGGCCTTCAGCTAGCCAGGGAGAAAGTTCCAGCTCTTCCATAAGTCTGAAGTGTGCCATAAGTATTGAAGTTGCTTGGTATATGACAGGGACAGTGTGGGTGAAAGCCAGTTAAAGTATGTTTTGCAATAAGAACACAGTTTGAAATGAAATTTTATGGCCTTCAATAGCCATTTCCTGAACTCAGACACCCAAGGAAGCAGCATAGATCAAACAATGATCAATACCCTTTCATCTGGATGTTTGGCCACGAAGCTTTGTAAGAAAGCAATGCTCAATAATGTTTTTCCAGTGCATGGAGATGGTCAAAGTGGTTCTGACGCCAGTACGTGTTCCCGAATCTTGCCACATCACCAATTGCTCCGTTTTCGACTCCACGTGAAACGTTTTTGGTAAGCCTCCAGAGACAGCACCTAGTGGTTTCTGATCCACTGATCAAAAACCAGTGGGTACTGTCTCTGAAGGCTCACCAAAAAACGTTTGACGTGGAGTCGAAAATGGAGCGATTAATGGCGTGGTAAAATCCGGGACAGGGCGACGCAACCACTCCTTTCGTCTGCATGCACTGGAAAGACATTGTTGACCATTGCTTTTTTCCAAGGCTTCCTGGCCAAATGTCTAGATGGAAGGGTAGTGAACATTGCCTGGTATATATTGCTTCGTTGGGTGTCCGAGTTCAGGAAACGGGCAGTGAAGCCAAAACCTAAATCATAAAACAGTATAAAGCCAGCATAATTGAACCCTAAACTCTGTACAGATTGAAAACCCGCTCTAATTGGCTTTCACTTACACCATCCCCGTCGGTAACCAAGCAGCTTCAGTACATCTGTTGCACTCGACAGTTATGGAAGAACTCGAACTTTCTTCCTGGCTATCTGAAGGCTTGTACTCTTCGTCATCAAAAGAGTCTTGCTCAACAGTGTATTTGATGTCCTTCTTTTCGCCGTTTGTTTGCTAGCCGTTGGCCCCAAAGCATACGATAGGTCCACACTTTTGCGCGTTTTGATGGGCTTGTGTGGTGTGCGTCCTCAGTTCCATGGCTTGATGAAAACAACTGTGGAAAAGCTGCTGTTCACAATTTTGAACTCCAGAAGTTAATGGACACCAGAAGAGTGAATGGTCAGCAGAACTATGCCATTAACCACAGGGGACCACGTGACCGACCATCCTGCAAGAGGTACAGCTACCTTTGTCCCCACGTTCTGCACAATACTGTGTCTTGTATGATGTGATCGGTTTCCCCCCGGTTGAACTTCTACGGCTTACTAATTACTCATGCAAAACTGTTTCATTTACTACAGGCCGTCCGTCCGTTCCTCGTCCTGTCTGCTCCTACAGGTTTAGGGTTTAGGGTGTCGGCAAGCCTAAACCCTAAACCCGAAACGGATCCCGTTTGAAGAAATGGGGCCGTCGGACAGAGAACTGCAAAACTAGTCCATTTCACATGACCTTATTGCGTTTTTGTCCCGTCGAACGGCCACTTCGACCGGACGACACCCGAATCGAGCCAGGCTCAGCCCCTTGAGATTGTATCGGGGCCACGAATCGTTTGATTGTTTTCCTGGATCATTTTGTCAATTCCGAATGTTTTCAAGTCCCAGCTCAAGAAAGTGTCCCCGAAGACCTGTTTTGACCCTAAACTTCTTCAACACGTACAGGGCCTGCCGTCCGTCCGGTCCTCGTCCCCTCTGCTCCCACAGGTTTCTGTCAAGGTTGTCCGCTGGTCGAAACGGACGACACCTGAAACGGATCCCGTTTAGAGAAACGGGAGCATCGGACAGAAAGCTGCAAAACTAGTCCATTTCACGTGACCTAATTGCGTTTCTAACCCGTCGAACGACCATTTTGACTGGACGATGCCCGAATCGGGCCAGGCTCGGTCCCTTGGGTACGTACCCGCTCCACGAACTAGTGGACTGTATTCCTGGACCATTAATACATTCTACGCAGGTTTAAGTGTATGCTGCACAAGTGCAGCTTTGATGTTGAATCTGCACATACCTGTGGTGCAATGCCTACGACACAATGAGGACGTGGGTGGGGTTGATGATGTTTATGGATGTGGTTGTGACGGTTATGCTTGTGGCTTGTTTTGATGCTTATGGCTGTGGGGTTGTGGGTTTAGGATGATCTGTTAGGGTTTGGGGTGTTATGTTAACTGTGCCATTTGTTGGGGTGTCGGGTTTAGGGTTAAGGGTTAAATGGTTGAACATGATGCATATGTTTTGAATGAGATGCAGACTTGCCATTTCTGACTGGCCATTCAAACTTCACAGAGCTAACCATTTGTAAGCAACCACGGTAAATTAGCCATGACACAAATATACTGTAAAAAAATATATGTATCTCATCTGATGCCACTGTACATGATGCTAAAATGTGTATTAGTATCTACAAGTTTGTGCTAAACAAATCATCCCTCTGCGTGCCAGATGCATCTGCAGGGGTGTCAAATACAAAGTCTGGCTGGGAGTCTGGAGGCATCTGGGACTCCTCTAAGTCTGGGCCAACGCCTGCCAAGAGACGACTAGAAAAATCATCAGTGCGTCCCCTCTTGGCTGGCCTGCCTCTGGGTCTGCCGGAAGGAACCCTCTGTGGTACACTCCTGCCTGGGGGTCTCCCTCTGCCACGGGGGGGTCTCTGGGAAGAACTGCCTGCCTATGATGCTCTGAGTCGTCTCTGCGCTATCTGTCTCTGGGCAGCAGCCTCTGTCTCCCTCGCAAACTCTGAGCAGCCATCATCTGAAAGGGGGCGTGATGCGGGGGTACTGGGTGGGGCACGTGGACCATCCCCTGCTAGGTCGACCGTCTCGTCTGAATCATATGTGGGCTCATCATCAGAGGAGGGCAATGGAACGTCAGCAGGGAGGGTGGTGGTCTCATCGTCATCGGCATCATCCTCGGGATCACCCCGCAGAGCACGTCGAGCGGCATCGTCTGGATCAACCTCTGGCTCTGGCTCATGATCTGCCGCTGCAACCAGGCACTCATCGGGATTGACCTGCACAAGTCAATCATTCGTGAGAATAGCTAAAGCAACCGTGAGGGCATTAAACTGAATGTCTCAAACCAATGCGGAAGCAAAACAACAGAGCAACGAAATATACCTATAGCAGTAGGGCGCGTGTGCCTCCTGCCCTCATGCTCTCCGTGATGCGTCGAACCACTCTGGTGTTGGTGTTGCAGTACACCAGGTCATTGCACCGCTCCGTCGTCAGACTGTTCCGCCTGTTCGTGTGAACAAGGCTGAACGCTGACCAGTTCCGCTCGCACACGCAAGCAGAACAGTCCTGCATTTATTGGCAACAACTCGAGTGAGTATTGACCTTGTAGAGAAAATGCGAAAACTGGTTGGATGAATGAGATCCGACAACATACTTGTGAAAGGACTCGGATCAGGTTTGGCTGTTCGGCGCCGTAGCTCTCCCACCATGATACAAGCAAGAGCCTGTTCTCTCGGACACGTGCAAGGTCCTCGCCGAATAGCCCCAGAGAGTGCCTGCAGTTGAGCAACGATATGCTTGAGTACACTTGAGCTTGCGCAGGGAAATTGAACGAACGACAGCGTACGATAGATCAAGAGTTTACCTGTAACCGAGCCTCTGCACCTCGAGCCTGCTGCGGAACCCAGTGTCGCTGCTGAGGAGGCGAATGTATGCGAACCAGTCCGCATGCAGCTCTGCATCGTCGTACTGCCTCTCGCTCTAAAACAGCGGATGCAGTATGTGGGCCACACTGTGAATGGGCCGATGAAACTTATCCCATCGCCGCTGCCACAAGCGCCTGATAGGCTCCAACCTGTGGACCAAACCACGCGGAGGCAACAGTTACATACCATCGTGTTGCGGCAGCAAGACGAAACAGAGTGCGAAATGGAAGTAAGGATGGTGAGACGGAAAAAAGTTATACCTGGCTAGGTCCAGCTTAGAACGCTGGAGAGACTCGCCTATGCGGTCCATGAACTCGTAAATGAGGCCCATCGTGCACCCCTCGTGATCAACGAGCCTCAGAACAGAGTAGATGGGGCGCATGACGTCCATCAGCTGCTGCATATCCACCCAGAAAGGCTCCATGAAGAGGATCTCGTGGAAGGCCAAGCCCTCTGGGGTCGTGGACAGGTCCATGGCGGTGAACTCTGCCAAAGTGGCCATGTGCCGCAATTCACCCTTGAGCTTGTGTAGCCGCTCAAGCATGATGAACTGGTAGGCGAAGCTGGTGCGAGCGGGCTTCTTCAAGTCGAGCCTGCATTGCCAAACGGAATGTGAGGCATACATGAAACGAGCAAAAAAAAAGGAGCATCTTGAACGAGCCAAAAAGTAAGTGGCAGGTTGCCTGCTGAATGTGCGGAAAAGGGCCGTCATGCGGCGCTTGCGTGTGACGAAGTCCACAACCGCAAGTGCCCTCGTGAGAATGTCACTGACCCGAGGCAGGCGCCCGATGGAATGCAGGAGGAGGTCCAGTGAGTGTGCGGCGCATGGAGTCCAGACAATAGAGGGGTAGTCTGCCATAAGAAGCTCCCCCATACCGCGGCAGTTGGACGCATTGTCCGTCACAACCTTTCGCGATACGTTCACACGATCAGTTCACAGCTCGGAAACACATTGCAATCAATCGAAAACTACGCAGAACTATTGTCTCAACATCAAGCAGCAAATGAGCAAGCAACTAATGAAAGAATATTATACCTGGACAACGCGCTGTGGCCCGACCTCCTCTATCGCCGCGCGAATGATGCCGTTAATGTACTCGGCCGAATGCACTCTCCCTGCCTCGGAGGTGTCGATGCTGCGCAAGAACATGGAACCGTAACAACTGGAAACAATCACGTTGATGAGTGGACGTCTGCGACGATCAGTCCACCCATCAGCCATGATGGAACAGCCGTATCTATCCCAAGCCTCGTGCAGTGCGGCCAGTCTCTCTTTGACTGATGCAACCCGTCCTGGAGCAAAGGGCCTCGTAGTGCGTCGGTTGTGGGTGGTGTGTAGCCGGGCCTGCAGACTGCAACTTTCGAGATAGCCTCTCGAAAGATGCGGGATGATGCCATGATAAAGGGGAGGTTCAGGTCATAGAACATCTGTGCTATGGTCCTGGTGGCCTCTCTATGCTGCCCCTCTCTGAAAGATCCTGGCATGGACATCTGTCTGGTGCCTTGGGATGTGGATGGCTGGGAGGATGCAGATGGTCGATGCGGATCTGGAGGTGGTGGCATAGGTGCTGGTGTGGAAGCGGAGGATGTGGACGGGCCGTGCAGATCTGACGGTGATGGCAGAGGCGTAGGTGCAGCAGTGGAGGCCGTGGATCCATGGCGAATACTGGCGGTGGCGGTGGCGGGGGCGGGGACGGGTGTGGATGCAGCGGCGGTGGCGGGTGCGACGGTGGGGGCGGTGGCGCTGGGTGTACCAGTGGCAGGGGCGGCAGTGGGTGCACCAGTAGAAATAGAGTCCGCGGCATCTGTGGACGGCTCGTCGGGCTTAGGAGCTGTCTCAGAATGTCTCCATAATGCGAGCCCTCTCCGCAACGGGGATGACCATACAAATGCCGATCCCGTAGCGTCCCCTCGTGGGTCGGACTCGCAACCCCCCCAGATGTGCTCGAACGCGAGAGGCGTTCCTTGTGAACTGCTTTCGACAAAAAGGGCAACGCCAATTTTTGTCGGGCATGACCTCCACCTCATCCCAAATGGGACGAGCAGCCATCTCTCTCTCTCTCTCTCTCTCTCTCACGCACACACACACACATAAGCACGGAAATCCAAGCTCTCTCTCCCACCCTAAACCCTAAACCCCAAACCCAAGCACCCTTAATCGTAAATCCTAAACTCACACACTCACACTGTGCACACACACAAATCCTCTCTCTCCCCGTCCCTCACACTCTCTGTCTCTTCCTCTCACTCTCTCACACACAGATCACCACACACACACAATTGTATGCACACAAATCAACAATAGAAAAGTCACACACACACACACACACACAAACACCATCTATATCTCTCTCTCTCTCTATGCCTCTCCCACTCTCTCTCTTCCGCCCTCTCTCTGCCTCGGGTTCTGCGGACTGTCCGCAGGCCCGCGTGGTTCTGGTTTTAAAAAAAAAAAAAAAAAAACGCGTCCGCGTTCTCTGGACGCGTCCAGCCTAAAAAAAAAATTAAAATAAAAAAGGATGCGTCCGGGCGTCGGACGCGGGCCGAAGTGCCCGGACCCTCATGTCTGCAATGAATATAGTGTTCTCACACACATTACTAGACTCTATTGAATTATTTGTTTGGATTTAGGGTTTTTGTAAGTAAGTGTTAAAAATGCTTTTATCAATTAAAGTATTAAAATAATGACCTCAATTCAAAAAGTCATATTTGCAATTTTTTTTTAACTCTTTGAGCTGATTCTAGCAAGTATATGCATGACAATATTTGATTTTAGTTTGAGATTTTTAAAGATCCTATTCAGATAGATGAAGTTTTACGGCTTTTACAGAATTTCTTAACTTTCTTACAAGTTAAATATCTTCTAAGTATGACCTTCGATTCAAGTGACATAGAAAGCAATAATGCTCCATATTTTGAGTTTCTCTTCTAGGAAAATTTCATGATTGCCAAGTAGAGTTGTTAAATCGAAAATAGATGTTGAGATTTGAACTCTATTTTAGATTTGAACTCATTGATAAAATAATAACAACATAAAACATGGAAATTTATAAAGAATGAACGTAATGTGTAATTGGTTGATTTAACAAACTAGCATTGATCATAAAAATTGATCGTATGTGAGTAGCAAATCCATTGGAATAATAATAATAACATAAAAAATGGGCATTTCTAAAAAATGAATGTAATGTGTAGTTGGTTGATTTGACAAACTAGCATTGATCATAAAAATAGCAAATCCAGTGGAATGGTTTTGCCTATTCTTTATCTAATCCTAATGCCTAAAAACCTGATGCCTAGAAAACGCAAAGGGTTGAGCACATATTGACTGTTAGTGTTGGTGGTGTGGGTAGTTTAGGGGGGGTTGTCACACCAGAGCAATTTCTTAATGCTCGATACTTCTCAGTCAGTGAGTCATGTTGGCGGTTGTTGGGGCTTTCTATGGGTGTTCATAAGCCCGTGGTGACCCGACTGGCAGTTCATCTCCCTGGACAGGAATTGGTGTACTTCAGTGAGGGAGTGGATTTAGAGGAGGTCGTAGATGGACGTTCGGGAACCACTTTGACAACATTCTTTGAGCTGAACAGAAGTGGTGATTCGGAGGCTCGAGAGTTGTTGTACCAGGACTTGCCGAGGCAGTATTGGTACAACAGGAGAACGCGTAGGTAGACCCGTCAAATCAACATGCAGACGACCCCTGCCATTGGTCGCATGTATTTTGTACACACCTCTATAGACTTCTTTTGGCTCATGTAAGAGGTGCAACCAGCTTTGAGGACTTGCGCATGACTGACGATGAGTTGTTCCAGTCGTTCAGAGATCTTGCAGACACAGACTTCTGATAAATGACGCGAATGAGTGGAATAGCTGCTTGCGCAAGGCAATGTCATGGGGCACTCCATCGCAGCTTCGTCTTTATGGTGAAATAAAAAATGGTTATGCCCATTTTTCAGAAAATATGCCTGTGTGTGTTTGAAAGGTCAATGAGGAGTTTTTTGTGTTATATGTAAGAGACCCTACTCTAATTTGTCCTCTTATGCATGGGCGTTTACCTGCTTGGGAGCTCATGTTGGGATGCTGTCTCATAGAATCTAGGAAATTCTCTGTGAGACATCTTAAAGCTGAGCTGTAAGACATTTCTTGTTATGTGCCAACTTTGGTATTATTCCATACTTAACATGGTGATATATTGCTTCTTGATCTATCTTGACAGGAAGTGAAGGGTTCAAGGTGTAGGTCAATAAAGAATTTGTAGTGACTAAGAAGTTTGAAGTCTGCATAACAGTTGTTGCTTAAAAATTGAAGGTTCTAAAGAGTGAATATTTGTCCTTATATATTAATTTGCTTAGCATTTTTCGTTTTGTATTTGTAGATAATCAATGCATGTGTACCACTCAGCCAGTGGGAAGGGACTCTATGGGTGCTGGAGAAAATAAATCAGGAAAACATATCGCCAAATTCTGCAACCTATGGGCTGACAATTGAGGTAGCGCATTTATTCTAGCCTTTAAGCCTTTGTGTTGGCAATAGATTAACAAAGTGAACTCAAGTTAAGCCTACTTAATTCTGTATGCAAGTTTATAGAAACCTTTTGACTTATCATGGGTGCTGTAGAAGTGAGTAAGGATTTGATGTGTAGATCAGCTATGCTGTGCAAACGGAGTTTATGTTCGGGGAATTGTTGCATGGACAATATAAAATCTGGTAGTGTTACATTTTTTTTTTCGATGCTCTTCTGAACTTTGTATTTCTATTAAGAGCTTCACCTCCATTCTTATACTAAGGTTATCGGCAGCAAAATATCCACACGTCCCTGCTCAAAACATTGTCCACACTTCCCAACTATGCCACAACTATGGCAATTTACATAAGTGTTCCTTTCCACTGGATGACTTATAAAACCAACAGTCCAAAAATCTCTCATGACAGCAAAAAGTTGAGTACATATTGATAGTTAATATAGAAGTGAAACATATTCAGGGCTTTTCAGGCATACAGGAAATTTGCTAGGTATTGGAGATTCTGGAAGATGAAATTTATAATTTGTGCATTTTCCAGTGTAGACATTCACACAATTACTGGTCAGTTATGAAAGCTTGTGTTACTAGAGAAATACTGCAGTTTGTATATCTATTGTAACCTCTATTCTTCAGAAACCATGCCTGGTAAGTACGAAAATACGTTTCATAATTTTTGTTCCTGTTAATTTTTCTAGATGAAGCATTTCTGCAAATGGATTCGAAGAATTCTAAGAGGTGTCAATGCAGTTCAGTGGCTGTATACTATCCAAGAGAGCCAAGTGCAGTGATTTTCACTCCAAGCAGGCTGTTTGTGTGGCTACCAAGTGATAAGAAAGCTAGATTAGCATTGAGCATTTGCAAACTCCTCAACTTATTTTCTTTTGCACTCTATCTATTCTTATCCACTTTCTAATCTGATGTCCAGCTCTTATCTAAGCTTGAACAATGCAGAAGCCACACAATCCTTATGAAAATTACTCTCTCCACAACCAATTAGCCTCTGTTCAAGATTGTTTGGTATTGATGAGCTTGTCCTATCTTTGTGTACCTTCAACAAGGGTTGATCTCTAAGAGCAAGAAACACATCAACAAGCCAAATGTGAGCAGGAGTTGTATGGCATACACTATAAACTGACGTGTGTGTATGGACCATTGGAACTTTACCCTAGTTACCGTCATACCTGTCATTTGAACCTCGTACATTCATCACGTTGATGAGTTGCCAATCTCTATCTAGTCGTCATGTTCATTTGAGAAGTGAGCAATGTTTCATGGACATTTTTGAAACGGCTTTTCGAAAAGGGTTTGAAACGGGAAAGAATCGGCAACCATGGGAAAGAACCGGCGAATCGGTTTTAGGGTTTTTTTTTTTGGATTTGTTTTCTGGCCTCCTATTATAGCAACAAAAGAAGGCCACGCAAAAATAGGAATTGGCTCAATTTCAAAATATTTAATAGTAAAAATAGTTGTCTCTAGACATACTCGTGATTCAAAAAAGACTCAACGCTCTATATTGTCGCCACAGGACCAAGAGAGGGCAAAAAGAGAGAATCTATGCTTTGGATGCTTGGGACAACATCGGTGGAAGGAACGTTCACGTAACCAGATGAGAACCACTATAATCTTCAAGTAGAGCAGCAACAACAGCCAATGGAAGTCAAAGAGATCTCGCAAGAAGCTAATCATGATGTTCTTCGTTTGATGAATGTTTCTATGGTGCGGAAGGTGGACATGGCTCCTCTAGTGGCGTTATCAAAAGTGGCGCAGCATGGCTATCAATTTCCTGACATTTCCTTGATAGTTATGCGTGGACAACTTTGTGGTAGAAGTATTTTAGTTCTATTGGACATTGGGTCCTCGCATAATGTCATTAATTCAACTCTTGTTAAGAAGTGAAAAGTGAGCACACAACCGTCCAAGTACTAGTACACAGTCGAGATGGTTGATGGAAAGGGTACAAAGATTTGGGACACGAGGGTTGCGAGTGTGCCTTCAACTATTTAGAGTTATTTTGAGGAGTTGGATTTTGAGATAACTCGTTTGGCGCGCTTTTGATGTCGTTCTGGGGATGTGTTGGCAAGCGATGCGGAAGCCTTACATAGCCTGAGATACTCATGTGTATGAGTTGCGTAAGGTAAGCTGTGAAGGTATGTATGTTTGTTTTCTGTTGGATATGACTAGTAGTACTAGTGAGAGTAGCACGTGGTAGGTGCAAGCTAACCTAGAGCGTGAAATTAGGAGTGAGTTTGCAGATGTGTTTATTGATGATTTGCCATCTGAATCGCATAATAGAATTGCTGAACATAAGATTGAGCTTATTCCCGGATCATGTAGTGTAAATAGACCACCTTATAGAATGAGTTTGAGAGAGGAAGAGGAGGTGAGGAAGCTGCTAGAGGATTATCTTGCACATGGGCAGATCGGACCTAGCTTCTCACCTTTGGCCTCATCGATCATTCTAGTAAAAAAGAAGGACGGGTCTTGGTGTATGTGTGTGGATTATCAAGGCCTTAATAAGATAACTATTAGGCATCGATATCCTATGCCACGTATTGATGATTTGCTTGATGCCCTTCATGGAGCTACTGTATTCAGTAAGGTAGACTTGAAGAGTGGGTATCGTCAGGTTAGAGTGCGTGAAGAGGATGTTCATAAAATTGCCTTCCGAACTTGGTTTGGTCACTATGAGTATCTTGTGATGCCCTTTGGTTTAACTAATGCCCCTACATTCATGATGTTGATGAATGATATACTTAGACCGTATATGGGTAAGTTTGTTGTAAACTTTATTGATGATATTTTGACTTACAGTGCAGGTGAGGCCAAGCATGTGACCCACCTTAGGACTGTGTTGTCTACCTTGAGGGAAAACAAATTGTTTGCTAATGCAAAAAAGAGCAAACTTTTTAAAAAGGAAATCAAGTATCTGGGTCATATTGTGACTGCTGATGGAGTAAGACCGGATCCTAAGAAAGTTGCTATGATCGTTGTGTGGCTTGTGCCAGTTGATTTGACAACATTGAAGTCTTTTCTAGGATTGGCGGTGTTTTATAGAAAATATGTTAAAGATAACTCCTGTATCGTAGCACCTTTGACAAATTTAACTCAAAAGAACAAGTTTGGTAACTGGACTGAACTGCTGCAAGCAAGCTTTGATTAGTTAAAGCAAGCTATTGTTGAGTGCATCATTGTAAAAATTGTTGACCTTCTAAAACCGTATATCTTGGTCTTTGCTACCGTCTAGCTGTGGGCTGTGGCCTATGGGTGGCTGTCTCTTTGGGTGTCTGCACTATCTCTGCTGTCTATGCATGGAGACGTCTTGGATCTCAACCTCTCCATCAGAATCACTACACATAATAGTCTCCTGTATCTGTCTTCGACGAGAATAGCACTCTTTGATGCTCAGCTGTATCAAGGGGGGGGGGGGGGGGGGGGGGCAGTGTCTGTGTCTAGTGTCACCGTCCTCAAGTCTGTCATCTCCCGAATCATCAATGCAAAACACTTGGGGTCCTCGTACGATATCAAAGTAGAGAGTGTGACTGGGTGATCTCGGAACAAGCAGTAATATCTCCCACGGATCTCATAGTAAGCTGGGCATCTGAAGAGAAATTGGAACCCGTCCTCTGCCTCATGTGTACCACACATATCACAGAGTCGAGCCTCTCTCTCTCTCTCTCTCTCTCTCTCTCTCTCTCTCTCTCTCTCTCTCTCTCTGTGCATCTATTGCAAGTCACAACATTCTAGCATTTGAGAAAGCTACCATAAGGATTAGGGCTACGATCACCCAGGATATAAAGAGCCTGAGAAGGTGCTACAGACTCGTCGAGCGAGTTCTAAGAAGCAATCATTTGTACTTAAGGCCTTACAATGATCATAGGGCTAATGCAGATGCCAGAGGTTTTGGGCAGCTTGGAGGGTACAAGGTGCCAACTAGTGCTATGGTTGCCAGGTGGGTCATGATGATGTTCACTTGGTTTCAGCTGATCTTTGCCATTGTTGTGAGGTTAGGGCAGCACCACCTTGGACCACTTTTGATATCTTGTC
Source organism: Diphasiastrum complanatum (assembly GCA_029204225.1). NCBI lineage: Eukaryota > Viridiplantae > Streptophyta > Lycopodiopsida > Lycopodiales > Lycopodiaceae > Diphasiastrum > Diphasiastrum complanatum. The sequence goes on along the minus strand of CM055099.1, from coordinate 40,140,282 downwards.
TCTTACATGCTTCCTTGTTTCTTGGATGACAATTGAGTAATGAGGCCTCCTGCTAATGTCTTTTCTAAAGTGGCAGGTAGTTCCTCGTGGAGCTCCCCTAGGACTGGCACGTGTTAATGGACTATATTATCCCTTTTCTCCTGTAGTTATTGTTGAATCAGTAAGGGATAGTGAGGATTACATCAATATATGGTCCACCAATCTTGGATTCTATTTCGTTTAAGGGTATGATGTGTGTGTCACCACCTCAGGAAGGGGTCTGGCATTTGTTCCCAAACAAAAGAGTCTTGATGCTGCATAAGAAAGTCCTTCAGGTCTGCCAAGCATTGCCCTTGAAGTTGCTTCCTCACATGGACCAGTTTTTCCCTTGTGAGGTTTATTGGTTCTAACTAGGACGGGCCATTGTAAGGGTAGACATTTTTTGAACTCGACGCTTTAGTCTGTATGGGGAGGCACAATGACTACTTCATCAAATGTAACTCTATATGTATGTGGATATGTCATGAAAAGGCTGAGCGTGCAGCTGTGAGTATCCCCCGTGTAACCTCTAGGTGAGTGCATGGAATGGCAACGTAATGTCCTGCTTGGCCCTTTGGTCTTCTCTCTAATTCAGGCTGGATCTACCTTTTAACATTTGTGGTATGGGTTTAGAGTATGTTGTTGTTTTTGTATTTTTCTTGTCATTTGGACCATCTTTTTTGTTTTAGGCCCCTTTTCCATTGTTCTCTTATTTAAGCAGTTCCAATCTTCCTCTTTGCTATTTAGCAGACGTTGGAGGATTATGCTATCAGGTGGATAAGAAGCTAGTCATGTGCACAATTTTAAATCGATTGAATACACTGTTCTAGGACTTTATAAATTACCCTTGGTTGAGTGATCATGAGTGACCAGCTGGTGAGGATGCTTAGGTTTGTACTATGATTCAAGTTTTGACATTAATGTATTGGCTCTGTTCTATGATTCACTTCTTTTGTTCTTGTGCTATCTAAGATATACATTTATTTGTCCTGAAACCATCCATGGCCTTGTGAAGGTTATGGTGAAGGCAAAGAAATTTGATCTTGCTTGCAAATTCTATCAACGCATGGAAAAGCGTGGTCTCCATCCCAACAGCCATACTTACAAAGGTTTGTTAAGTGTCACAGTCAAGATAGGTGGTAAGGTATACATGCTAAGAAGTTGCTAGATTTTGCTCACTTTAATATCAGCTGTTTGATTTTGCAAGAGCGCGATTTTGTTAATGCATGTGCCAAAGATGGGAAGATATGGAGTAGTTCAAATTGTTGATTTTAGTTGCCCTATATTTCCTGGTATTGAAAATGTGAGTGGACCTTAAATATCGTAAAAAAAAGCTCAATTGAAAGGTGATCCTATAACATGATCCTTCACAGCGCTTGTGGAAGCCCTTGGAAGTGCTGGCAAAACAGAGGCGGCTGTTGAGTTAATTAATGAAATGGAAAAAAGAGGTATAGTTGCTTCAGCGGGTGCATACTTTTCTTTGGCCTGTTGTCTCTGTGCTGCTGGCAGATGGCAAGACGCCATTATGCAGGTTCTTTTCCTTGTCCGTTTTGTGAACTCTAATGAATTTGCTTGCAAAGTGCCATCTTAGGGGGTTCTTGGTTGGTGTCTTTTTAAACTCGTTTTCAAGGTAATTGGACGAGTATTAATTTTATGAAATCTACCCAACAAACAATTTTTGGTTTTTTGGTCAGGTTGAGAAGATAAAGGAGCTTTCCTCTAGTAAGCCGGAAGTGATAACGTACACTGGGTTAATAAAAGCATGCAAGCAAGCAGGCTTGTGGAAAGATGCAATCTCACTGTTCAACAGAATGCAACTCATTTGTGCTCCTAACATTGGCACACTCAATCTCATGATTGCTATTTATGGTAAAAATCACTTATATGAGGATGCAAAGTCCCTTTTTGAAGGGATAAAAAAGGGGAGATTAAGTCCTCAATACTTGTATAAAAATGAATTGAGGCTTTCTCCAGATGAGTTCACATATGAAGCAATGTTAGGAGCTTGTGCTTTGGCAGAGAAATGGGATTATTTTGAACAGGTTCATAGGGAGATGTGTTTGCGCGGATTTCAGCTTGATGAGGCACGGCATTCATGGTTTATAAATGCCCTCTTCAAATCAAATAAGGTTGGTGCTTTGTGGCTTACTTAGTTTGAGCATGTTACTTAACCAAAGGCTGCATAACAGATGATTTTTTTTGTTTGTAAGTCTAGTTTGCAAATTTAACCTGGCTGCTGCAAAATGTGTGCGCAATGAACAGAATTGGTGAAAATTTGTAATTTAGGTTACAAGTAATTTACAGGTGATTGATATCTTCATAGGTCTAGGGTAAGACCTTATAAACACAATTCTTCCAATAAATTACCAGCCCTTTTTTCAGAAAAGAACTGCTTGATTAGAACCTTTCGAATCCTATTTGAAATTCAAATCTCCATTTGAATCTTTGATGACTATTTGCTTGATGATTAGGTTTACAACAATCATTCCTGTTCTGCCTAGCGACTGTAAACATTGTGAGCACATCGAGTCACTATGGTGACATAATCAAGTTAATTTGAGCTAGCTGCCTATTCGGTTGCTAGTCACGACCAAGCTACTGGTCAATTGACCCTCTTGGTAACTGGTCCTGTCCAAGTCAATGTTGCTTCAGACCCTAACATCTTTCGCTCTATAGGTCCTTTATTTGGGGAATCTTTGTCAATGATATTAACCCATAACAAACCTTCATAGGCAATTAATATTTTTTGATGAGACAGCTTCTTAAGAACTTGGAGACTTGAAAATCTGGTGACCATACCTTTCATGTAGAACTATTTTGAAGCTCTTCTGTTGCTGTGAGGGCATGCTGAATTGGAGTTTATGCGTGTAGCTTTCATCATGATTTCATTATTGTGATCAGTGTTGCAGCGAATAAAATCACGCTTCCCGAATCGTGATCCCAGCGAATCGTGATTCGCTGAAGAGAATTGATCTTCAAAAAAAAATTGCATAATCGCGGTTCCAAGGCCTCGCATCTTGGAGGCACACAGAATGATGAATTCATTAATGTGAAGCCCATTTCTGAATCCATTGAAATCAGTGTTGAAGATGCCAGAATTTCTCAATGCTGTTTCCCCCGCCTTTGTTGTCCAAAATCAGCTTTGATGAAGCTATTACTGTCACGAACATTTGGTGCGCCATTTCTTCCCATACTTTCACACATAGCTACATTGTGAAATCAATGTGCACTGAAACCAAAGATGTGTGTCCAGGTTTGTCCCAAATTGCTTCACTGATTATTGTTACACTGCAGATTCAGATAAGCAGATTCCAAGAGGATCACAGAAAATAGATGAAGTGTCTCAGATACAAACATATCCCAAAAAAAATGATTCTCTAAACCCTAAAAAAATCCACGAATCGCGGTTCGAACTGCGATTCGGACTGCGATGCACGGTTCCATCATGCAACTATAATTGTGATCTATGTTTTTTACAAGGCACTTTCGATTGTTGAACTGAGTTCCATTTCTTTTGGACTTGTAATGGCAATCAAAGAAAAAAGGTTGTTTGCTAATACATGTTGGATGTTCTTGATGCATTTGATTTCTCCAAATAGCTTCAGAACTGCTATTTTTGGCCTTAGACCTCGTGTGTGCTGTTATCTCCCAGGAAAAATTCCTATCTGTACCAGTTTCGATGCACAGTCACGTTCTTAGATGCTGTTGAATCTATTTACCATCACCCTTTCAATTCACGTGCTATCATTGTGGTTAAAAGTATCATTTGGTTTTTCTCCTCGCTGTGACCGACTGTCTAAGCATACTCATAAGTCAATTTGCTTGGTTTTTTCTTCTTGTCAATCTGTTTATTTTGACATTCAAAAGGAAAGGAGTTATGAACGTAGTCACGGCTGATCTAGATTTAGTCTATGAAAGCATCACATAAGCAAGACTTAACCCTAGAAAGCAGGAGAGAGAAAGCTTAAAGAGACTAAAGAAGGAGATCATATCATAAGCCAAGTAACAAATGACACAGAATCCCTACTTATAGCCAAGAGGAAGCCCTAAAAGGAAGCTTCCAGTGGCTAGGGCCAAACTGAGAGGGAAAATAGTGCGCCCTCCAAGAAGGCACTCACTCTCAGTAATATGACCAAATAACCAATATAGTGAATCATAGGGCCCAAGGCCAATAATATGGTGTAAATGTCAATAATAGGGCCCAAGGCCAACCATATAGTCTAAATGTCAAATAATGAATGAAAAAGGGCCCAAAGCCTGCCTATGCATAAAGTAAAGTAAATGTAAATGGACATGGCGAATGTAATGAGCCGAGTCCATAACTAAAGGTATCAAGTGTTTCTTTTGAGAATTGAAAGTAAAGTATCCCAACTCGCTGCAATGGTTACAATTAGGTATCAACTGTCTCTTTTGACAATTGAAAGTAAAGTATCCCAACTCGCTGCAATGGTTCCAATAAGGTATCATAGTTGTTTTGTACCATAGAACCACACTGTACTACAATGTTACTGTCCCATAAATGGTCCAACAAGGGGAGCAACCTCTAATTTCGAAATGGATCTGCAATGAAAATTCCTATGAACTATGAGCGGAGCTAACATATCTCTATAGGTCTCAACCATATACAATCCATAATCACTCTGGCTGGATCACAGTAACATCCTTTGTTGCCACAGTGTGATTGAGGTCCTCTATGCAAATCTTGCATAGCCTTTTTTTTATCATCATTGACATACATGATATCATCTTGTAGCATCTTGAGCTTAGCCTAGAGATATTCTCTGTGCTCTAGAACTATCATACTATGTGGGAAAGAACATCAAATTTAAATCCACTTTTAAACAACACCATGCATGTGTAGCATGGGGGGGTGCATGTTGTAAAGCTATCTTCATAAGCTTTACTTCCGGCGCCACTGGCGCCAGCAGCGCCCCTGCTGCTCCCGGCGCTCCCGGCGCCACTGTGACCAGAATCCAGCCGGCGCCAAGTTCCTATGGCTGAAAATCTTTGATCGGTTCTAGCGAAGTCCAGAGAGCTCAGATCGATGTGCAATCACCTCACACGATCTAGGCATGATTAAAGGAAGCTTGGGGATCAATAAAATCTAGAGAGAGAAAATGAATTTCTAGAAAGAGAAAATCCTAGAGAGAGAAAAACGTGCTTTACCATCTTGGGTAGAGTGCTTGGTATGAGGGGGGGTGCCGAATCCCACCAATACTATAGGGGAGTGCGGGTTGTGACTCAGGGCGAGCTCCCACCAAGTCTCAGCCTCCCTTGCTGGAATGTTGTCATGGCTCTCGCCTTGGCATGCTAGCGCCCCGGAGACTAGGGTTGGTCACACACTTGAAATGTAACCTTCTCAGATTTATCAATAAAGTGTTCCTCAAACTGACTCTGATTACCTTTTGGGTTTCAGTGTTCGGTAAAAGCGCCAGTTGTAAGGTCGCTTTCAAAATTTTTAAGTTGGCACATAGCTGAGGGTCGTATCCCGGGATGCCAGCGGTATGCCGTCGGGACCATTCGGTCCGTGGTGCCAGCGGTATGCTGTCGGGACCATTTGGTCCAGGAACTGGTTGTCTCCATATCTGTCGCGGCTTGTGGTTTTGAGTGTTCCTTGCATGAACGTGAATGGGTTAAGCTCTTGGGGAACGGGCTCTAACCTGTCGGTTGAGTTGGATGGCTTGCTTGGGTGGAAGTTACCTGTTTATGGCTGTCCAGTCTGGCATGGCGCCAGGTTGGCTTCCAGCGCTCGTGACGAAGCTTTCAGTTGGTTAAGTCTGATGTAAGTCAGACCGCTTGCTTGGAATGGATGTTACTCGTTTGTAACGAAACTTCGAGTTGGTTAAGTTTGATGTATGTCGGGCGGCTCGCTTGGAGGGAAGTCACCCTCATCGGGACCCCCGATCTGGCATGGCCCCAGGTTGGATCTCAATGTTGGTTTTCGGAACTTCAAGTTGGTTAAGTCTGATCGTTGTTGGCGAGTTGGCTGCTTGTATGTCAAGTGGATTTGGATGGCAAGAGTTGAAGGCTGGGAAGCTAAGTCGTGGTTCCTGGCTCCCTTTGGGATGCCTGCGCTACATGTGGTATCAGAGCCGACTGGCCGGTCAGCTATGCGGATCTCACGGAAATGGCCACTGTTTGGGGTTCATCAAGACAACTGTTGTGCAAGGTGCTGCCCACAGTGTAAGCACGGGTGCCTTTCCACGAGGTCAATGGTTACATTTGGGCTGATTCAAAGAGCTACTTCAAGCTAAGTGAGAGGTGCATTGCGGAGTACTCAATCTTTGCCTATCTTAAAGAGCCAAGATGGAAAAGTATCAAGATCAGGCTGGGACAAGGAGAGAAATCAAGGTGCAGAAGCAACAAGGCACGGAGTGGACCATAAAGTGGGCAATCAAACGATAAATCCTTTGGCTCAGGGAGCGTTGATACCTGTGCGAAACTGATCAAATCTGGAGCTCAGGGAGCTCAACACAAAGTGCATCAAGGACAAATCAGGAGCTCAAAGGAGTTCCAAAGTCGAAAGTCAGAAGCGACAGGGGCGAACATTTCAAAGAAAGGCCTCTGTCACCAGTTAATAAGGTTCTTGGGTTTTACGAAAGCGATATCAAATCTACGCTTTTCCCAGACAAAGAGATATTTTCAAGTTATGTAATTTTTCAGTACAAAGAGCTGAGCCTCCGACTTGTGGTGTGCCAGCTTCAATGTTAATAAAAAGTGGCCAGTAAATTGAGTAGTTTAAATGTGTAGTTATTTTAATTGGGAGACACCTTTACTTTAATCTGACATCTGATGAGGACATCAGATTTTATAAAGGTGGGGTGGATGTTGTAAAGCTATCTTCATAAGCTTTACTTCCGGCGTCACTGGCGCCAGCATTGTCCCCGGCGCCAGCAGCGCCCCTGCTGCTCCCGGTGCTCCCGGCGCCACTGTGACCAGAATCCAGCCAGCGCCAAGTTCCTATGGCTGAAAATCTTTGATCGGTTCTAGCGAAGTCCAAAGAGCTCAGATCGATGTGCAATCACCTCACACGATCTAGGCATAATTAAAGGAATCTTGGGGATCAATAAAATCTAGAGAGAGAAAATGAATTTCTAGAAAGAGAAAATCCTAGAGAGAGAAGAACGTGCTTTACCAGCTTGGGTAGAGTGCTTGGTATGAGGGGGGGGTGCCGAATCTCACCAATACTATAGGGGAGTGCGGGTTGCGACTTAGGGCGAGCTCCAACCAAGTCTCAGCCTCCCTTGTTGGAATGTTGTCATGGCTCTCGCCTTGGCATGCTAGCACCCCGGAGACTAGGGTCGGTCACACACTTGAAATGTAACCTTCTCAGATTTATCAATAAAGTGGGATTTTCCTCAAACTGACTCTGATTACCTTCTGGGTTTCAGTGTTTGGTAAAAGCGCCAGCTGTAAGGCCGCTTTCAAAATTTTTAAGTTGGCACATAGATGAGGGTCGTATCCCGGGATGCCAGCAGTATGCTGTCGGGACCATTTGGTCCAGGAACTGGTTGTCTCCATATCTGTCGCGGCTTGTGGTTCTGAGTGTTCCTTGCATGAACGTGAATGGGTTAAGCTCTTGGGGAACGGGCTCTAACCTGTCGGCTGAGTTGGATGGCTTGCTTGGGTGGAAGTTACCTGTTTATGGCTGTCCAGTCTGGCGTGGCGCCAGGTTGGCTTCCAGCGCTCGTGACGAAGCTTTCAGTTGGTTAAGTCTGATGTAAGTCAGACCGCTTGCTTGGAATGGATGTTACTCGTTTGTAACGAAGCTTCGAGTTGGTTAAGTTTGATGTATGTTGGGCGACTTGCTTGGAGGGAAGTCACCCTCATCGGGACCCCCGATCTGGCATGGCGCCAGGTTGGATATCAATGTTGGTTTTCGGAACTTCAAGTTGGTTAAGTCTGATCGTTGTTGGCGAGTTGGCTGCTTGTATGTCAAGTGGGTTTGGATGACAAGAGTTGAAGGCTGGGAAGCTAAGTCGTGGTTCCCGGCTCCCTTTGAGATGCCTGCGCTACAGTGCATCCGCTCAGTTGCTGCCAGCACTGCAAGGTCTCAATCAATCCAATGTTGTGTGGTGTTGGAAGCAGCTATATCGTAGCCACTGCAAGGATATGTGCTCGTATCAAGGGCCACTTGTGTAGGTGACATTGCTAGTTGCAAGTCCACCGCTTTGTACCTGAGCTGCCATATCCTGCAGCAATCGTCACATGTTCCCAAGTTGCCTTCAGCATCATCCCAAATCCCGATTCCGTATACCCTAAATTGGGAATTTTAAACCTTAAGTTCTAAGTTTTAACCCGGACTGCTATCTCTTTGCTCTATGTTGATGATATTGTACTCACATGAAATATATGATAAAATTTGATAAAGTCAAGCATGAACTTAGTCAAGAGTTTGAAGTGAAGGATCTTGGAATTCATCATTACATCTTAGGGACATTTTGTCACAATTTGATGCTCAAATTCTAGATAGGAGTTAATTAATCATATTAGCACTCACATTTACAAATCAAGATCACCATAAGAGACCGAAGAGAACTTAGATTAATAGAATAAACTACGTACAATCAGGATGGACTCCAGTGATTCAATTGCTGATCACATAATGAAGATCAAGGATCGTCAGGATCAGCTTCCTGCAGTTGGAGAGTGCATCTGTGATAGTGACATAGTTTCTATAGCTTTAAATAGCTTGTCAAATGCTTATATCAGGGCTATGCCATGAGTCTCCCGGTAAGGGAGAGACTTCCCTCATTTCATGAGTTATGTGGCCTATTCATGCATGAAGAAGTGAGGAGGAAGGTAATGATGAGCAGGCATTTGCTTCAAAGAAGAAGAAGCAGTCCAAAGGCAAGAAAAAGTACAAATTCAACGCTGGTGATTCATCTCTTGAGCAACAGATGGGTCAAATGCAAGTTGCAGATTCTCAAACTTCAGGTTCTTCATGTACACCTAAAAGAAAGGGTAATTGCAACTATTGCGATAAATACAGGGATTTTGCTTTTGAATGCCGTAAGAAGCAGAGTGAGCAAAAGAAAGGCAAGAAGCATACTGGTCACTTTGCTGAGAAGGTTGCAAACAACAATAATGAAGACAATGGACATTTTGAACTCTTTACTGCTGCATTGGCAACACATGCCGCGAGTGCTGGTTGGTACATAAATTCTGGTGCCTCTAAACACATGACTCCACATCGTGAGTGGTTTAATTCTTTTGAAGAATAAATTGTGGACGTTGTGTGTGCCTTGGGGGCAATGCAACACATCAGGTCAAAGGGAAGGGCAATGTACCTGTGAAGCTTCCTTCAAGAGAAGTTAAGGTAATAAAGAATGTGCTATTTGTACCAGGGTTAGCCAATAACCTGCTTGTAGTTGGGGCTATTACTAAACAAAATATGACAATAGTGTTTGATGAATCTGCTTGTTTAGTAAAGGACAATGAGCATAATCAGAAGATTGTTGCCAAAGGATCGCGGGAGGGTGGTCCTTTTAGGTTGCATACTCCTATTCCAAGTCAGGAAGCCTTTGCTGCTACGAGTACTGAACAAGATAAGTTATGGCACAAGAGATATAGCCACTTGAGTTATCAAAGCCTACAGGTCCTGAAGAAACATGATATGGTAATCGGTTTACCCTCTAATGGCTTTTGTGAAGCACGTGCACTTGGGAAACAATGAAGAAAGAAGTTCCATAAGAATGAAGCTGTCAGGGCCAAGCAAGTGCTTGAGATTGTACACTCAGATTTGTGCGGAGCTAGTCCCTCACTGTTCGGTGATAATAGAGCTACATCATCAACATATAATAGTATGGCAATCAAGATATCACCAAGGCCACAACCCAGACCATCATCCCGACTGATAACCTCCTCAAGCTCATCAATGTATAGTCCAAATAAAGCAGGTGATAAGGAACAACCTTGTTTCACCCCAATAGTGCTCAACATTGGATCTGAGACAAATAAAGTAGGTGATAAGGAACATCCCTGTTTCACCCCAGTAGTGCTCAACACTGGATCTGAGATGCCAAACTCTCCTCTGAAACAACCCCAAACTCCTCTCATATAATGCCATTACTGCCAAAACTGTATCTATGGAGAAGCCTAACTCTCACAACCTATGAATAAGCAAGGGTCATGGGACCGAGTCAAAGGCTTTCCTGAAATCAACAAAGCAACAATAAACTCTCTCCTTTGACGCATGCACACCGAACGGCTGAAACGATTCTAAAACATTGTTACATCACAAATCAAAATTATGAAAGCCTAACCAGTAAGTAAGTATAGGATGGATGATATTGAGAGAGAGAGAGAGAGAGAGAGAGAGAGAGAGAGAGAGAGAGAGAGAGAGAGAGAGAGAGAGGATCCATGAACCTTTTGTTGCATATAATTAAAGACTGAAAAACCTGTCAAAAATATGGATGCAAAAATGGTATGTAGCTACGTTGCTCTCACAGTGGAATAATTGCTGGTGACTAATATAAGTCATGACCACCACCATTTTTTCTGATAAATTAGTCTATAGGGATTACAACTTTCACATTTGATATCTTTGTACAATTATGTTATACTTTACTCATGGGACACAACAATGAACATGGATTCTTTAAAAGAGCTATTCTACTACTTCAGAGCTGAATTCAACTTGCTTTTTGCGTCTTTGTGCATCCTGCCACACCAATATAGTACCCGTACACCCAGACCATTCAGGTACATTGACAGAGATTTATGTTTTTGGTAGTTGTTTGTGTCTAATTTAGAAGATACAAGCCTGTAAAATAAGCCATGCAGGATAGTGTGTGATATTTCAGTATAGCAAGTTCAGTAGTGCACGTAAGTACTACCACAAAGAAGATGCTAAGATACATACATTACTACTAAATTAATTCACATTAGGCAGTCACAATTTTTGGTGAGTGATATTCCATTGAGCACTAGCGTGTTGCTGATCAACTTTCCATTTATTCGCGTATGCATTTAGTTTCACTAGATACTTAACATCTATGGTGATTATTCCAGATGCATCTGGTTGATGGAATCTCATCAAAATGGAAAAGTAGTTGCCACTTGGAAAACTTGGAGGTTGGCAAGAACTTGGAGGTCAACAAAGTGCAAGCTGCTTCTTGAAATATTGAAAGTATTCAGAAGCTTTCCCTTGTGTTGGCATTACTCGCTGTCTTTGATGGGAAATCTAAGCATGCAGACCCTCTGTGATATCTTTTCTGACTCATTTACAGGTGGGAAACTGAAGTATGGCGAGGGCAACATAACCAAGTTCACAACAAAGTGGAAAAGATCCATGCTGAAACTGAAGAGGGCAACCCATGGTATTTTATTGCTTTATAGGCTTGAGACCTTGCTGTCGACTTATTTTGATTATTCAAATCATGGCAATATCCTACCAAATACAGTCTGGAACAGGTCAAGAGGACCAAAGCTTGGGATGGACCATCAAGAAGGCACATATGAGTTTTATCAGGTCCACCACAAGAAATAGAGTCTGCCTACTGCTGTTGATTTTATGGGCTGACTTGTGAGCACATGAAACATTCACCTGTATTAAAGCCATCAAGGGAACCTGATAGCTAGAGAATTCGTACCAGAGATAATTATGAACGAGTACTGGGGCAAACCTTACTTGACGGTACCATATTGTGACAAGGGATGCATATGTCACTTGGCTCTAGGCAGGAAAGTACCTTCCAAAAGAATGAGAATCTGGCATAACCTCGGGCTTTCTCCTTATTAGAATCCTTCTTCACCGAGGTTTATTGTGCATTCAGACGTAGAAATGGTTCTGCTTGCGCTGGTTCTGCTTGCGCAACGTACAAGGAATTAGTCATTAAACAAATTAGAAAAGTAATTCAATTCATGTAAACTGGGTACACCTATAAGAAGTCACTTGTCCAAAGATCTGTCAACTGGAGGGAAGAAAGCTTCAAATGTACACAAATTTATAGTTTGGATTTTGATATTCAAATGTGGGGTTTATGATATGTTTAAGTTAAATTCCATTGTACTATTCCAGTTGCAATTGCCTCCTTTCATCACAAGCTTCGTCTAACGATCATAAGAAAATGAATTTTTTAGTTTTGAAGGAAATTCGTGGTTGGTTGATCTTTGAGCACTTGAACGCAAAGTGGTGACAGAGTGCTATCAGAAATAAGTCATAGCGAAGGTAGATTTATTGGAATGCCTAGAATACATATAAATGCATGGATTACTTGGAAGAAATCTCCACAGTCACAATGTTTGTGCATCATGTCAAAAGCAAGCAATTTTGTCAAAATTTGCAATGAAGCAGCATTTTGTACAGATTGGTACAGGCTTGGCAAAAAGCTTTTACTAGCTAAAGGATATTATAGTGTTTCTATCACATGGTCATTTGAGAATAAATTCGTGATTACAACTATTTTTCAGGCATGTAACACCCCCCAAAAAGAATTGGACTTGCCAAACTCAAAAAGCCTTTTGTTATTTGGCTCGAGAATAGTTATTATTTCTAGGGCATCAGTAGAGTGCAGGTAGGTTCTTTACAGCCAATAGTTGAGATTGACAGTAATTTGTTCCAGCAGGCCATGTCAAGCTGGCAATTTTCATGCTTTAAATGCCGGAAGGGCTATTGTGTTGGGGATTCTTGTTTCCGGTCAAGGATCACTGTATTTGTGTAGTATAGATTTGTTGCAATTCTCATAACCATCAATGTTGGTGCACTACACCATTCACATGAGGCAACCATCCTAGAAGGTTACTTCAACATTTAAGGGTAGCAATGGCATTTTTTGAGTTAAGGTCAAATTCAGCACATCATTATAGACTCAGTTGCACACATGCTCATTGTGCAAGTTCTCCCGGATGTGTTGAGAGCATCAATCTTAAAGCTCAAAACTTCTAGGATCCTGGTCGTGTTGAGAGCATAAATTTTAAAGGTCAAAGCTTTTCAGGTTGTCATTTTCTAGAAGCTTTACCAGGGCTATCTCTATTCATCACTTCTTCAATGCACCTAGACGATTGGGTACTCAGCTTTAGAACCTTTTGCAGAGCACATCTGGCTGGAGTAAAAATTAGAATCTTCCAAATGTTCTCAAATAAGAAGCCATTCAAGTCTCCAATTTCAATCCATGCATCACCATGTGGTAGTCGAGGTATATGATGAAATCCAAGAGTGAAAGGGAATCCATCCAAATCTATGTTCATTTAGCAAAAGATAGATATCTAAGTATACAAGGTAGTTATAGGAGTTTGTGAGAACATAAGAGATCTGGTACGTTTTTATGTGTATGTGTGTTCCGCACACGCCCAGAAATAGAATGCCATTGTGAGCTCCACATGTGCTTACGTGCACATGTACAAAACCGATGTATATGCACATAGGGAGCATGAAGCTGTCGGCATAAAAGTGTGGAGGATACAGCTTATATAATTATGACTCCTATATTGAATCATCAATTAGTTGCTCCCGAACTTTTATGCTAAGAGCTTTTGGAAAAAAAATGAAAATGTCTCTGAATTTTCTGCTGAATAGAAGTCATTCCATGCATTACTATCCGAACATGGATTCCTAATGTTTTTTTGAGAAGGACGAAAGGGTTCGCTGGGAGCAGGGCGAATACAGCATGAGCAGGACTGAGCCGTGGTATCCACTGCTACAGGCCGTATTCGCGCACCTCAAAGCACATACTGGACGTATAATTACAAATGGTAGAGCTACACGTTTTCAAGAAGAGCTCCTGCTACACTTTATAGAGCCTCTGCTTTCAATGAATAAAATTGTTCCAAATCAGCAAAAACTCTGCAGTTGACAGTTATGATGTGTTGAGAAGAAAACCTTTGATTACTTAAGAGGCTCCTTTGAAAATATTTTACTTGCAAAGGCTATTACCACCCCGGCTTAAGTTAAACGCAGAACTTATGTTTTAATTGTCTTCTATCAAGCCATTAAATTTGGACTTTGTCTGGGTATATCGTGATGTTTGATGCCCAGGTCTATTTGGAATTGTTATTCTTGGCTGTTGGATTTATCTGTGAAGTATTCTCATGGAAGTATTTGTGATGTTTTCCTCTCAATCTCTTTGCCCTACTCACGGATATACATTCCGTATCACATTTGCAGCTTGTTTTGGCTTAGAATTTGCAATACGCAAGCCATATGAGGGCTTCTACTACAAATTTATGTGTTTTGCCATTCTATACTAAAGAAATAAACAAGGTGCTTCAAAGTAGTACATCTTCAAAGTTGCGAATAATAATGTGCGCATCCACACATAACCAAAGTAACGTTTCATAATAGATAGTTAATGTGAATAGGTTTGGGTCGTGAAACGTCACATGACGGTTCGACCACTTCTCTCTCTCTCTATGTAATGGGCAGTTCGCCCTTCTCAATCAGTTAATAGGAATGTAGTTAGTTCTCTCTCTCTCCGCTATGCTACCTTTTTCTATTCCGTCCGCTCGCTACTAATGAATTCTCTGAAATACATTATGTAGTAGGTAGTAATGGCCATTGGGAGGGCCATTACCATAAACAAGTGGGACCCGGGCATCGAGTGGCCGACCGAGGCCACAAGATGTCCAGGGACTAGATTATTTGTGGTAATGGTCCAACCAATGGACCATTCTCTCTCTCTCTCTCTCTCTCTCTCTCTCTCTCTCTCTCTGGTGTCGTGCACACCCAAGCACAAAACATTCGGGCCCTATATTATGCAAAATTATATAGGGGCCCAAAATGGCTCAAAAATCTGGCGAACGTCAATTATGTAGTAGGTAATGGCCATTATCATAAATAATTTAGGATCCGGACAGCGAGTGGCGAAGGCCACGAGATGCCCAAGGACCAGATTATTTGTAGTAATGGTCCGACCAATGGACCATTACCGCATGTAATTGACGGTCGCCTGACTCTCTCTCTCTCTCTCTCTCTCTCTCTCTCTCTCTCTCTCTCTCTCTCTCTCTCTCTCTCTCTCTCTCTCTCAACGGTTCGTGAAATAGAGATTATCAGCTCTGATACCAATTTGTTGGAATTCAATGTCAATCTGTTGGATGAATACAATGATGAAAAAACAATTCTGACAGATACCAACCGATGAAGACAATAATTATGAAAGCACAATGATAACTGTATTAATAGGATCACGGATTACTTAGAGAACGGAGATTGCAAGCTGTTCTTTTGTGTTGAATAAGATTATCAGTGTAGGAGTCTTAGACTGCCATGAAAGAGAGATTGTAGAAATGATTATTAGTGTAGGAGCCTTAGACTGCCATGAAAGAGAGAATGTAGAAATGATTAGGTGTCTGAGGCAGCCATGCAATCCTCTAATGCTGATAGCCTGATATGAAGAGAATGTAGAAATAACTTAGGCGTCAGAGACAACCATACATTTTCTTATAATGATGTTTGCATAAGAGGAGTGAGAGTTGGTTTCATTCAACAAGAATGCAAAGGTGTAGAACAATAGTGAATATGTATATTAATGTCGTAAAACAACAACCAGACCACAATACAATTGCGCTGATAAGCACATGGTCCTACTTATAGACTCAAATCAATTGCTAAAGTTCTGAATCTCTCTCTCTCTCTCTCTCTCTCTCTCTCTCTCTCTCTCTCTCTCTCTCTCTCTCTCTCTCTCTCTCTCTCTCTCTCTCTCTCTCTCTCTCTCTCTCTCTATAATCACTAACTCTGAGGAGTCACAGCTACTGAAAGACCAATTTTGGTCGTAGATCTCTCTCTCTGATTTTCTTCAATAATCGATTCAATCGCTCATTTACATATATAGCAATTGGAAGATCTTGCATTATTCTAGCTTTATATTCACAAGATCGCTTAACAACTGATTAACTGTCTAACTAGAACAGTTGTTATTGGAGCGTGAAGACGTAGATAGTCTGTACTCGGAATCCTGTGTATTTATGTAGAGGGTAGCATTTTTTGCATGTGTGGATTGTAGTGTTGCATTTTTCGCGAAGCAGTGTCACATTTCTGGAAGTGTCTGAAATGGCCGGAAAACCAAGTTAGCACAAGTGTTGCAAAATACTTAGTTGCTCATGATGACCCGAAGGTGAAAAGGCGACAGTGTCGAGCTTTTCGCCTGTCAGAAATTGTGAGGAAAAATGCAGACTGTTGCGACTATCAGTCCAAAAATGCACATTGTTGAAAAATAGTTCATTTTCTGCAGGTTTCATTTGAGAAATTGAGAGAAGGAAGGAGGGCAGTTAGGATGAGTAGGAGTAAGATTAAACTCCAACACTCCCCCTTAAGCTTACTGCTATGAATCTGAACTGCAATTGAGATTTATCATATCTACTAAAGTAGAATGTTTATCTCTAGACAATGGCTTTGTCAAAATATCAGCCAACATACTGTCTATATGACAGTAACTTAGTACAACATCTTTATTATGAACTTTCTCTCTAAGAAAATGGAATTGAACTTCTATATGCTTAGTTCTATTATGAGTTCGTGGGTTCAGAAATAGAGCTATGCAGCTTTGATTGTTGCATTGGAGTATTGTTGGACCGATCTGTGTAGATCTTGTAGTAGCCTTCTTAGCCAAATTATCTCCTTCACTACGGATGTAGCTGCAACATATTTGGATTCTGTAGAGGACAACAAAATGTATTTATGCTTTCTACTGTTCCATAAAATGGGTCCTTCAGTATTACCATTGTAGCTCAAAGCATAGTGCTTTGAAGCTTGAATGTACCTCAGTACTCTTTGTAGAGCTTTCCAGTGCTATAAGCCTGGATTGGACATGTATTGAGACAATGTGCTTACTGCATATGCAAAATCAGGTCGTGTGCAGATCATAGAATATATTATAGATCCTATGATGGACTGATAAGGATACCTGCACATTTCTTGCTGATCTGTTTGAGTTCAAAGGCACATGTCTTTGGACAGCTTAGATCCTGGATCCATAGGCGTGTCTATGGGCTTGCAGTCCTCCATGCCATATCTACGAAGTACTTTGATTAGATAGAACTCTTGGCTTATGGCGATCTTTCTGCTTGCGCAATCTCTGTTGATTCCCATACCGAGAAGGTAATGAACTGGGCCTAAATCAGTCATCTCAAATTTTGATGAAAGCAAAGATTTGGTTTTCTGTAATAATTGATTTGAATTGCTGATAATTAATGAATCATCAATGTATAATAGCTTGACCCTTTACGTTTGAGATATACATTAGAGTCTGCGGAGCAAGACATGAAATAATGCTGCAACAAGAAGTGATCAATTCTTTCAAACTAGGCCCTAGGAGCTTGCTTATGTAATTTACATACCAAATGATCTTTGCCTTGAAAGACGTAACCTTCTGGTTGATAAATGAATATGTCTTCTTGTATGTATCCGTGAAGGAATGTTGTCTGGACGTCCAACTGGTGAATGTCCAGATCTTCTACAGCAGCTATAGCCAGCAAGGTGTGAATAGATTGATGCTTTATCACCGGACTGAAGGTGTAAGTTTAAGCTATTACATAAACTTGCTCAAATCCTTTAACCACTAATCGAGCTTTCTTGAAGGCTTTATACCTGCAGGAGGATTGACAAGACTCAGTATCCATGACAATTTTCCATTTGTCTGCATTGGGCATTGACAGTGCTTCTGCAACAGTGGCAGGCTCATCATGACTGATGAACACCTGAGGGATGAAACGATCAGGTTGCTGTCGTTGTCTCGCAGATCTTTTGACTGCAGGTGCTTGAGTGGATGTTTCTCCTAGGTAGCTGACAGGGACAACGTCAGCTTGTGGTTGAACAGTTGTGGGTTTGGGCCCATCGATGGTGAGTGGAGCTATTGGGACAAACTTTTGCATTTGAACATTCGTAGGTCGATGCCTATCTATGGAGAATGGAGTTGTTGTAACAAACTCCTGCATTGGCTGCTTTTGCTTAAAATCATGGAATTTGTCTTCAAGGAAGACAACGTTGCGACTGACTGAGATCTAACCTGTCTCAACATCATAAATGCGATGAGCCTTGTGTGACATTGAATAGCCGATAAATATTTACTTACAACTTACTGGGTCTAGTTTCTTCCTTAGATCAGACAGTATTTGAGCATAGTAGTGGCATCCAAATACATGTAAGTGTTTCAGACTTGGTTTGTAGTCATAGTAGGCTTCAAACAGTGCCTTGGAGTCGACAGCCTTAGTGTTGGAATACTTTTGCATATAGTAGGATGTAGAGATTGCTTCAGCCCAAAAATTCTTGGGTAGTTGAGCCGTGACAGTCATGGATCGTGCAGCTTCCAACAATGTTTGGTTCTTTCGCTCAACTACACCATTCTACTGTGGAGTGTAGCTGGCTGTGAACTGATGGTGCACGCCACATGATGATAAGTAGTCCGTCATTTTATTTGATAGATACTCTCCCCCTGAATCATACCGTAGGGCCTTGATTATCTGACCAGTATGATTCTCAGCATATTGCTTGAATTCTTTGAAGCAATTAAATGCTTTTGACTTGTTCTTTATGAACATAATTCTCGTGAACCGAGAGTAATCATCAATGAATGTGATAAAATATAGAGCTTGGCCCAAAGAGGGTACGCTCATACGACCACGTAAATCATTGTGAATCAGTGATAGAATGGACTTCGCTTTTTTGGCTTGTCATCTTGGAAATTTTGTTCTTTCACAGACAGTCTGATTAGCTATAGACACAACATTGATATTTATATCTTTGACAATTTGTTATGATGCATGTACATGATTGAACGCATGTTTAAATGACCTAGTCTTTGACGCCAAACATGAGCATCAGAGCTACTCACAGTAAGTGCATAATCGTGACTCAAGATATACAAATTTTTTCTTTGTGTGCAGAGATGATTTCATTGGAATTTCCATAAAAAATAGTACATTGACTAGCAGTAAACAAAGCTCTATAGCTCGATCAGTGATCTTGCTAATAGATAATAAGTTCTTTGTTAACTTGGGTACATAAAGTACACCATTTAGTTGTCTAGTGATGTCATCAGGGAACCGCAATCAAATGGAGCCTTGGCCTTCAACCTTATGTGAGCTGAGTCGCCAAAGAAAATGTACTTTGAATCTGTTGCTGTGAGAGTAGAGAAAAGGTTCTTACATGGTGTCATGTGCTGTGAAGCACTTGAATCAAGATACCATTGACAAACATCTCTACTTGGTTGGTCTTGTACCATCAACGCCTTGTCATCCTCTTGGGAATTTTTGACAGAATCAGAACCTCTATTTTGGTGCTGCTGCATTTTCTTCCTCGCTTCATTGTGCTTGAGGATGCGACAATCCTTAATGTCGTGGTCTGATCTTTTGCAATATCTAGAAAAGAGTTTGGTCTTGGATGGCTGTTGCCGTTTGTGCTGTTGTTGTTGTTGTTGTTGCGTTGAATCTGACTGCTCTGATTTTGTCTTCTTGTTCTTGAAATTCTTCTTCTTGGACTGATGCTTATTGTGAAAGATTTCAGATCCTTAAGATCCAATCTACTTGAATGATCTTTGGTTAGAAAGAGAAATACACTACCAATCTCACCAATGTAAAAAAATCAGCATCTACACACAAAATGAGATGCAAACACCAATAGAACTTGATCAAACTTGAATGAAATGATAAAGTACTGTTGTTGTCTGTACAAAATCAGCAAGCTACTGTATTTCACACGTGTGGATCCCAAAATAGCAAATATAGATCATTCTACAAATAGAATTGCAAGCAATCACCAAGATAGTGCACCAATGGATAGTAGAACCCAAGAGAACCATGTATAAGCATGAAATGAGATAGAGAAGAGAGAAGAATACTCTCTCCATGACTTACATCCTTTTATAACAGGTCCAAACCCTATTTGGCCACTTGGCTTTCCCACCAAAATGCTAACCTTACTAATTTTGGGTCTAGATTCAATGTACCTAACTATTCAAATTTGAATCTACTCAAACTCGCATTCTAACTTTCCCACACTTTCAAAAAGTGTTCATTCAAATGAAATTTAGACTAATGAACTCTGAAAAGTCAATCTCTAAGTCTAAAACAAGTTTTGGCCTCAATATGCCAAATATGGAAATATAGCAATATATGATGAAACTAGTTGACACACTCCCTCTTCAACTAGTTTCAGCATAGACTTTGATAACACTCCAAGTGAAGTCCTATGCTTCATGAACAAGTCTTTTCCCAATGCCTTGGTGAAGATATCAACCACACATTCCCTTGAAGACACATGTTGAAGCTCCACCTCCTTTGCAATGACTTGCTCCCTCACAAAATGATATTGTATCTCAATATGCTTGCTCCTAGCATAGTTTTTGAATATCTGCTTTCCCTGCTCGTTGGCGCGTCATATCGATACCCTACCTTGCAATGGCCCATACCAAGCAGACAGCCCGCCTTACCGCATTTGCCCCGCCTCCTCGCCCTCCTCTACAAAGGGCAGTGGGCACTGGTAGGAGAGTAGGTCGGCCTAGAAGGCCATGGTTAAGGGATATCAGGAGACTTCAGAGGACCGCAAATCTTCTGATTCCCCGTGCTCCTTTCTACAGATCTGTGAGATTGGTAAAAATGTCCCTCTCACATGATGTTCGCTGGAACATAACAGCCCTGGAAGCCCTCCATACTGCCTATGAGGACTTCCAAGTCAAATTCTTTGAGGACTCCATGCTTTGCACAGTGCACGCAAAGAGATTTACTCTCATGCCTTAGGACATGCATCTTGTCATGAGGCTGAGGAGTACATACGATCAGGTCTTTAAGAGTGGCTTCACCTCTAGGCCACCACCTACAGAGAGAGGTCCTGTTCCTCAACGAAGAAGGAGGAAGCAGACCAAGCCCACCAGGCCTGCCAAGCAAAGAGTGGTACTCAGCGAATCACCATCCCCCCCTCACATCCCTCGTGCTTTGGTTGGACCATCACACCATTCTGGAGTGTCTTCTTCTCCTCTCACCACCCCTAACTATTCAAGTAGTTCCTCTTCCATTCCCTCAATTCCATCGGGGTTGGCTCAGTTGGTTAGCTTGACATCCAAAGTTTCTTTGGTCTCAGGTTCGAGCCTCCCCTTGGAAACCAAGAAGCATTCCCTCAATTCCATCCCACAATAACGAGGAAATGAACTCAACTGTAGATAAAATAATATCGGATCTAGATTTAAGTTTAATAGGTGATTTTTATAAGGATCTTTGTGTAAGATTTCCTGTTGATCCCAAAGATTCATTTTTGGATTCTGAGAGGTATATAATTTTTGATGAGTATGTTGCCAAAGAAATTGACAAGCTAGGAGGTCAATTTTCTTTTTGTCTAAGTTCAATTAATTATATAAATCACATAAATAAAGACTTTTGTGATGCCCTGAAGGAGAAGACCTTAGATATATCAGATCCAGTTGTGGAGGCTGGTTTGATGTATTTTGTAAATAGATGTCAATGCGATGATGCTAAGGACATTGGAGTTGTGCTGTCCTTTTTCGCACACAACCTTCATAGTCCAACTAAGGCGACGAAGTATCTTCTCCATACAACCTCGGACGCCAAAGTCTTTATTATTTGATACTGCCAAAAGTAAGTGATTACATAGAATATATTCTAGTAATATTTTTAATAGGTATTGTAATTCCTTTAGTTTAACTAATTATCTCTTGTTTGCAGTAAGCATTGGAGTATGCATATAATCTCCCTTAGAGAAGATTCAGATGGGATCATTAATCCCATCTGTTTAAAGATGAACTCCTTAAAGTCTACCCATGCCGAAATGGACGTGATGTATAGCAGAATGTTGCCATTTTTGCCAAGGCCGGATGAGGCCACTGTAAATAGCCACCTGGAGATTGCTGATGCAGAAGTAAGTATTTCTCATCAAGTATCTGATAGGTAATATGATCTATTTTTTTCAGAGTGCACAACTAACCTATTATACGTTTTGTGATTGAAGTCAGCTCAGCAAGAGGATGGACATAGCTGTGGATGGTTCTCCATCCGCAATGTATAAGACTTTTTAGAATGGTATATCATGCAATCCGGGGCTCTAGATATACGAAAGGTAAATAGACTAGTGAATGGCCTAACTAAGTTATTTTTAATTTGTTTTTTGATAAGTCAATTGACCCGATTCTTTTGGATTTGCAAAATAAATGTCGAGCATTTTCAATGAATGAGATATATGAGTTTCATCAATAGATGTTGGTGAACTTATTTTCTCATGCAATACCCAGTCCAGTTGCGGAAACGGGAGGCCAATCAAGTCCACAACTGACACTAGTGCAGGGTGGAGATAATCCATACTACTTTGAGTTGTAAATAATAGATTAAATAGAAGATATACATTTTTTATGTAATGCCCTGTGAATAATTATGGGCATATAGAAAAATAGAGACAATGAGAAAAAAACATCCATTGTTAAATACAGGACACACATGTACATTCTCAGAAAATGAGAAATATATTGATATTTATGAGAGCTTTTACAAATCTTGTATCATGATTGCTCTATTATCTGAACATTCTGCACAAATCTTTGCATTTGATTTTCTCTTCATGTCTTTTACGTATCTGCACAAACATACATTAATTAAATTACAGTTAGTGATCCGAATATTGACAAAAAGGATAATGAATATAAATTGATATACAAATTCATGGATTTCACATACCAATTTTCCATCCAATATAAAGTTGAAATATTCGAGGATATCTTGCTGTAAAAGTGTCAGTTCCGTTCTAATGTAGAATAAGGTCCAGTCTTGCTCAACCTCAATAATAGTAAGTAAATCCCCATTTGCCATGATATCAATGCCTATACGATCAATGTGTCCAATGCTGTCTAGATCTTGATCTAATGGGGCCCAAGTACCATTGTGTTCTTTCCATCTCTGATAATGAAACACCATACTAAGCATTTGCTTTTCTATACTGTATCTAAATGATATGGATGAATGTTTGATTCTACAAGAAATATCTGCAGTGGATCTTATATCCCAACCTTTGTCCATGAATTTGAATAAAACATCATCTGAAAGATTTTTGCAAACAAACAATGTGGGAGTTCGATGCACTTCCGTGTTTGAAAAAGAGCTGACAAACAATGACATTGGAATAAACCAGCTTAAGTGCACATTTCTTGATCCTGTACTAGTTTTGAGTGACTTTTGTACATCATTATATAGCTTGGAACGAAAGCATTTTATTATGTTGTCGTTGACTGCAATCCACCACACGTTATCTTGAAAATTAGGTAGAGGTATATACTCTAGTTTTCCCATTCCTCCATTTGTGTCTCGAATATACATAGCATCATAAAAAAATATTCCAGAATTTGCAAGTTCTTTTGTCGTTCATCCTCTGTATTGCAATTTGCCAATTTCTGAATAGATGACATCTATAATACCAGAAAGAGACGCCACAGGTTCCCATTCATGTATATTTGAAGGATATAGATTTGCAATACAAAATCATAATAAGCTCCAATTCATAAATACGAATACGTTTTAAAAATGACAAGCAATTCAAAAAATTAAGGTACTTACAATTACACTTTCGAAAATCATGTGGATTTACAGCCTCCACATTAAGTTCCGAATGCATATAAACATGTTGAATAAGCACCTCTGAAATGGTTTGTCCTCCTGGAGAAACTTTGAAATCAATAATCCGCCCTTTCCAATAAGATCTATATGTATACTTGGCCTTTTTCTTTTGGCGAAAAGCCTCTCTCGCCGATGGATGCATCAGTACCCAAGAAGCCTTATGATATTCACGAGCAATCCATGTGCCATCGTCTTCCCTCTCATTATAAAAAATTGCAAAGCATATCAAGGATCTCGGTCTCCTTCTCATCGCCATAGCTTGAACTCGTCAATATGAGAGTTCAGAGTATAATAGGCGCCAAACCTATTTGTGAGTCCCAAGATAATTTTAACTTGAGGTTAACCCAAGCAGTTTAGTCAACCAATAGTCGGGCACGCCAGCCAATAGTATGCTTCCAATCTACCGGACCGGAAATTCAAATTTGCCCAAATATGAATTGTGTTTTTTGGGTCACGCGAGTTATGTTACACAGAAGCCACTATGTCAAGAACCGATTGGGCCACACGGACATAAACAGAGAGGAAAAAAAAAAAACTCGTAACAAACGACCCTTCTAAGTTTGAGAACTCCTGTAATGAAGTTGATTCAACAGCTGCTTGAATTTGTTTAGATGATTGCTGACTGAGGTGCTTTCGCTCATTTTGAGTGTAAGTACTTTCTTCAGAAAGAGGCGAGTCGATACATCTGAAGTTTCGTAGATACTTGTTAGGATATCTCACGCTTCTTTGGAGGTGGTGTTGTTTGATACGTGAGCAATTTGAGTCTTTCAGATTCAAGGATACAATGGCAAGTGCTTTGCCATCCTTTGCTTCCCATGCTGAAAGTAGTTGGTACTCATTGTTGATAAGCTCTTTCTCCTGAATTCTTCTTGCAAAAGACTTGCTGTCAGCTTCTGAAGAGACAACGCAGGAGTATTGCTCAAAAACAACACTAGATTATCGTAGGAGGATGGAAGATTGGCGAGAAGAGACATTGTTGAGTCTTCTTCTGAAATAGGAGAACCTATGGCAACAAGTTGATTAAGCAACTGCTTAAATTCATTTAGATGATTGTTGACTGAGGTGCCTTCATTCATTTTGAGTGTAAGTACCTTCTTCCTCAGAAAGAGACAAGTCGATACATCTGAAGTCTCATAGATTCTTGTTGGATAGAAGGAAGGAGGGCAGTTAGGATGAGTAGGAATAAGATTAAACCCCAACACCTCTCTCCTCCATATGCTCTCTCTCTCTCTCTCTCTCTCTCTCTCTCTCTCCGCTCTCTTCTCTCTCCTTTGTCTATCTCCTCGACTCTCTCTCTCTCTCTCTCTCTCTCTCCTTTGTCTATCTCCTCGACACTCTCTCTCTCTCTCTCTCTCTCTCTCTTGCTCTTGCACGCACCCAGGCAAAAAATGTTCTTCGGGCCCTATATTATGCAAAATTATATATGGCCCAAAAATTTGGCAAACGTCAATTACGGTATCAGAGCCAGTCCTGTGACATGCATTCTACTTGACGCACGAAGGCATATGAAGATTGTGAAGAGAAGAAAGAAGAGGAAGAGAATGATGATGATCAAGTATTGAGTGCTGAAGTAGTTAAAGAAGCACATCAACTTGAAACTCTTTTTTGAAAAAATGACATCAAAATCAACCAATCAACCAAGAGTTGTTGAAACAAGCAACTAATCAACAAAACAACAATCAAAGCTAGCTTTTTGAAGATGCCAGAAAGCTGAATTAAAGCGAACTCCATGTGCAGGTGAAAGAAAAGACGTCTTCTAATACCGTCCACATGAAGATGCAGTTCAGAAGCATAGACCAAAGAGGAGCAGGATCAAATAAAAAGCTGAAGCTTTCACATGAAGTGGGAGCAGTGGCAACAAAGCTAAATACAATTAAAACAAATCAGATCTGAAACAAGATCAGTAGAATGTCAAAATAATCAGAATGCTAAACTAAATAAGTTCTGAATAAGAACATTTCATATGGTGTTAGTAACATGAATAAAACTGTGAATGCTCCATTCACAACCGCCAGCATTGTCAGATTCTGACCTGGATTCTCCTTAAAAGAAGCAGTCTGCATCTCCATTGGTGGTAGATGATAAAGTCGTTCTACAAAGGTTGCATATTCACAGTGAATTATGTGATTTCAAGTTTCATATAAAACTTAAGAGTTTATGCTTTCCCGTCCGTTGTTGCGTGTATGGGTGCTAAAAACTTGGAAGTAAAGTTTGAGCAGGAATTCTTACACACTGTTAATATTCTGTAGTGTAGTTTCACAGGTTTTTTTCTTTGAAGTGTAGTTTCATGACTTTTTTTTTCTTTCAGGCGGATATTCTAGCGAAAGATCTAATACTAAATGCATATATCTCCCAGATTGAAGAAATGCTTGATGCGTAAGTTCGTTTTGCCGTTCTCTCGTGTTCATTGCCTCAGACAATTGTTCCTGGGTAATGCTTCCTTTTGCAAGTGCCTGGAACCGTTAGTGACCAGCTCGCTGGAATGTAGGTTTTCATGTTGAATGATCCACTTCTGAATCGCCAAAAGATTTTGAAGTACAGTGGAACCCTTTTCCTTCCACACTTTTGCTTCCACTGTATTGAATCGATCAAGCAGCAGTGCCTTCATACCTATGCTCAATGCAGGAAGATAGTCTTTTTCAAAATTGTCACCAATGTGCAATGAATTTGCCACAGGTATGTTACCAGCACTTCTTAATGCTAGCTCATACATAGACGGATCAGGCTTTTCTAGCCCAACTGTGCCAGAGAAAATTCCAAAATCCCACTCAGATCCCTGTAAACACTCAGCATTTGGACATAGCAACTAAGGATCAGCAGATGCTCATCACACGATTGAAAATTCAATGTAATTTTCTGCTAATAAGTTGTACGTTCAATACAACCTACATAAAGCGAGACGGCTTCAGCAATTTCAAGTAGATGTTGGACTGACTAAATGCCGAACTTCAGAAGCAACTAGAACTGACAGCAGTTTTGATCTATCAAATATAAGTTCTAAAGTTGCTTTTCGGAAAGTATTGTAATGAGGAGGACCTGGTGAAGCCCAAGTGCGGGCAAAATGACATCTTGATATCGAGAATCCGAGTTGCTGAGTATCCCAACAACGATGCCTTCACTTCGTGCCCATCTTACGAAGGGTATTGCATCCGGGAATAAGATGTAGGGTGCAGTTGAGCCAAAAGCAGCATAAATGCGGTCAAACACCTTGTCGAAAGTTGCATCATCATATGTGTATCCTGCCTGCCCAATTTTCCAATTGAACATAGTCAATTATATGGGGAAATTCTGAAAAACTGTAATTTATGCCGTCCAAAACAACACATTTATGCGGGTTCACGACTAGCTAGTGAATATCTTAAACCAAGTAGAAGAGAATAAATCAAATGACATTTAGTGTTCTACTGAAGCAATCATGCGTGCTGGTGAGTCGGATTTCATTTTGGCTCCTGAAAGAAAGTGCGTGAACCGCACGGTCTTAGCATGAAAAAGTGACCATACTAAGTAATGTTTTGTTACAAGCTCTGTTATACCGAGACTCTCAAACCTGCGTAGGCCACTAAGCATGATACGAACCGCTTCTTCTAACAGAACCTGGTTAAGGCTCTTATGAATGCTCGATGAATTCCAAGTGATCACACGACCAGCCCGAGATCGAAAAGGCGAGTAACTGACCTGGATGAAAGAATCTTGAACACACATACGCCACCATGTCTTGCTATCCATCTTCGCGTTCCATCCAAAGCAGGGGAAACGCTTGGCCATGTTGTTGTATGCCACTTTAAAGCCTTTGTGCATGCGTTCGTAGTCAGGGCATGGCAACCCAACATTTTTTGCCGCCATGCAATAGTAATCTCCGAGCTTGCCCTTGTAAGCTATCAAAGTACCAGTAACATCCATAGTTATGCACTGCAATTTCCTCAATGATCCCGTCATCTTATTTGCAAGGAAATGATCAGTTTATTTGTTTATAGAAACGCCTTTACTTCTTGCCCCTTCAAGCTTCAATAGAAATGACGATCCTCTGGCTCTAAAACGAAAAACAACAAAATTTTGTGAAATGCAAGGACTCAGAATTTGTGAAATGCAAGGACTCAGAAGAGAAATTCATAATCATAGATTGTTTTTTTGGCAAATATCTCAGCTTTATTGAAACGCGATGACGAAAGTCCTCGCAAACTCCTCAACCCACATACAAGATAAAATACCAGATCAAATTTAGCTGCAGTTCGGAAAGCAGGTTCTGTAAGAGATTTGAGTAGAAGAACTATATAACTGTGCAATGCGGTAAAGAACAGGCTGGACAATGATCCGAAGGGACTCGGGAAGTTCAAGGACAGACAAAGTTTGTGATTGATGTGAAGCAGCTTATACCACCATCATCAGCTTCACAGAAATAAAACTCAATAGGCTGGAGTTGCCGGGATAAATTGTTGGATGAATATTCACTTTCGAGAACAAGAAAACGTTTGCCTGCAGCAAGCGTGAGAAATCAGATGGAGTGGGACGCCGTGCTCGAGACAAAGAGGCACCGAGAGAGAGAGAGACACACACACACATCTCGCTGATCAAGAGAGCATGGATTTATAAGTGACATGCCCTGGAAAAATATACAATATACAAAAGACGCTACTAGAATAATCAAATGACCATTAATTTAATGTAGCTGCAACTTCTGAGACGCAACCTCTCGAGTCTTTATCAATGTTGTCTGTGCATGTGTGCTTTTCATTGCTCTTCGTTCGGTTATCTACTCCGCGTCTCCTAGACTCTTACTGGATACTAGGCAGCCAACTACTTACTACGCATTCTCAATGACTCATGATACCATGAATCCTTATAACCCATCCAGAAGTCTCCAGTTTCTTTCTTTCTTTCTGCGACCAGCAGGCGAAATGAGTAGTAGCCGCCAATAATTTAGAAAAGGCAGAGCCTAGAGGTGAGTGCACAATACAATGCACATGTAAAAGCTCCTCAACTGTTTCTAGTAGACTAGAGTGTGGGTGAATGAATGTCCACTCCATTCTTCGTACACGGACATGTCACATGAGATAGAGATGGCGGTCGGGAATGTCCATTGTGGAGATAATGGGCGGCACACTCCTGAACAAGACGGAGGAGGAGGAGGAGGCAGCCGCCAACGTTCTCAATTTTCCTTTGGGCTCAAGTGTCCTTTGAGAGCATGGTCATTGGTAAGGTAAGGGTTGCCCCGGCTGCAATTTTGACACAAGTCTTTTGTAAGATGAGCCTTGCAATTTTTTCTTCCTGTGCAGGATTTTTGATCTATTGGGAAATGGCTTTACAATGATCTATGCCTCTTGAAGTTATGATGACCTATGCACTCCAGAAAGTTGTCCTAAAGTTATGAGGTGAAGTGATAACTGAATGACCGTAAAATCTTTTTTTCCTTTTCAACAAAGGAAATGGAGGCGCCTCCCTGTGCGCCTCTTTTTTATTTATTTTTCAAAATTTTTACATGCACCTTCCGCGTGAAACAAAAAAGACCTTACAAAACAAGTAAAAACTAATTTTTTGACAAGGAATGATGCCTCCTCTGGGGCATTCCGCCCTCTTGCGGACGCCTTCCTGGGCGGAATGCCCTTGGAGAGCGAATCCCCCCTCTCCCCTATTGCGTCGGCGCCTCAAAGGGCGCTGGGACTTGAGCGGTTTCCCCAACACACGCTTAAGTCTAACATTCATCCATCATGCACTTACGTAAAAGCCAACCCGAAAACGTAACAAGCTTAACCATTCAGACTTAAGAAAACTGGAATCTCAACCAACCCGAAAGCCAACTCAGAATACGTCCCCAAAAGGTAACCAAAGGCAAAGACAAGCCACACATGAAACCCAAGGCATAGCGGTCACCAAACTGACCAATTGGCATAGCGGCGAGCCCCATGTCGATGACAAGGACCCTTAGGCGCCGACGACGCAAAAAGGTTGTAGTAAGGGTCCTTCCACTTGGACCAGTCCCGGAGGCGAAACCGAAATGGTAATCATCGAGGTTACATTCATACATAGACTGATTGGTCTCGGGGCCACCAACACGTGTTGGGCATTGTGCCTGGCTCGTGCTGGTAGAGGGAGCTGAGACCTGGCGACTGGATTCCTAGCGCTGGTTGAGCTGCCCAAGTTTCTGTCTGCCGGACCCCCCCTATAGTTCTGCTGTGATTCGGTGCACCCCCTCTGTTCTGAAACATAGTGCTTTCTGGTAAAGCACGCTTTTTGGGACTTCGTTTTTATTTTGCTGATTAAGCCTGGCAAGCCTGGCAGAATCAGTCTGGCTCCCGGACATGGGTCCCAGGAGCCGTCCGGGCGGCAGAATCAACTTGCTTCCTGACTAGGCCAATACTCGAGCTCCAGAGCTAACTCATGACTTGTGACTACTTGACTGGCTCACCATAGGTCGGAGGCTCAGTCCTTGACGTTCTAACTTGCTCTGGGACCTTAGGGATCGTCACCCCTTAGAGTCTTACAGGGCACACTAGGTGCACCTGAGTCAACTTTACAACATCCTCCCCTCGTTTGAAAAAGCTGATGTCCTCATCAGGGCCAAACTAGACCTAGGACGTATGGCACGGGCTCAATTCACCGGCCTTAACAACTTTTTGAATTAAAAAGATACATTGGCAGTAGCACAGGAAAAGTGTAGATAAAGTTCACTTACGTAAAACCTGTGTAAAGCTGCAAGTGATTTATTGACAAACTTAAGAAAGATACCTGGAAGTTCCTTGAACTTCAGAATTGGCCATGAGTGTTTATGCAGGAGACATGCCGCCAGGTAGTGCTTTGTGTGCCGATCTGGGAAAACGGCTATTGCGTTGATTCTTCTGCAGATAATCTGCAAGTACTTTAGGGGCTCCCTCCTTAAGTTTGTCTTCGTACTCCCAAGAAGCCTCAATGAGTGGAGCCCGTAGCCACTTCACTAGATATTCACGTTGCATACCAGTTCACTTTCTATGTGTCAATATTTGTTCTGGTACAAGCTGCCTCTTTGTATCATCAAGTGTCGTTGGTGGGTGACGGTGCCCATCCAGTAGATCTGTTCACGTGGTTGTTATGTGCAAACTCGAGAATATCCAAGTAGTTGACCCAATCGGATTGGTCCCAAGCGACATAATTTTGTAAATATCGTTCAATATGTCGATTGACTCGTTCCGTTTGCCCATCTGTTTGAGAGTGATATGCAGTGCTGAAATTCAGTCCAGTTCCCACGAGGTGAAATAAGCAAGTCCAAAACTTTCCGACAAACTTGCTGTCTCGGTCAGAAATAATCGTTCTAGGTAGGCCATGGTATTTGAAGACACATTTGAAAAATAACCTCGCCACTTCTTCAGCTGTCACTGAACTTTTAGTTGGTACAAGGTGAGCTTGTTTTGAAAAACGGTCAACCACCACATAAATTGAGTCGAAACCCTGGCAACGTGGTAGTTGAACAATAAAATCCATGCTCACTAAGTCCCAAGGGTATGCTGGTACTGGTAATGGCTGGAGTAGTCCTGCTGGGGCTAGCGGTTCCACCTTCACTTGTTGACATGTAGGACATGTTTGCACATAGGATTCAACGTCTGCCCACATATCTGGCCAATAGATGCCTCTCTTGAGGAGTTCATACATGCGATTCACCCCTGGATGTCCGGCGGCTAGTACGTCATGATGCTCCCTCAAGATTTTCTTTTTCAAGTTGATGTTGTCTGGAACATATACTCTGCGTTGTTTATAAACAACCATTTGGTCTTTCCAAGTGAAATGTTTACAAGACTTTCCCAACTGGAATTTGATCATTAGTTTCTTAGCCAACGTATCTACACCATAGGTCTATTTGATTTCTTGAAGTAGACCGGTCGCTTGGGTTGAAACCGTCGCCATCAAGTGCTCCTATCTACTGAGTGCATCTGCTACCACATTATTCTTTCCCGCCGTATGTAGAATGTCTATATTAAATTTCGAGAGAAAGTTTTGCCATCGCATCTACTTTGGCATGAGCATACCTTGGGATGAAAAGTACTTAAGTGATACGTTGTCAGTGAACGCCTTAAAGGGCTTTCCTGCCACATAATGTCTCCAATGCTCCACTGCTTGTACGACTGCAACCATTTCTTTTTTGTGAGTTGGCCATCGTCATTCTACATCACTTAATTTCTTTGAAAAATATGCAACTGGTTTTCCCTCTTACATGAACACGGCCCCAATAGCAAAGTTTGACGCATATGTATGTATTTCAAATGGTTTGCTAAAGTCCGGTAGGGCAAGAATGGGTTCTTGAGTGATACGTCACTTTAGTTCTTGGAACACTGCTTCACATTTCTGTGTCCATGTCATTTTGAGATGAGTCTTTGTCTGCTCCAACAACGGTGCCACAATTTTGCTAAATGCCTCAATGAATCTCCTGTAAAAATTACATAGCCCCACAAAGGATTTGATGCCATGAACAGTTTTAGGTGCTAGCCAATCCAAGATAGCCTTGATCTTCTTAGGATCCATTCTTCCTCCTCAGTCGTTGGAGAACTTTCCTTAAATGTTTAATGTGATCTTTAAGGCTCCGGCTAAATACTAATATGTCATCGATGTACACAATGACAAATTCATCTAGACAGTCTTAAAAAATATTGTTCATCAACGTGCAAAAAGTGGCTAGTGCGTTTGTTAGACCGAATGGCATCACTAGGAACTCGTGACTCCCGTACCACATTCGAAACGCCGTTTTGTGCTCATCACCTTTAGCTATTCGAATTTGGTGATATCTAGATCTGAGATCTATTCGGCTAAAGTATTTGGCATGTTTGAGTTGGTCGAATAGGTCATCAATTCTAGGCATGGGGTACTTGTTCTTGATGGTACTCTTGTTAAGCATGCAATAATCCACACACATTCGAAGAGTTTTGTCCGCCTTTTCCATGAACAACACTGGGGCTCCAAAAGGTGAAGCACTAGGTTTAATAAAACCTTTGTCTATCAATTCACCAAGTTGTCGTTTCAGTTCCGCCAACTCCTCTTGTGACATTTTGTAGGGTGCTCGTGAAGTTGGCTCCGTTCCTGATACCAACACAATTTTATGGTCCACTGGTCTTCGAGGAGGTAGCTTAGCTGGGAGTTCCTCCGGAAACACATCGCTAAATTCTTCTAGCAGATCTGCCACTTCTTTTGGCAAGTTTTCTTGTCGCACGCTTTTCCCTTCTGGGACTTCTCGGCAGATGTAAAGAAAGCACTTTGACCTTTTCCCTTTCGCCATTCTTTTCATCGCTAATGCTGCAACCAGATTTTGTTCAATATCGGTATCCTTAGCATTTTCTTTGGGCAGGGCTTTTGCCAAGAGGACAAGTTTGAGCTCCTACCCAAAACTGCGATACAGTATTCATTTAACCAAGGGAGGCCCAAAATCACATCGAAGGCATCCATCTCTAAAATCACGAAGCTAAGTTTAGCCTTCCATCTTCCAATCTGCACCGGGATGTTCAATGTCGCTTTGTCTGCATCTAGTGCTCCCTTTGTTGTTTCTACCTTGAGAGTAGATGTAACATTCCTGGTCGGCAAGCTGAATTGTTCCACTACGCTCCTTGAGATATAGTTATGTGAAGCTTTGGAGTCGATCATGAAATCTGACTTCCTCCCCGCGATCTTTCCTGATAAGAATAACAATCTTGAACCAGTCTTGGGGGTTGCCCCATGGAAGTTCCTTTCCATACTTGTGTGTCGTCCACTCATAAATGTAAGCTCCTCTCACAACTCCCAACTAGATTAGATCACCTGGATCAAAACAAGTAGTCAGGGATAATTCAGGTCCAGACAAGCACACCACAAACGAACATACCAACCAAAGCTAAACAGAGGATCCCTCTCAAATCACATTCCCCTTGAGACCGGACGTAGGACCTTTGCCTAGCCGCACCCACACAAATCTATCACAGAATTAGCCCACAGGGAAACATCCATCCAACCATCCGTGCTTTCACCATTAAGCAGCACATTGCCTCAGTCACGCCCCACCACTTTTTGGTCGATAGCCCTTATAGCTAAACGATCGGCAGCTATCCCGCACCGGCAGCTAACTACCCGTGCTTTACACCTGAATTCGAGCACCATCTCTGTATCAATGGTTAACCCGTACCATTCGAATATGTCGCCCCGCACCCCACAAGGTACATACCGTGCTTTCACCTACCTAGGCAGCACTTTGCAGACAGCGCCAGGCCCAAACCGCGAGAATTGACCGTGCTTACACCTCAAGGGCAGCACTTTGACTCATCAAGTCCCCCATTATGCCGACCACCCCGACCGTGGACGCACCCGTGCTTACACTATGGGCAGCACCTTGCGCAACGGTTGTCCTGACAAATCCCAAAACGTGGCCATCCCTGTGAGACTTGAGTAGCTGACTGGCTAGCTGGCTCTGATACCACATGTTGCGCCGACGCCTCAAAGGGCGCTGGGACTTGAGCGGTTTTCCCAACACACGCTTAAGTCTAACATTCATCCATCATGCACTGACGTAAAAGTCAACTCAGACAAGTAACAAGCTTAACCATTCAGACTTAAGAAAACTAGAATCCCAACCAACCCGAAAGCCAACTCAGAATCCGTCCCCAAAAGGTAACCAAAGGCAAAGACAAGCCACACATGAAACCCAAGGCATAGTGGTCACCAAACTGACCAATTGGCATGGCGGCGAGCCCCATGTTGATGACAGGGACCCTTAGGCGCCGGTGATGCAAAAAGGTTGTAGTAAGGGTCCTTCCACTTGGACCAGTCCCGAAGGCGAAACCGAAATGGTAATCATCCCCAAGGATCAACTTTATTAGATTTGGAAGAGTTTACATTCATACATAGACTGACTGGTCTCGGGGCCACCAACACGTGTTGGGCATTGTGCTTGGCTCGTGCTGGTAGAGGGAGTTGAGACCTGGCGACTGGATTCCTGGCGCTGGTTGAGTTGCCTAAGTTTATGTCTGCCGGACTCCCCCTATAGTTCTGCTGTGATTCGGAGCACTCCCTCTGTTCTGAAACATAGTGCTTTCTGGTAAAGCACGCTTTTTGGGACTTAGTTTTTATTTTGCTGATTAAGCCTGGCAAGCCTGGCAGAATTAGTCTGGCTCCCGG
The DNA here is from genome assembly GCA_029204225.1 of Diphasiastrum complanatum. Classification (NCBI taxonomy): domain Eukaryota; kingdom Viridiplantae; phylum Streptophyta; class Lycopodiopsida; order Lycopodiales; family Lycopodiaceae; genus Diphasiastrum; species Diphasiastrum complanatum. The sequence continues at coordinate 40,105,620 of CM055099.1, read as the reverse complement.
ACATGGGTCCCGGGAGCCGTCCGGGCGGCATAATCAACTTGCTTCCTGACTAGGCCATGACTCGAGCTCCAGAGCTAGCTCATGACTTGTGACTACTTAACTGGCTCACCACAGGTCGGAGGCTCAGTCCTTGACGTTCTAACTTGCTCTGGGACCTTAGGGAGCGTCACCCCTTAGAGTCTTACAGGGCACACTAGGTGCACCTGAGTCAGCTTTACAACATCCCCCCTGCTCGAGTGGACGCCGTCTTGGGGCATTCTATTGGGCAGAATGCCCATAGAGGGCGACCCCATCCCCCCCCCCCCCCCCCCCCCCCCCCCCGCAATTGAAGTAGGTGTGAAGGTCATTAAGAGGATCCTTCTCAAGAATAAAGTTTGGCACCTCTTTGTATGGCTGAAATTTGTTATGGGCCTCACTACTTCACTTTTTTATGGGATTTAAATTGCTTTGGGCCTTGTTACAAGACATAATAAGTTTGTAGGGATTTCTTTATGGGCTCATGAGTTCCTAATAGGCCAAAAGAATAGAAGAGATTTCTTCTCAAATTCATGCTCTAGAAAATTTTGAGAAGACAAATTGGATTATGAGTTGGATTCCATTGAATATTCTTCAACAATCCGCAACATCTAGATTGTTCGATTTTTTTTTTCTCAAAAAAAAATCTGACCATAGATTATAGACTCTCTACAAAATACATAATAAAAGCAAATCTTAAAGAAGCAAAAGTTTATCAGCCTCTTTAAAAAGGAGTAGAGGGGTTATGATAAAATCACCAATCCCAAGTTCTCTACTATTCCTATCTAACGAAATGTTCCAGAGATTAATGACCCTAATACATTGCCAAAAGGCATTGATTACATAAACACATGCTATGGAACTCATGGAGGAGGCCTTCCCTTATAGTGTTAAGCTAGCTAGCTCCATTCTATAGGCTTTTGAGTTCTACCTCTTAACAAGTAGGTGAATCCCATTCTATAAAATTTTGAGTTCCATCTCTTAACTTAAACATTATTAGGAGGCCCTTTCTTGAAAATACATCTCAAGTTTGGGAGGGCCCAAGTTACTAGCTCCCACATGGTTTTTCATCTTTTGGGAATTACCATGGGGCTCACAAAATATGCAACTTAGACTAGCACTAGTAATTCTCATGCTCTCAGACTCGGCTCTCAACGTCATCTCCACTGGAAGCCCTTTTGGGTGAAGAGGCATTGCATTGACAAAAGTGATATCATTTAGTAATAGATCTATGTGGCTAAATCTCCTGAATTTGACATGAATGCGTGCAATAAAGAGGTCAGCCACCGACTTCCATAGTGGAGCATAACAATGAAAGAACAAATGAATCACATCCTCTTCTAATGTTTTGCATTTAGAGCAGACATGCAACACATCACCTCTGTAGTTGGCGCGGACAGGAAGAGAGATGCAGTATCCTAGTAGAGAAGACTCTAAGCTTGCCAGTTGTGATTTTGTAAGTGCGCCGAAATCTAGTTTTCCAAAGGTGGGGGGGATCAGAAACTTTCCACTTAGAAATGTATAATGAGAAGGTGAAGTTGGGTTCTTTGGTGGCAGAAAAAACATCGGAATAGGAAATTTTGCCCGACTTGTCGAGGGCCTTAAATAGCCATTTACTATTGCAGTCATCAGTAGACATGGAATTAGACAAAGGGCCAAGGTCACCACAGGAGAAGGCAAAAGGGAGGAAGTTAGTTTCACGGGAGGAAAGGCCAAGTTTAGCTTTGCGATGGGAAAGGCTGAGATAGTAGATAGAATTCATGATATGGTTTCATGTGACAAGACCTTTAAGAGTTAAACTTCAGCAAAGTCCATTTTCAATCATAGCCAGCGGCTTAGAATTAATGGTAATCGCTTTAGAAAGCCACAAAGATTCCAAAGGTGAAATGGAGCTACCACCAGTCCAAAAGGTAAGCTCCCGCATGGAGAGGAGAAGTTTCATGTAGGCAAATCACCAGGTTGGAGTGGTGAAGAGTCAAGAGGTAATTAAAGAGCAAAGTACGACACGGATAGGGGAGTTGAGCCCTCTAGCATTCCAAGTGATCACGTTCATAGGGAAAACAAAAAGAAGAAGGGGATTAGTGTGTGTCTACTAGAAATACAAAATATGAGAGAGATGAGCGACCTGAAAGAATGATCCATTATTGCTCCATAGCTATAGACACTGCGTGAGTATCCCTTCCATTTGCTCTTGCCAATGCTTTTAGCGAGTTGCGTGTGGGCACTCTACTGAATTGATTTTGTCTCATTTTTGTAGGAGGGCTCCATAAATGAGAGGTGTGAGCAGGATTACTAGTGGGCAGGATCTCATAGGAAAGCTCATCAAAATAAGTTGCCTTATCCCTGCTCTCCCTATTTTGCTTATCTCCCTTAGAGCAGGTTCTAAACTTTTAAGGTTCAGAATCAGATGATGCGCTTTCTGGTGGACTAGGAGATACAAGTATCTCTTTAAACATTCAGATTTTGGAGTCTTGTCTTTTCCATGGAAGCTTTTAAGTTGTTGTCACAACTATTTGGGCTAAACAATGTAGGTTGTAGCATGATTTCTAGGACAACATGTTGCACAACTGTATGACTGAGGTTAACGTTCTCAAAAACCAGGTGTGGAGGCTCTACAATCTTTGGACCTCGCCATGAATTTCCTATAATCTTGGCCAAGATGTTGTTCTGTTTCTTTTGTTGTAGGGTAAGTTGAGTCCATTCTTTGAACTGCGTATGTAATGACATGCTCTTTTGGCCTCACTAATTGTGTGTTAATATTGAAGTTCTACAAAGTCAGATCTTTAACAATCAAATTTCCTACTTCGTTGTTCAAAGTGTTTAAAACATTCTTTCCTCTGTCCGTAGAAGGCGGGCAACTCTAATTTGAATCTGCAATAAAAACATGTCTAAGAAGAGTGTGAATGTTTTCTTTTTTAGATTGAATAAATAGTTGTTTGTTGGTCTGCATGGAATCCTGAGTATTGTGTTGATTCAAGGTAGAAGTCCCATTAGAGAAAATATGGGCCCAAAGAGGGCCTTATAAGAAATGCCATGTAGGAGAGAGAAAAATAACTATATAGTAATTATAATATCATTTTCTAACTTCTTTACGCATCTCCCCACACTACTTTCCATGTAAATGAATGCACCTTAGTTTAGTCACATCAAACTTCACTGGTGTTTAGCCATAGTTTTATAATTTTCAAAATGTTGAAATATTCCCTCCCAATAGTTGGGAACACTAAAAAATTTGAATAGCAGGGACGATTAGCGCCATCTCCAGTTTTGTTATTGTCATTGTGTTATTTGTTACTATACTACTGTACCGATGATAAAGCTTTATCATCTTTATGTGGATCTGTCACCAGAATATGCTTCGCTCAGGACAAAAAATTCAGCATCCCAAATTGTCAACTTTTGATATGGTCCGATACAGGGACGATCTGCTAGGTAGGGTGCCCATGTACACAACTTTACAGCACCCAAAAAGGCTGTATATGGAGAGAGATCTTTAGATTTGCTGAAGGATAGACCTAGGTAGGCTAGTACCAAATCTCAAGAGTAAATAAGTTCACTTGTAAAGTTTCTAAAAGTCAGCATCTATCTCCTCAAATCTAGGAATTTTGGAGAGGTGCAATTTGATTGGATGTCTATAAACTAGAAGACTTTAGAAGTTGGTCAGCATTATTATCATCATCTCACTTCATAACTATCACCTTCATGATCATGGTCGTGATCTTCATTATCGTCATTTTTGCCAATAAAAAAAAAGGAGAGAGAACAATGAGGAAGGAAGTCCTTTTTTCAAATACAAAAGAAGGGACTTTTTTTTTTTTTTTTTATCATGCAATAAGGACGATCATAGGGATAGCTTTGGACTTTTATGCCAAAAAAGACCATTGTTTTGCTACTTTTTGTGAAAGGATAGCCCCATGGCCATCATTTTTTTGAAAAATTAGTGAAAAAAAAAGGTTCAAGGACGTCCATCCTAAGGTTAATGTTTGTAAAAGGATGAAACTGGTCATACTTTGAAAAAAATTAGTGACAAAAGAATAGCCCAATGGCTATCCTTTTGGTAAATTTGATAACAAAAATGGCCAATTTGCCATCCATTTTTTTGAGAGTTGTCCTTTTGATTGTTGGAAAGGATGATCCAACAAAAAGTTGTACTCTTAGCCTATCCTTTTGGCCTTCTTTTCTTGTACTCATCAGGAGTACAATATTGTGATACATGCTTTTAAGCAGATAATCAAAGCCCGTTAAGTAGTTGACTCAATATAAAAATAATGAGCAAGATAACCATATAAAAATATGGTTATTGTTCATACCAATAACCATTGTTTACAAGTACTCAATAAGTACTTGTAAACAATGGTTATTGGTATGAACAATATAAAAATTAGTAAGGCTTGCAACATAACAAAACCGAGTTCATTTGTATTTTCAAAGCTTTAACAAAATGTCTATATAGGTCACCTGCCTAAGTGACAAGTAGTTTGGAAGAGGCACTTAGCATGAAGTGACTCATACACTCAAGTTGGAAGTTTATAGATGTATAATGAGCAAGATATGTTTCACATGTCTTGCTTTATTCAATTGATAATATAGAAATGAAACTTTGAAGGAATGATACAAGTTAGCAACATTGGTAGAAATATAGGATCTAGTGTAAAGCCTCTTATTTTAATGAGAAATTCAAGCACAACACACATTAGATTTTCAATTGCATGTAGATAATCTACTTTTGCACAACACACATTAGAATTTCAATTGCATGTAGATAATTTGGGTATGTGATATCCATAATGTCTGGATTTTTGAAATACCATCAACCATTGTTGAATACTTCACACATATAATTTCTCCTATACTGCATTTGTGAAAGCCGCTTCATACTAAAACTGATTAGCGGTTGATGGATATATATGCATTTGAGAGGTCAAAGTCGATGACTTCGATGTTGATGAAGTCGGGCTACATTGACTACTATACTTAACATTGAAATGAAGGTAGTTCTAGTTCTCAAGGAGCTTCCTCTTTTCAAAACCTTGCATATTCCATCTTTTTGAGAATCATTACATACTTTTTGAACTTTGCTTCAAACTTGTAATATTTGCCAATCAATCTATGTTTCCATTGCATAAGAACTGATATAGCTCACAAGTAATTGTCACCAGTTTTGTGCCTAGCAGCACTGGATATAGTAGCCATTAGCTTTGTATCTACCATCTATGAAGAGCAGATTTCCATCAACAAGGACCCCACTTCTAAGATCATTGAGGACTGAGATCACTCACATTTTGAAATCAAGAACGAACACTTGCAAACTTGTCACCCCATCAGATGTTTTTTATAATGTTTTGGATGTCAAATAATCTGTAACAAGTACTGGGACAAAAACTACAAACTAATCACCCAATCTGAAGCCAAAAGCAGGAGAGTGGAGCCAGCAGCTAACAGCATTAGGGATGAGAGTGTCGTTTGCAACAGCCACTGTGCAGCAATTAAAGTAGTTTTTTTTTCTAAATTCCAAGTTTGATACTGTAGAGACAAGCTGCATTCTTTTGCTTCCAAATTGTAGAGTGACTGCATCGAGCACTGAAATAATACTTTAGTATCATAGAAGAAATTGGTGAAGCTGCTGAGAATCTTCACAAAACACAGAAGACCTTCATACCTTGTTGAATCCTTCAGCAGCTCGTGTTAGAGCAACCGAGATTGGTTTGAAGACCATAAGCTCATCACCAAAATCTTTTTGTAGATTTAAGACCATAGACTGATCAGAGAGTGTGCCCAGCAGACAGTTGTTGAGCTGCCAACTTTCAATTTTCCTCGCTGACTGTGTAGTATAAGTTTTAACGTCCGTAACTATAACCAATGCGCTAAAATTCTATTGAAATGATGAATGATGATGAATTTGATCAGATATAAACATACTCTTTGGCTAATTATGGCTTATGTTGAATCCCTGGCTTGGATTTCACAACCATCCTCAAGATCATGCAAAACATCTTAGTCACTGCGTTAATTGACTCTTTGTCCTTGAAAAGAATCTGCTGAAGGCTGAACTGCCACTCTTCTCAGGACGTGCAGCATTAGATGCTTTGGATATATCCTGGCTGCTGGTGCTTCTTTTCTTGATCGCCAAAAATCTTGCGGGAGACTTTCCTCCTGAGTAGTTATATGCATCGGTTGGAGAAGCAGGTGTAGAGATCTCTGCTTCAACATACTCACTTTCATCAGGCGGTTGAACCCCCTTATTTCTTTCCTTATCGGGATCTACTTGTCTAACATATTTCCTCTCTGTGCAGTAAGGGCTTCCAAGCGGACCTCTCGGAGCATAAGTAGATACAATATGAGAGGGTGGACTCCATGGAGACTGTTGATCGAACTCTTGATATCCATTTCCCCTGGACCAGCCAGTTCCAGGACTGCTTTTCAATCCTCCAGAGTGCATGCTTGGCCCACTCACATCAATCTCGCTTTGCAATTCTTCACTTTGATATAAACATGGCTCAAAGCTATGTATAACTTTCTCTGCAGATGATGCCGATTCTGTTTTTGAGCTGAAGGATGCTTCAGGAGATTGTTTAGGAGAAGTTAGAGCTTTCAATTGTTCTCCTAGTACAAGAATAGTTCTCTGGCATTCTGCAAGCTTTTCTGCTGCTGCTGTGATTTCTTTTTCCTGCACAATGTCCATCAGTCTATAAATGATAACCCTTTAATGATATTGTGGATAAAGACTACAGATAAAAGGCCACAAAATATGAAGCCTGAATTGGCTAACGTTTTCATATACTGCTGCCTAAGCGTGAGAGATTTCTAGTTATTGTAGAAAACACCAAATGACAACTAAATATCTGTAAAACAAAAGAAGCAGAATTCCAAAAATTCTTCATCATGTTGGAAAAGAAACTGTGGATATAGTGCATACTTGCAACCTTACGTGCACTGAACTTGAATAATCTTTACAACCATATCGATAGTATTAGTGACACTATCAGAGTGAAAGGAGACTATCAAACCGTAATGCTGGTAAAATCATTTCGCCTATTGTTATAGTAAACCTAGAAAACCAAAAAATAATGGTTCAATTCCCATTACAATTAAAAAATTAAACTATAGAATAAAAGAGCTAATCTGCAGGAAGCAAACTACCTGTGACCAGAAAAATTGAAAGGAAAAGATGATATGCATTTTCATTCTATGCCCGTATAGCATATGTATGGCTTACTTGAAATAATTGCATGCCAATGGAGTTACGAGCGTCTGCTCAATAGGGCCAGAAGAATTTCAAGCTCTACAATGGACTGTCTAGAAATTTTTTGTTCTGGGTTAAAAGAATAGCTTCACTATGTACAGAAGCTGTGCATTGTTGAGCACACCTGGATAAAACTGAGATAGAGTGGAGCGTTCAGCTTGAGCAGTAAAAATTTTTGGGACTCTAAATACATGTAAACTTCGATACGGAAATAAATGACTGCACCCATCTGCAGTTAATTGGTTTGAGATTGCGTTCACTGGAAGGTTTAAGCAAGGGATAGGAGAGGGCCATATCCTGTGTGCCATCTGGAACTACATAATCAACATGTATCGAATTAATAGCTAAGTTTTTCATTTCGTTTGCTGTATCAAATATCGAACTTGAAAATGATTTAGGTGAGCCGAGGTCATCACAAGCTCTAACACTTGAAATGTGTGGCAGGTGAGTTTGCTACCTCATTTCCATGTTTCCATGCTGTCAAGCTATATAGTGTATATTTACCTGGAAAACTATTTGCAATTCAAAAGTTTTCTGCTTCATTTCCAGATTCACAGTTTTTCCTTGCTTTCGTACTACATAGAACATATTTGAGATATAACAGTGTGTGTTGAAGGTGTCAATACGTTGTCTGGCCCAAAAACGAAAATCCATGAGGTTTGAACCTTAGCCATATCAATGCATCTTGATTTAGTCTTAACTTGCTATAGTAGCAACCAAACTCATCTAATGAGAGGGTTTGAAACTTAATTAAGATGTGCTTGTTTGAAAGCTCGCTTTTCTGAACTATATCTAGGACCCTACCAGGTTAAATTTCAAGATCCAGAATTTTTATATTCGAAATGAAAGCCAAAAACAGTGCATTGCCCTACAAGCTAAGCACTGCTTCTACCAAGATATTCATGGCAATAAATCTCCCTCCAACCCATGGCACGAAGGTGTTGTTAGCATAGGATCTTTCAACCTCTCAGTCTCTAGTGATGATTGACTATCAAATCAAGGTTACAATCAACCTTCATGGTTTCATGTTCATTACCTTTTATGTCAAATTTTGCAGTGCAAACAGGGGTTGTATTCCAGCCGTCTGATAACAATTTTCTGATGTCACTGTGGAACTGCATTTCAGACGCTGAGAAAAGGGAAAAGGCATTGAATTTTTGGAGGAAGTTACTTATGTCTGAATGCATTTTAGATGTCTCATAGTTTCAAAGCACCTGGACAAAGAAAATGTTGGCAAGAAGTTCTGCAAGGAGTATTTACTAGATTTTTTTTTAATATGTTTCAAGAGGCATTACATTTTAAAGTGTAGCATTTATTTGTCTGTAGAGAATACACTGTAGTAGGGATTACGCACACTAGAGTTCCTGTTAGAGGTGACTTCCCACTTAAGACCAATTTTTTAATAATTCCGAACAGAAGATTGAAGGACTCTTTGGCATAGGGACAAATCACCAAGCAAGGACAAGGTTTCCAATAACATTTACCTTGTGTGATCTTCCCACCATTTCAGCAGATTGATGGGGATCTTCTGAACCCTCGACTTCTGTTGATGTTTCGTCAGCACTGCCTCGCATGCTGAAAAGGCAACACAATGTCTCATATTAAGTCATACAATCTGGAATGTGCTGTTCGAGATAGGACATCATCCTATCCGTCAAATAGAAATGCTGAAATATCAATACATCAGTATACTATGTCATGTGATTTAGACAATAACCAAGTGAACTTGATCTCCCAGAATTAGGAGAAAGAGTGCATTCTTTTGAGACAAAGTGCCATGACGAGAATTTATCAGAATTTACCCATCAAGTTGCAGTTGAAGTTCCTGAAGCTTGACGCAGACTTTTTGGCTGTTTCTACGTTCTTCTTGAAGTTCAAGTTCTAGGGTATGTATCTTTTTTTGCATTCCACTTACAAGAGCATCCCCAGACTTTACATGAGCTTCTAAAGTAGCGGTTGACGTTTTCATTGAAGCCAGCTGCTCCTCCACTAGTTGCTCGGACTTTTGGCAAGAGTCAAGTTTGTCCCGAAGTTCAGTTACCAGTTGATCTGCACCAAGAAGCTCGGCTGTGATACTCTCTATCTTTTGAAGTGCTTCTTCTAGGCTATGCTCAATCTCAGCTTTCTCGGCTTTCAAACTGACTAGCTCCTCCTCTAACCCTGCAAATCTGTTCGATTCATCTTCTAAGTTACAATCTCTTGGTGATTCATGGGAAGGCATCTCTTCCTTGTCTTTCAAGCTTGATCCATTTGATTCGTCCAGTTTACAAATATCATCTAACATATGCTCTTTGGTCACAGTAGTCAGGTTAGGGTGTACAGCATTATTCAAGTTAGTCTCAAGGAATGCAGAAGACTCTCTACTTGAATCTTCCAACTTATTTGCTGTTCTCTGAGACATTTCCAATGAAATAAAGGCGAGCTTCGTAATTGCTTCCAAAAAGAAATAGAATTCTCGCATAAGCTCTAAAAAGCTCGATTGCCCGTCTAGAAGCTTGTTGCTTAGTCTGAACATTTTTTGGATACTGTTATCAAGCAGCGAGCTTTCCGTTTGTGAACTTAGCAAATTGTTCAGATCAGGATCTTTTGCCTTCACAGGTGTTTGGTCTTCATCGTACAGTAGCTGCAGTACATTGCCAGTGCATGTAGCGCCAAGCCTCTGGGCAAGTGTGTGGAGAAGTTTTATGACCTTCCGGACATTTACGATGAGATCCCTGTTAAGTTCTTCCGATGTCTCCTTTGCAATAATTTTGGGTGCGGGTCCAATATCTCCATTTGCATTTTCGAATCTGGCAATCTTCGACGTGTCAGAAAGTGAGGTATCGTTTGAATAAAGAATGTTTGTTATTACACCTCTATTGCTGCTTCTATCTTGTCGACGATTTTCAGGAGCTGTCATAGCAGCTCTAGCTTTGTCCAGAATTGTGTTCATGTCAGCACCTTCGGAATGTGCCTCAAAGATGAAGTCTAGTCTGTCTTGAAGATCAATCAGAACTGCCTCATTTGCATTGTTTTTTGATTGCAATTCACTAAGCTGTTTCTCTGTAGCAGCAAGCGTACTTCTGAGTTCCATACACGTGAAATTGGTGTTCTGAATTTCCGTGTTCTTCTGGACAAGTTCTTCTGAAGAGACCAACTCTTTCATCAGAGCCGCATTATGATCACTGGAAATTTCATTCCTCTTTTGGTTTTCTATATTTACATTAATCTCTTCACTTGTGATTGTTGATGCTAAGTGCTCCATTTCAGTAAAATCATCCATGAGGCTCAATTTGGCAGAGTGCAGCATGTTCTCTGGACTTACAACGGGCTTTTCCCTTTTGAACTGTGCTAATTCAGAAACCAATGCCGAAGCCCAGACATCACTACTTGCCTCATCATCATGAATGCTACCATCAGATAATGACAAAACGCTAGCTGTCTTACAGCTAGTAAGATCTCTTGATCCATTCACCTGAACATCAGCTCCTGATAGTCCAGCGGCTGAGGAATGTGAGAAGGCTTCCAAGTGGGATTCAACTGTTGACAATTTGCTTGCAGTCCTTGCACACATTAGCCTGGCTGCATGCAGCTCATTGTTTCTCTGAGCCAAAGCTTCTCTTAGCATTCTTGTCTCTTCTTCCATGGCATACATCCTTTCAGTAAGCATCTCAATTTCTCTACTTCCATGCTGCAACTGGTGTTGCATAACTTCCAAATGAGATGCTCCATAAGATCTTGGATGCTTACCTGATCCCCTTCTCCTGAACATATCCCCTAACTCAGATCCTAATGGTTCAACTTCAATCTTCATCTGGGCCAAGGCTGCTGGACCAGGTAGCTTTCGCCGAACCAGAACCCGCAATTTCTGGCACTCTGCCTCCAGTTTGGCTATCTTTGTGGTATTTTCCAAATGCTGCTTATTAGAAGCTTCATTTTCTCTCTTGCTGTACACTCTCTCCTCGTTACGTATATCAAGCTCCTTGTTCAACACTTGAACTTCATATTTTAGAGATGATTTTTCTTTCTCTGCCGAATCAAGACGAATCTGGAAAATACTAAGTTCAGTCTGTGCTTGAGTGTTTACATTATTGAGCTCAGCAATTGTTCTTCCTCGCTCTTGCAGAGATCTAGTTAGGACTTCATTTTCTGCATTTGAATCTAATAGTTGGTGATCCATTTCAACTATTTTGGCTTCAAATTCTGCCTGGACTTTGTCCCATTCTCTTTTATTCTTTATGATTGTGTCATGGATCTTCTGCTCTTGCTCTTCTCGAACCTGGCGCAACTGCCACATGCATTCCTTCAGGGCCCCATCAACATGGGAGAGTCGATCCTCCATGGCAGCTTTCTGCTGGAGCACATTATCTAGTTGCAACTTCAAAGTGTTAGCTTCTGCTTCTGCTTTCTCCCAACCTGCAATGTATAGTTCCATTGGAATCAAAGGATACTTACATAACTAGGAAAAAAGACAGCAAAACATACCAGAAAGACAAACTTGTTAGCTGGTTTCAATATTCATTTTTCAAAGAAGAAAGAACCAATGGCATACAAAGGATCTAGTTGGTTTTCAATCATAAATTTGCCTCTGGCAGATAAGCAGAGCTCAAAGTCAGATGTAGTGAATACTAGAGTGCTTTTTTCCACCAGCAGGTAACAAAGTTCAAAATCAGATGAATTGAGTACCACAAACTGCTTCTTCAGCAACTTTAGTATGCTGTTTGACCACGTTATCTTTTGCTGTATTTTCTGACAAAGCCACGGATAGTTTCTCAGCTAAAACTTGTAGCTTTTGTTCTGCTTGCTGCCACCGAGTCAAGGCATCGTCTGATTTTCGTTCTGTAGATGACAGGATTTTTGACAAATCCTGTAAATTCAAAATCCATCAAGCAATCCCTCGTCTTATTGAAACAGTTATCACAATCTGAGCGTTCTTGCTTTACATCATAAAAATAGATATACTCGTTTCCACTTTATTCACAACCCACTTCAAAATACAATAGTATGAAAACAATTTCCTTGCAAAATAGGAAAAAATATGGAAAAGCTCTTTATATACACACTTACCTGGAGGCTACAAATTTTAGAAACCATCATAAACAAAGCTTCAGCTTCATATTGACTCAACATAAATGCATCTTAACAGAACATGTCCTAAAACGATTAATACTATAAGTCGTCAATTAAAATGCTTTGAACACCCATAGATTCTCTCTGCATCACCTTCCAGAATTCTTTTTAGGACTTTTGTACAGATTATTATGGATAAGCTGCATACTGCAGATGAACACAAGCTCTTAGGTAGAAGCATTCCATGATATTTTGTTGTGCCATAGTTAGCAGGGAATGCATTTTACCCTCTAGGAAGTGTTCCCAGCAAAGGTTCCCCTCCCCAAGGACATGCATGTTGCCTCGGGAACTCTTCCTAATGGTGGGAATGCATTCCCTTGACCATGCCATCACCTAGACCTTGAGGAGCTAGTTTCACTTGGGCTTCAGAAGAGCTAATCTTTAAAACTTCTCAATTTTTCAGCTTCGTGGGAATAGTGGTAAGCCATTGTGATGATTTGCTGAAAGACTAGTTGTCATTTGGAGATGAGTTTGAGCACAAATAGGGGTTATTTTCTATTTTCAGCTGATTCTAAATTGGAAGCTATCAATTTCATTTTCATTTTTTAACAATCTGAATGCTTGTTGAGTGTACATGTGTATGACAAAGCTTCTCGTGATATTTCAGATCACCTTATTAAGTATGATTTGTTGGTGCTCGTTGCTCGACATCGAGCATCCGGTTTTTATCATGCACCCATAGATCAATTCAAGCCAAGAATTGTGACTTCAAATATTGGTCTTACCTTGAGGTGGACGCTTCCGATAGTTGGGACATGCAACAGTCCACCTATGACACAAGAGGACACCTATAGGCTTTAGAGAAAACTAGGAAACGTGAAAGATGGTGTGGGGGGAGCACATTGAGAAGATCAAGAACATTGGATGGTATTCATCACTAGAAGGTTGATACATGTTATGCCCAAAAGATCAAGCAATAGCTCTATTTATTCTCATCAAGTACAAGTTTAGAAGTGGTAGCAGTGACACCTAATCCTAAAGGGCAAAGACGCGTTGTTGATCCATACATGTACTTGGATTCAATAGCAACTTCCGAAATGACCTACAATAGATAAACATTCATCACATATGAAACCTTGATGGAAAGGAAATCAGGATGGGGGGCAAAGAGAAGTTGGAAGTGATTGAAAGAGGATTCATGTCATTATGGCTTTGTGTAGCGCAGGCATGCCAAAGGGAGCCGGGAACCACGACTTAGCTTCCCAGCCTTCAACTCTTGCCATCCAAACCCACTTGACATACAAGCACCCAACTCGCCAACAAAGATCAGACTTAACCAACTTGAAGTTCCGAAACCAACATTGAGATCCAACCTGGCGCCATGCCGGATCGGGGGTCCCGATGTGGGTGACTTCCCTCCAAGCAAGCCGCCCGACATACATCAAACTTAACCAACTCGAAGCTTCGTTACAAACGAGTAACATCCATTCCAAGCAAGCGGTCTGACTTACAACAGACTTAACCAACTGAAAGCTTCGTCACGAGCGCTAGAAGCCAACCTGGCGCCACGCCAGACTGGACAGCCATAAACAGGTAACTTCCACCCAAGCAAGCCATCCAACTCAGCCGACAGGTTAGAGCCCGTTCCCCAAGAGTTTAACCCATTCACGTTCAGGCAAGGAACACTCAGAACCACAAGCCGTGACAGATATGGAGACAACCAGTTCCTGGACCAAATGGTCCCGACAGCATACCGCTGGCGCCACGGACCGAATGGTCCCGACGGCATACCGCTGGCGTCCCGGGATACGACCCTCAGCTATGTGCCAACTTAAAAATTTTGAAGCGGCCTTACAACTGGCGCTTTTACCGAACACTGAAACCCAGAAGGTAATCAGAGTCAGTTTGAGGAAAATCCCACTTTACTGATAAATCTGAGAAGGTTACATTTCAAGTGTGTGACCGACCCTAGTCTCCGGGGCGCTAGCATGCCAAGGCGAGAGCCATGACAACATTCCAACAAGGGAGGCTGAGACTTGGTTGGAGCTCGCCTTGAGTCGCAACCCGCACTCCCCTATAGTATTGGTGTGATTCGGCACCCCCCTCATACCAAGCACTCTACCCAAGCTGGTAAAAAACGTTTTTCTCTCTCTAGAATTTTCTCTTTCTAGAAAGTTATTTTCTCTCTCTAGGTTTTATTGATCCCCAGGCTTCCTTTAATCATGCCTAAATCGTGTGAGGTGATTGCACATCGATCTGAGCTCTCTGGACTTCGCTAGAACCGATCAAAGATTTTCAGCCATAGGAACTTGGAGCCGGCTGGATTCTGGTCACAGTGGCGCCGGGAGTGGCGCCGGCGCTGCTGGCGCCGAGGACAATGCTGGCGCTAGTGGCGCCGAAAGCAAAGCTTGTAAAGGTAGCTTTACAACACTTTGCCAAGAAAGAAGCATGATATTGAGAGATATTTTGCATGTGCCAAATTTAGCGAAGAATTATTGTTAGTAGCTTGCATAATAGACATGGGGTAGATGCAACACTTAGAGACATAGAATACTTAGGCATTGGCCTATAGATTGGAGTCTGTAATTATTGTTAGTAGCTTGCATAATAGACATGGGTAGATGCAACACTTAGAGACATAGAATACTTAGGCATTGGCCTATAGATTGGAGTCTGTAATTATTGCACGGAGGTGAAGAGGACCAACCCATGGCTTATATTATAGTAGGTTCTAACAAGAGAAACAATCTTTGGCATAGAAGGATGGACATCTTTGAGGAAGGAACCTACAAAGGCTTTTTGATAGATGACATGCTTAGAGGGTTCAACTACAAATTGGATGAGAGCATAGATAGAAAAATGGGTCTTCCCCCTCTTCAATTCACATTGAGTTGCCACCATGTGGCAAATGAGGTGGTATGGGGACCTTGCCACGTAGGGACAACTCAAAAACATTGCTAGGGGCAACTTAAGAAACATGGACCAATGATATGGTAGTGATTTAAACGGGCCAATCGAATTAGCATTTTCTAGCAAAGGTTAAAAGGGAGGATGATCCAAATTTTTAAAATGAGCGGCAAGTGAAAGGGCATGGCAAAGGGACTTTCCCCAATCTTAAAAGGCCCTAAGAGAGACTTCACAAAAGATTTCTGATAAATTAGCGCTCTTTCATTTTCCTCACTCCGTTTAGTGATATGCTTAAACTCAGTGGGTAGCCTTGCCTTATTTGAGGTTCAACCTCAGGGTGTAGGCCCGCTCCCTTGGAGCTGTGGGGTTCCTGGGACTAGACGATGCGTCAGTAGGCGTGCACGACTTTGACCGACGAGAGATTTCAACCCGAGCGGGACAGACCACCTGGGCATGACTTCTACAGAGCCGCTCCATCGCGCACTCTGTATTTAGGATAACCGACCAGAGTACTAACTAGGGACGGAGTCAACTCAAGTTGATGACTTGCACTTACTAAAACTTCCTCGTTAAAGATCAATAATTGCAATTATCTATCCCCATCATGATGAAATGTCAAAAGATTGCCCTCATCTTTCTTTTCAAACTCTCAAGACTCAAACTCGTCGTTAGATTGGGATCATAATTAGCGATTGGGCTCACAGCGGACAAGTGCTCTGAACACCTGTGTTCAGAGCCATATTGTAATTGCCTGTCAATTGAAGGGCCAAAATGCCAATGACGCCCAGTAGAGGTGTGTGAGCAGGCCTTGCTACCCTGTAAAGGCAGGGCTGCTCGGTGAGTGAAGGATGCCTAGTACCTAGTTCATAGTAACATGTGTTGCTATGTACAACACAAGTACCGTACGGACCAAACATGCTCATAAGAAGATTTGTTGAATTTTATTACTAAAGGCCCTTGATCGCGATTCAGAGAGAACTATAGGCTTATAGCGTCGCGTATACTAAAAAGACGTGATTTTGGAGCATTGTCTGGAGTGAGAACGTCAGCGATTGATTGCATGGGTGTCTTTGGCATTGCTGAGGATGGATGATCAGTGGGCATTGTTGACAGGGCTGAGGGAGGAATGGGTTTCGTTTCAAGTTTTATGTGCACATTTTGGGTATTTTTTTTGGTTCTTTTCGACACGCTTCCACATTTGATTGTACAATAGGCATTTGTTCTCTCATTTTTCTGTCTTTTGTTTGACCGCTGATCTATTTTGGGTTTCTGGGCAATGCTGATAAATTGTTTTTGTTTCTTTCACCATTTCGGCGGCTTGTATGCAATAGTGTGCAGGCTAGTTGTTGCAACTTCCAAGCCATTCGGTACGTTTACTTCTAGGCTTCTTGCTGTCAGCATTTGCTGCACAAAATGCATGCATTGCTTCTAACATGGTTTGATGAAAAAGGTATGGTGGCTTTTTTAGGTTGCAATAGATCCATATGTCCAATTCCACCAACCCATCCACGCAATGGCACTGCTCCACCCACTTTGGCTCTTTCCTCGCAAGAACAATAACTAGGAGTTGTAAAACGATCGGTAGTCATCCTAGTCAAAAGCATTCATGGGACGTTGAGCAACAGAGGAAGGACGACAAACTAGATTCGAGTGTTTTTGCATGTCCTTTGGCAAAGGAGTCCACTCATATGGAGGAGCATCTTTGAAAGCCCCACTTCCTTCTCGAGGTGGCTAGTCACACCAGTCCTCTCACAAGAATGTCCAACAGCCCCCTTTGAGCACTTGGGTCCTCATTCACAAAAAGAAGCATAACAGGCTCTCCATTCAATGAGCGATTAGCGTTCTGCAAAACCGCTTCAATGTTGGCTTGCCACCTCAAGGGTGTCACGAGGCCCTTGGAGATGGACACAGACGATTGCATTTTTGTTCCACATCCAGCAACAGCTCCACTAAAACCTACTACAGATGATGAGATCATGGCCTACATGTGCAGAGATGGATCTACTCCACGGCACAAACATGTTTCAAAATTCTCATCTTGTGTCCATCTGGACGCCTAGGATTAGGCTACAATGCGGGAAACCACGCATCACAAAGCATAGCGAAGCTATCTAATCCAAGTTGCTTTGTGCCTGAGACTGACATTTAAGATCAGTTCGCCATCAATAGGATCAGCACTTAAATATTTAATTAGTAAGGTCATAGCTAAAGATAAGCTTGTAGATAAGTTTGTGGTTTTCTAGCCTGTGTATCGCACATGTGAGGCCATTGTAGCGTGCCACCAGACACTTTTTTTAATACGCGATTCACATTAGTTAACAAATTTCTAGAAGGTTTCACTGTAAATCTGACACATCACAAAGCACAGAAAAATTGTAAAATCTGATTAGTTTTCTGCCCGAGACTGTCGTTCTGCGCATATAGGCCTAGCTCACTGTTGATTAACGCTTAAAATCTAATTTGTAAGTTCAAAACGTAAGATAACATTTAAGCTTGTCCATATGAAATTACCTCTTAAAAATTTAGCCTACAATAATGAACATTTTCCTCCAGCAGAATCAAAAGCATTGAATGCATTCTTTCAAGATAAAAATAACGATACATGCCCATAAGCTCATTTTTTTTACTTATTCATACTTTATATTTTGCCTTAACATCATGTTTTTTGAAAGGTTTGTTTTTATTGCAATTTTTTTGGAGCGTTTTGTGCATAAAGTGGGAGTTCTCCCCGCATCCTATATGGAACAGCCAACACCGAGGATCTATGGTTAGGATTATAGATATGCTAACTTGATTGATAGCTGTACATGTACTATTTATGTTACTCAGCACAGTAGTTGCTCAAAAGCTCAAAGCATTTTTAAGGGTTTTGCTTCTTTGTACTTCAATGAACGCTTTCACATGAGATTGGGAGGCAAAAGAGAAGAATCTCTTTCACAAATAGTTTCTTCGTCTAAGACTATATTTGTCATTCAGCCATAAGGTAGCTTGCCATTATGACTTACTACCACTAAATCTTTCAAGAGCCCCATCGGTTACTTCATGTTCTTATTATTTGTCACACCAAGTGCTTTTGTTCTTACGTTGTATTTTGTAGCCACCTTTGGAAACAGAATTTTAATGTCATTTTAAGAATTTGAACCGTCTATCAAACCTTTTATGTGAACATCCAATGAGAGATCATACATAACACATGCAGATGTGTTATCTGGCAGCCCCCGTCGTTGGCGATCCAAACGAATATTCTATCATTAAAAGAAAATAGTACACACCTACTATTACATCATGGCCTTACTCCCTGTTATGGGCGACGTCCTCTGCTCCCGCACCCTTGGGTAGTCCCCTCACAGGGAGGAGGGCCCTGGGCAGGGCTTTCCACCCCCAATAAGAAGTTTACTTTTGAATAGCCAATTATTAACAACTAGTGCTACAATTGGAAATCAGCAACATCAATTTTGAATAAGTTTCTCCTATTGTGATTTCTGAGATAGGTCGCAGTGTGTCATAGGGACAAACTTGCTCTAATCTTAAGCATGGGGTTATCTCACCTCAATGAAGAAACAACCCGTTTAAGCGTAGTATGTGTATACATTGGGAGGATTCTCTAAGCATAAATTTTCACCATCTAAACAGGCTTCACCTCTAATTCTTTTCGAGTCCATTGCTGCAGAAATTCAGTGAAAACATAAGACCTACAGGGTGAACACTTTCTTACCAAGTGGACAGTTCCCCTTTACCCAGTCTTTGCATTTTATTATACACTAAGTGCTCTCATTTCATGGTGATTAACGCTTCAAATTACAGAGCACTCACCAAATTAAGAAATACCCATTTTCATTATAATGTAGTAGTGAATTGGGACTAACCCGTTCATCAAATAGCGTCGAGTGGTTGAGTGGGAGGGGGTTGTCATGGTCAGCAGGAACGGTAGCAGCACTCCTTTCTGATGACTTTTTCCTCCATGGCCAGCTTCTTCGATCCATGAATGTTTACAAATGCCAAGTTCTAAGCACTCAGTGCTGTCTATGTAGTACGCCTGTCATGTAAAGCCTTTAATATTACATATAGAATGCTGCTAGAAATTAACTTTATGCAGGCCAATTTTTCATATATGAGAAGCCTGCCAGAGAAGAAACTGTGAATAGTTCAGGAAACCTAAGCTGATTTATGCAAAACACAGAAAACATATAGACTTTTTCAAAAGACCAATCCTCAAGGAAAAACATTAGTTCCCAAAGGAAACATACAAGACAAATAGCTGCAAATCTCATCATTTGCATCACTGTCCATATCAAGGGCAAGAAGGCAAGATGTTCAAAGGAAAAAATGTGAGCCGGAAAGGCTGTATCCCTTGGAGGTATGATCTATCGGTTATATCTTGAAGATGGAAATCGAAATAAAATACTTCAGGACAAAGCATCTCAGCAAACAGGAATTTTGCATGGAACATCACATAGAAGGCTATAGCAAGTGAAATAGCCAACCTGTTTAGCACAAGCAAAAAGGGTGCTCCATGCTCTTGGTTTAGAGAATCCTATATCATGTAGTTCTTGTCAAAAAATTAAAAAATCGGCAACAGTTATGTAAAGCAAGATATGAGCATGAAAAGATGAAGTATGCATAATTTTTCAGAGCAAGGCAAGAGAGGTGTCATGTTCTTTGGTTTAGTCAAGATGCACAATAGGAAGCTGACAAAATAAATTGGAAAAGGTCGATTTGTAAGGAATTGAATACCGTAAAGGGACAACTTCAGATATATATGGTCTACAAACACATCTCAATAGCATGTAGCCATCAAGTCAACAAATTCAAAGGCTCGAACCTGCTATCGGTATTAGAAGATTTACATAAAGGCAAAGGAATACGAACTATGCACCACTTTTGTTGCATACTTAGTATTTAGATCTTACGATTTTACAAAATAGAGAAGATAGCAAAGGATTACGAAACATGTACGTACTTCGTATTTAGATCTTATGATTTTTCCAAAATAGAGAAGATAAAGGTCGTTTTGAAATTGGCTTCACTGAACTGCTTTTTTTTGGGATGGGAAATGTCTAAATTTCATTTTCGGACATAGACTTTAACTCTAAAATGAGATTATTAGAAGGTGCCTGCTTTTAGTTTAATTTTCTAAAGTACATGGATGGAGCCTTGAATCTATAGGAGAGAGATTAACCTTTCTGAAGTGCTGCAGACTTTTGACAACAAATAGAAGCATGTTCATTTCACGTACCAACGACTTAAAAGACTGTCAATTTGTCTCCGGAGTTGGGCAGCTAATCCAAACATGAAGTAGAAGCTAGAACTGCTTAAAATAAGAAGCTTCTTTTTTAGTATAAAAGTAGAGGCACGCTAGAAAAAGGCTAGGCATTGAGAAAACGAAAGAACAACGTATACAAACAATAGCCATTCTAGCGAACAGCCGGAGTTTCGAAAAGATACTAGTTTCTTACCAATGTAGGAGGGATGCAACGGTAGTTTGAATTAAGGTCTCTCTGCTCTCGGACGCTACTCTAAACCTGATCTACCCGATCCTGGAAAAAATCTCAGCTGTTCAAGAAAGAGAGAAAACTTCTATAGCTTTCAAAGCTACAAATAAGCCTGAGTATCTCGACTTCATGTCGTGCCAAAGAGTACAATTTGAAGCTTGAACAATGAATGTGAAGATTGGAAACCGTAATATTCGATCTAAATAGAGACTTTGCACTTAAATTTGTTGAAGTAAGTAGAGTTTAACTGCAATTGGCTTGGTTAAGAAGCAAGCGAGAAAGCAATAGGAGATGACAATTTTGTTGGTCTTTCAATGAATAAACCCTCCTTCAAGCAAGGCTGATTTCCCCTCTGATAACAGTTACAATTCTAGACAAGAAGCAGCAAATGCGAAATGGGGATTCATTCAACAGTGAAATATGTCATGATGCAACATTGCTTTGGAATGCCCCTGAATCTGCCCTAGTGTCATCGCATCCAAGCTTAGATGGCATAATACGCTTCATCGAAAGCTACAGTATATTTTGAATAAAGAAAGTGGATACTATGCGTTAGTAGCTGATATTGGAGTAACAACCACTTTGTCATGAGATCTGCCTTTCGTAAGGGCAAGCAATAGCGATTGAAAATTTTCCGAAACAGTATTGAGATTTGACTTTGCTAAGCGAGTCTAGATTAGACAGCAATATCTTACTTTTTGAAAGAATTGCCTGCGTTGCTTTACTTTCGAGATCTCGAGCTACCCAATTCACTGAGCTTGGTGTACGTCAATTCCAAATTGAAAGCTAGAGCGGGTCTCTATTATCACCATGCGAAAGCAAGCAGTGCCAAGATGCAGGATTTCGACGCGGGATCTATCTCGAGGATTTGTGCCCCAAATGAAGAAAGTAGATTAGCTCGATACTTTTTGTACTTCCGAAGGCAATTTAAGACGTTTTAAAGAAGCCTGAGGCTGACGTCCTAAGTCTGCAATTCCACTGTATTGAAGTATGTTCTCATCTCACAAAGAGAATTTGCGTGATGGTAAAAACGCAGGATTTCTCAGCTCTAAGAAACAGATCAAGAAATTAACAACACTGACAAATATTTATGGCATTGCGATGTACTGGAAACCAGCTCAAAACCTCGCATTTCTAAACCCAGGGCAGTGAACAATGGAGTTATCGAAAGACGCCAACAACCTGCCCGCATTAAACCGTTAAAATCGGTGCGCACTGCGCAAGAAGCTGTTTGATGACTACAACATGTGAGAATACGGAGCGCTACTTACGGGTAGTTGAGGCAGATGCGCTACCGAGCGAATGTACTCTTCCGTAACTAAAGCTGGTGCGATTAGTCTTTCCAGCATTAATTTTGGAGCAGGCTTTGGATGACTATCTTGTTGCCAAAAGCCTCAGCAGCTACTGGATGGTCGCTGGTGTGGCCCGTTTACTACTTGCAGCAGTGATTATATTAGCTTACGGAATTCATGTTGACAGATGCATAACTGGAAATGCAGTGCATCGGAGTGGCAGCTCAAAAAGCGTTGACGGTATTAGAGCAATTTGTGACTGTAGTAGGTGGCGAGTACAACCATCAAATATATGCTAGCGAGCAGGAATCACAGACCCCAATACTTTCCTGCAGAAGGTAAACAATCACATCGAGGGCGAGAGAGATGGTGGCGGGGGGCTACCATGCTCCCTGCCAATTACGTTGTGTAATAATTCTACAACTGCGAGCTGCTAATCGCGAGCTGTTTGTCTCTCTGTTTTATCTCTGCGAAGAATGGGTATCAATACCACATAAGACTAAAACTATTTGTAAATCCCAAAACATGAGAGAGAGAGACACAGACAGATAGATACTAAACGTGGGTTTGCAGGCATAGCAGTAAAAGCAAAGAGGTAGAGTTGAAAGAACCAGACAGTAATGGAAAGTGAGTGCATGTCAGAGGAAGATAGGCTGAGCAGAGAGTAAGGTGAGCTGCTTTGCACTCGACACCGAGGGAGCAAGCTGAGCCATAGGAAAGTGAGAACTAGGAGTGTGACTCGTGAATAGTGGTCCTTAGAATTTGGACGGTCGGATAACCCACACATGAGACTCGAGAGGAGCAGCAAACTCCAGCATCAATCAGAGTACAGGCTTTTGTTGAGCTCATAATGGGCTGTCACAATGACTTTTATTTTTGTGAGAGAAGCTTCTCGCCCTTTATTTTAAAGGAATTGGCTCATAAGTGTATCACACATTTATTGAGCGACAGTTACCTTACCCTGCATTTGTGTAGGAAGATTGATTGTGTGAAGATTAAAATAAAGGGAGCTACTTGTTAGAAATCATGCTGTTTTGATGGACCAAGTCCAAAGGGGTTTTGTCAATGCTAGTTGGAACTTGGCACATGGGCACTCCTTCCAAGCATGGGTGAAATAAGACCTTCAAAAACTTCTTATGTATTACCTATATGCAATGTACCTTTTGTTCCATTTCAACTTCAAGGATGTTTCATCAAGTTGTCCTTGGGGTCTCATTTGCACTTCTCTTGAAAGCTCTAAGATAATGTTCTAGAAAACCAAAAAGGAATAGGTCATTTATTGCAAGGCATGATACTTACTTTAAGCATTGAGGGTGGCCCTCACTTAGCGCATTTTCTCTCTCTCTCTCTCTCTCTCTCTCTCTCTCTCTCTCTCTCTCTCTCTCTCTCTCTCTCTCTCTCTCTCTCTCTCTCTCTCTCTCTCTCTCTACCAATAATGCTAGAATGTATGAGAAGTATGTTAGGAATAATAATGATTCTTTCTATATAAGAAACACACCTTATACCAGTTAGTGGAAAGACTAATTGCTCTACTAATCCTTAGGTTCCTTCTAGGGTGAATTTCTTCCCAAACACGCTCATCGACATTATTAACATGCGTTTCCACATGGACTTCAAATATCATTGATCTATATATAGTAGAGATCAACTCGCCTATCACCAACTTGGGAAAATTGTGGTCCCATGTGAAATGGTGTGGGGGGTCTCAAAAATCCCCTCAACCAATAAAAATGTAGGAATAGGATTGAGTGGACTTACCCCCCCACTCCATGTGAAACCAGCCTAAATATGCAAAATTTGTCTACACAATCTCTAACTATGAAACTTAGTCAAGATGTCAAAACATGCAAAAGATCTTCAAAATTTTCAAGTGGATCAAATATGATGAAGGACCTATTTTGGATCCATAATAATGTCAAATATAGAGAGCATAACATACCTCCAATATCTTCACCAAAACAAGGTATGTACATCAACTACTAATATAGTAAAGTACTCATTTATTTATAGCTATATTAGGCCACATTTGAAGTTCTAAACTTAGGGTTAAGCTCTAAATCTCCACCATCCATCAAATCAATGGTCTTGACAATGGCCACATAGCCTTATGAAATATATACATAAAACAATATAAGAATGCCATTTGGACCAATCCAAATAATTTTCACATATGTGGCCTCCACTTTGACCCTTTGTCAAACTTTGAATTTTACATATTTAGGCCTCAGTTTGATATTCACCAATTTAAATTAGTTTTTCACGTTTCTCCTCAAATTCAACTTTGCCAAAAAAACACCATAATCACCATCCATTGCTTACCATAACCAGCATAAGACTTCTTTGATGAAGATCCTTTGAAAACTTTGAAAAATCATCACTTTGACAAAGTCTATACTTACCTGTGCCCCTTTGCACCTCACTCCAAGTGTATATATCACAAAAACATGAGCATCATAAAAAATGAAGTTGAACAAGATGAAACATACTTGATACAAACCAAAGAGTAAGTAGGTCATAATATCATCTTCCTTTTGCTCTTCTCCTCTGATTTTTTTTTTGGTTGAACCTAAAACATCTGATGTGGTCGTCTTGCGTTCGCAGTGGTTTATTGATATCAATGGCTATTGGTGGTAGCCCTCGATCCCAATAACCCTTGAGTTCTGCCGAAAATGCCACCAGGCCGCAATCATCCACAAAATATTTGACGTCGCGATCAGGGTTGCCAAGGTGCTTTTGGTAAAAGAGCTTTACTACTGCCTTGTGGGTTTTGCAATGGTTTAGATCTGATAGTATGTAGCCGCCACGCTCCTTTGTGGTTGGATATTGCCTGGCAAACTCTTGAGACGTAAGTAACTCCTTACTCAGTTCAGTAGGCGTGATCCTATGCCATATGGTTGGTGCTTCAACGACAATGGCATGTTCAGTTTGTGGATCAGGTTCAGAGGATAGAGGAGGTGAAGGTTAGCTGCAGCAATGCATTGGGATTCAGGAGAAAAGTGGCGTTGGATGTAGGGGAAGTTAGTGGTGTCAATGGCATTAGAAGCGGAAGAGGGAGCCAATTCCATCAGAGCCCTATGGATTGGTTGGTGCTTGAGTTCCTTGCACTTGAGGTGGTCCTTGAAATGACGAGCCTTGGTTGGAAGGTGGAGGCTGTTGAAATCTTGCTCCATCACCACCATCGGACCCATCATAGGAAGGCCCTGGTTGGTGAAACTGGGCATGCTCTACATGGACAAAAGGTGTTGACTGAGTAGCTGCCTTTAACCTGTCTTCTAGGGTGGCGATATGCTGGTCGAGGGCCTCAACAGAAGCAGTATAGGCTTGTTGCAATTTGGAGTGCTGCTCCGTCATGGCTTTTAACTTTTGTGCCAACGCTTGATATGCCTCCATTGGAATTGAGTTCCCTCAAGAATAGATGGTGGTGCGAAATCATAAAAATCTACTAGTTCTAGCTGTTCCTTCATAGCGGAATGTGCTGCTTGTGCATCCGCTAAGGCCTCGTCGCATTCGGCGGTAACTTGTGTGATAGCAGTCTGATGGTTGGAGATCTTCAACTGGAGTTGGTTATGGAGGTGGCTGAGCATTTGTTGTTGTTGTTGTTGATTATAAACAGTGAGAGTCTGGATCTACTGCTGCTGCTGTTTGCTTTTTGTCTCCAACCTTGTTTTTTCTTTCTGAAGATCTGCCATGGCGCCATCATCAAACTACCTCATGGTATACTGTCTGCCTAAGGTGCCGAACCGTATTGGAGCTCATTCACCAACCATACTACTTTTTGGGTTGTGAGGGGTAATTGCTCCCAAGGGCCGTTGTCTAGGAGTGTGCGGGTATAGTTGGGATATGGCATAGGATTATATGGAAGAAAATCTGGAATGGGGGGAGATGAAGAATTTTGAGATAAGACATGAGGAGACAGATTGTGTGTTGGAGATGTGTGGATTGGATTAGTTGTAATGGTGGTGGATGGAGTTTTTGTTAATAACTGCAAGGCAAATCATCTACATTGATTGTAGAGTCAAGTAGGGTGGTAGATTGGATAGGTGAGGGCTTTTGGGGGATTGTGGAATCAAAGCTTGTGTTAAGTGTGAATGAGGGGGTGGAGGTGGTCGTGAATGGTGGGGGTAGTGGTGGAAGAGAAGTTGTGTTAGTAGGAATGGTGGAAGTGATTTGAGTGGACAGAATCACGTCTCTTGAACCAGAAACCAGAAATTCCTGCATCCAACGAGCTGCCTGCCTGCTGCTGCTATGGCTTGTCTTCGTTGTTGGGCCTGTTGGAGTAAGGCCTCCTGCTGTGCGAGAACCTTCTTTGGGACTTGAGAGGGTTTCAAGCTCCCGCCGGATTCAGCATACTCTGTCCCTATATCACTGGATAAGGAGATGGTATCGTTCGTGCTGATTGCCTTACCCTTCTACTTCTTGGTTGGTGGTGCGGATGAAATAGGTTCGGCTGATAGTTGTGAGGTGGCGCGCTTTCTAGTGCTAGGATAGATGTCTTCAAGTTCTTTGATAGTCGCGGCCGTTCGATGTCCGAGTTGCTTTGTGACCAACATGTGGAGGAGATATCCACACTTGGTGGTGGCTTTTCTAGCTTTTAGGGCCATGCATAATTTGTCCAACATTTGCTTTAACCAAGAATCTACTTTTGATAAGTAGAATCACTGATTCTAGTCGAAGGGTCGAATTTGATACATAGGGCTGCACCATACTGGACAAGTCTAGGAAGGTTTTAGCCTTTGGTGGACGATGTGGCTACCTCTACAATCTTAGTCACTGCTATTCGACAAACAACCAAGCTCTTCATACATCGACTTCTGAATCGACTGATATGCTTTGGCATTTCAGATTAGGCCATCTAAACTTCAATAGTATTCAACAAATGTCGACTCAGAATTTAGTGCAAAATCTTCCTTATGTTAGCAAACCAACTTCTCCTTGTGAAAGCTATATTATCAACAAGCATGCAAGAAGTCCTTTCATTTGTGATTTAGTTCATACTTTTAAAGGTTTGCTTGATCTTATACATAGCGACATTTTTGGCCCAATGCAGACTGCTTTGACAAGGGGAGCCATTTATTTCCTAACTTTCATTGATGATTTCTCTCAACGAACTGTCACTTATTTCTTGAAGAACAAATCCGAAGCTTTTAAGTTCTTCAAATAGTTCAAGGCGTCTGCTGAAAATCAGACTCAAAGAAAGATCAAGGCTCTACCTATTGATGGAGGGGGAGAATTCATCTTTACCGAATTCAAGCACTTCTACAAGGCCAATGGAATACATCAACAATACACAACCAGTTACTCACCTCAGTCCAATGGTGTAGCTAAAAGAAGAATCGGACACTCATCGAAAGTGCCAAGAGCATGATGGCCCATGCCTCTCTTCTAAAGAATTTTTGGGCAGAGGCTGTTACTACATCAGCCTATCTACAAAACCGATCCATCACCAAGCCTCTGAATGGCAAAACACCCTATGAGGTGTCGACATGATCGAAGGCATCACTCAAGCATATCCAAGTGTTTGGATGCAGTGCCTACGCTCAGGTCCATGAAGATCTAAAAAAGAAGCTGGATGATACTAGTAGAAAATCGATCTTTATAGGCTATTCCCCAGATCACAAGGCATACAAGATCTACTGTGAAAAGTATAGTACTAAGGACCATAAATGGATCTTTGAATGATCCACAAGGTGATTGTATGCTTGTTAAACAATCTATCAGAAACTAGTCATCAGAAAACAAGATCTAGTTTAGCAGCTTGATAGGAAACAAGTAGAGACAATCAAAGTATTGATCAAATATTATAATCCAACTCCACACGTGTGGAAATAAGGCTGTAGTACGGCCTGTAGATAGTGTTTACAAAGTGTCAAAGCTGGGTTTCATTGGAAATCAAGAGTAATCACCATACAATGAGAGGAAACTTGAGTTTCTCCTTGAGGCTCCAAAAAGTTTCTATCTTCTCACTATGGAGAATGGGAATACATAGTAAAACACACTTCCTTTGCAAAGTTAGGTGAAAATCCAGCATTTAATAAGGAAGTAGACTCCACTTTCTTGCCCTAATGTGAAAACCCTAGCCTAGATCCAAGAGTCATGCTTGGTAGGTGCATGGTAGGTACAAATCTCATCATAAATCATGGTCTAGATCTACAAAGTAGGAATCACTACCAAATAGACACAACCACTCCTCTTGACTCGTGGTAACCTACTTTAGATGTGTATGTACAAGTGGCACTTTGGCCATTCAAGTAACCAACAAACAATATTGACAAAATGTACAATATTCTACATGGCTAGATTTGCCAATGTAGGCAATTTTTCACATCTACAGCATGGACACTCAGAAATCGTTCACTAGTAGAGATGTCATTTTTGTGGAAGACAGATTTATCGACCACAAGGGAAAAGCTCCATCGACTTCTAGTCCAAGAGTCGACAACTTCGAGCTCATGACTGATCACAAGCTCAACACCGACTCCTCCAACAATGAGTCAGACCCTCGACAAGTCAAATCACATAGAGGACCGAAGTTCAACCCAAAAGATTGAACCAGTCTAGACAGCCTACATCCCGAATTATGGATGATCCGGCCTGCTACTTTGTACAGGAACTAATCACAGTTTCAGATGCAATGTCGACACCTGATGCTGATTATTGGAAAGCTGCTATGGACACTGAATTTGATTCTCTTATAGAGAATCAAACATGGACTTTTACTAAGCTGCCAAAGGATTGAAACCCGATTCCATGCAAATGGATTTTCAAGGAAAAGTATGATATTGAAGGAAGATACAATCGATACAAGGCTAGGCTTGTCGCCAAAGGCCTATCCTAGATCCCAGATCTGGATTATTTGAAGACCTTCAGCCTTGGTGTTAAGCATGCTTAGATTCGCCTACTACTCTCCTTTGCAGCTGCAGCCGATCTCGAAGTCCACCAAATGGATGTCAAGACTACCTTCCTCAACGGAACTATCAAAGAGGAGATATACATGTTGTAGCCAGAGGGATACGAGCTCAAGAGTAAGAAGCACCTAGTGTGCAAAAATCACAAGGCTCTCTATGGTTTGAAACAATCACCAAGAGCCTGGTTTCAAAAGATCAATGCATTTTTAATCGAGAATGGTTTTACTCCAAACTCGGCAGACTCAAATGTTTACTTCAAGTTTGTTTCCACTTCCTTCATTATCATCACTCTCCATGTAACAACTTGAATTTGAAGGATACGAAATGCATGCTAGCATAGGAGTACAAAATGACTGATATGGGTCCAGCCCATTACTGTCTCGGA
This sequence comes from Diphasiastrum complanatum, assembly GCA_029204225.1. Lineage (NCBI taxonomy): Eukaryota > Viridiplantae > Streptophyta > Lycopodiopsida > Lycopodiales > Lycopodiaceae > Diphasiastrum > Diphasiastrum complanatum. Next base: position 40,076,332 of record CM055099.1, on the reverse strand, counting down.
ATCCAGATCTATCGAGATCAACCCAGCAGACAGATCTTCTTCAGTCAACAATGATATAACGTCAACGTGATGGAAAAATATGGAATGACCAATTGCAAATTGAGCTACTTTCCACTTGGCCCTGGTCTGAAGCTGTTGAAGGAGCAATGTCCACAATCCGACGCAGAGAAGGAGGAAATGAGACAATATCCATTTCACTCCATTATCAGGTCACTCATGTATGCTATGCTTTGTACTCGACCCGACAGATCAGCTGGAGAATTTTATGCGCCTATTGTCAAAGTGCAAGTTTCTGTCTCATTGTTCTTCATTTATTTTTGCATTGCTACTCAGTTTCCATCTTGACTATCGTTTGCTGGTAACTGCTGCACTACCGATCCATCCATCGTTTCTGACTTCCGCTACTTTTCCACCATCTTCCGATATGGTATCAGATCTCATTTTTGATAACCTATCGATTTTCGACAACCAAGGATGACATATCTCTAACACTCATCTTTATAGAAAAACACCTTTTATAGAAAAACACATCTATACCCCTTACTTTTTCAATCACAAACTACAATGACAACTAAAAAAAGTTGTCACATCCTTACTAGATAAAGACGTTGAAAAGCTCATATGACATTTATTTTGAGCTTGTCTAGCTCTCTTGTCAAATCTCAAACCAATGTAAAAGAGAGGTTTCTTAGAGTTTTCAATAAATTGCCCGAGAAGTTCCTTACATACAATGGAGATTGTTCTGTTTCTCAGGGCTTTATGGTGTCATAGCAAAGCTGTACATTGATTCAAGGGTAGTGCTCTTTTTTAACTCTCTTTGATGGGCAATGCTCTTCTTCTCTTCCTCTATCTAATATGATTTGTAGGCTTCTTGCTTTTGCCATATGTTCTGAGAGAAGTTCCAAAGCCTCAAATACACCACAAGCAAAAAAATTGTTGGATGTTTTTGATTGAAAAAGTTCAAAAAACAATATGTATTAAATGTCTTTGCAAATAATATATTGATTATTTTATAATATAATATATTAATTATCTCTAACTATAATATATTAAATATTTTTAAGTAATCTACTTTTGGCTGAATGTAATTAAATGTGTTTACCTTAAATTTATAAAAGTAGCACTCTTAAATAGTAAAAAATTCACAGATCTAAATAAAAAATTAGGGTTATGTGATTTAGGATAAGGGTCTAGAGTTTAGGGAGAGCTAGCTTGGATATCCAAAAAAAATTTGTTAGAATATATTAGAGTGGAATTCAATAAATTGATTGGTAAACCTCAAAACATTTCCCACATGTGAAAAGCTAATCTAAATTGGCACATATCAACTTGAGGCATAAATATGAAAACTTCAAATAGTTTGAGCAAGGGTCAAAGTGGAGGCCAGATGTGTAAAAATTATGTGGAGGTGGCCGAGTTGGTCCAAATGACATTCTTATATTGTTTTATGAACATATTTCATAAGACTATGTGGTCATTGTCAAGCTAATCAATCTAAGCCATTGATTTGAGGGAAGGCGAAGATTTAGGACTTGACCCTACTTCTAGAACCTTCCAAATGTGGCATAATATAGCCATAAATTGTTGAATAGTGTACCATTTTAGTAGTTGATGTGCATATGTCATTTTGGTGATGATATTGGAGGCCAGAGATTGATCTCTACATTGTGTAGAATTTTCTTATTTGTCTTGCTTATCTAAATGATCATCACGACCTATTGTTTATGTATCTAAATCTTTTCCATTAGATAAATACTGGATTTTAAGAAAATTCTTCAAACTTATATCCTATGCACACAATTTTTTTTGATGAATTTAAATGACTCATAAATTATGTGTCTTACAAGCAATACACTTAAACAAATAGTTTCTGGTGAATTCCCTTCACACTGTCCGTTTTACCAATTAACCAAAGGAGTAAACCAATTACTCAAGTTCATTGCTAATGATTCAGAAATCTCAAATGTCCAGGTGCAGATCTTAATTATACATGTATAACACCACATTTAGATCCTTATCCAAATCACTTGATAGTTAACCAATAAACACAGAAAGATCCGTTAACTGTACAAGTATCTGTTTCAACAATACTTGATTATATGTCTATGTTTACTGACTAGGTTAAGTGCACCAAATAACCCTAGTAACCAGGAATACATAGTAGATTCATACAAGATTAATTGTGCACATATGTGAATAATCTCATTATGACCTAGTACATAGCACATATGTTCTATATGGCAGATTCCTCCAGAACTCACATAGTTACTCTCATATCTCACTGAAAATCTTTCAACTCAGCTACAGAAGAATTCTATTTCTCGTGAGTAAATAACATATCTGGGAAATCTCTGAGACTAGGCATACATCCTCTCTCACGAGTTTTCCAGCCCACTTACAACTTTGTGCCACATTTCTCTCATCAATCCTCCCCTGATTCTAGTATTCCAACTAAGGTTAGGTTGATTTTACACAGACATCCCGATGATCAAATTCACTTCTATCCCACACAACGTAGGATTAGTAACTTCTGATCTTATTCTATACTACTATAATAAATTCCAATTTCAATCCATCTCTAGTTCCAGATTGTTCCACACAATCCCTAGAGAATTTCTCTCAACTTTGTGCAACTGATAGGTCCTTCAATAGAATCTTACTCATCACTTCACCCCTCCTTTTAAAAGGAATTTCCAATTTCTTATAAAAGTTTGCTAGAGAGATGACAAATGAAAATATTAGAATCGTGAAAAGTCAATAATAAGTGCTTTCCAAATAGGATTCACTCTATTAAACATAGAACTTCTCTTCTAGATGTTCTCAACACGAGTGATGGTAACTATCCTCTATTTGAGATCTATCTAGGCATAAGAGAAAATTTGGGATAAAAAACCCTTACTTCTTTTAAAAAGTGAGAAGTAGTTTTAAGGGCTCTCTGATTTTGTAAATTATGAGATACCATTAATGGGTCTAGACTAAATCTCAAAAATTTGCAAAATATCCTTCAAATAACCAATGGCCTGTCATTTTCCCATATCATGACTAGTGTCAGTTAGGATTCAATACTAGACAAAAATTATTTGTCCAATCATTCCATGGTACAAGACTGGAGAATCGACAATTTCAATCTTAATGTCGACTTAGGTAGCTTCCCCAAGAAACCTTCCTCTGAATCAAGTACGATCTTCGCTAGACTATACTAGTGAAAAGATGCGTAGAGCACTGGGTCAATGGCATGCAACAAATATTACCTTTGCAGATAACCGAGCGTCCAAAAAAAGTTCATTTCTCTATCATACACCTTCACTACCTAGCAAAAGGTAGAGGCCACAAAAAGATTCATGCAACTTGAGGGCTTCTTCTCGAGAGCAAAGCCGTCGTCGCCACCTTCTCCTCCATGGCCACTCATTGCATGCCCTCCTTCCACTTAGAATTTGCTTCAAACAGGAACACAGATCATGCTACACAGTAACACAGACAGAAAACACTCTCCACAGCAAGCTCACATAGCAACTGTATTTCTCAAAATGAAATTACACTATACATATAGTTCTTCACTCAGGCAACCCATGCATGACCCAGGTTGCCGTTGGCGGGACGCGTGTCCCGTCGACTTGCCTTGTGGCGAGGCCAACTGATCCTTATTGACTGATAGGACCCACAGTACAGTAGCACAATGATTCTACTTTAATTCTAACTCTCTCCCTTAAAGTAGAGTCTACTTTTTATACAGTCATATACATAGCTTTAAAGTCAACAAAGTTTAAGTACATAAAGCTTTGATCTAAACTTATCAAATTTTTCTCTAGCAAGTGGCTTAGTGAAAATATTAGCCAGTTGTTCTTCCGTACTACAATGAACAACATGAATTTCACGACTTAGCAGCCTCTCACATCCGCAATAACTTTGAACTTTTGGTTCACATCCTTCACAAAGCAATGATCATGGGCAAATTCTACTTTCAACTTTTGATTAGTAATGACTCCAACAAAAAAGTAGATTTTTTTTCAAACCTGGTACATAAAGTACCTCCCTGATCATCCTGCTTTTTCCATTAGGTAGTTGGATTGAAATGGTGCCTATCCTCTTGATTTTGCACACATCACCATTGGCTTGTGAAACGAACGTTCCATTATCCAACACTTTCAAGATACTGAACCAATCCTTGTTACCTGTCATGTGTCTTGTGGCTCTCGAGTCAATATACCACGCTTGATCATCTTCATCAGATGACAATGCTGATATGAAGATGCTTGAGTCTTCAATCTCACCCTCATCAACAAGGTTACCTACTTGCTTTGGTTTCCCCTTGCCTTGTTCCACCAGGAACTTCTGACATTCACTCTTCCAATGGCCCTTTTTACTGCAATGGAAGCACTTGCCTTTCTTTTTGGTCTTGCTGGAAGATCCCTCATTCTCCTGAGTCTTGGCAAATTGTTGTTTAGACTTCTTCTTGCCCTTGCCCTTGCCTTGTTTTTGGCGTGTCCCAAGTGCCTGATCGTCAGTATTTTGACATCTAGCTTTCACCATTTCTCACCATTGCTCTTCTTGCATCAAGATTCCTATGAGCTCGTCAAAGGTTGGCAATCTTTCTCTTGATGCTATTCCACTCACAAACATCTGATAGAGTTCTGCAAAACCGCACAATGCATTGTGCACCAGCTCCATGTCATGTATGTGCTCACCAATAGAATGTAGTTCATCCCTCATTGTCTTGATTCTGGTCATATAAGTCTCAATGTGCTCTCCTTACTCCATGCGGGCACTATTCAGTTTTGACTTCAGAAACATGATTCTTAACGGATTTGACGTCTCGAATTGCTCCTTTAGCACATCCCATGCCTGTCTGGGTGTAACAGCATCACAAATGTGGGTAATGATGTGATTTTTCACTGACAAGTTAATGAAGGTCAAAGCTTTCCTCATCTTCTTGTCGAACACTTTGATGTCCATTGGCGGTCTTCTCTCATCACCTGTGATGACTTCCCACATGTCTTTCTCCATCAATATGTTTTTCATTTTGAATTTCCACACTGCATAGTTGGAAATCCCATCCAATTTGCTTCTTTCACTCAAAATGGACTCTCCCATGTTTGTCATCGCAAAATTGTTTGAAACTTCCGTCGTAGGCTAAAAGTAGTATGTCGAGGCCAACTGTGATGTCAGAAGTTGAAAATAATGAACTCACTAGACCACTTGTCGCTTTTCCACCAATTTGAAAGACAAATCGGCGTCGCCTTCCGAAATGCACTCTGTCGTCAACTCCCAACTACGTGTCCAATGGAATGGTGAAATCACTTTTGGCACACTCCGAACACTTTCTCCATTGCAATCAGTCTGTTTGCTGTACCGTACTTGTGAGTACGTCCGTAGCCCTTCATTTGGGTCAAAACGGATAAAGGAGACAAAATTAAGGGCTTTTTCACTTTTTGAACTAATTCTTCAGTTTGAAGAGACTTCAACTTTCAGTGAATTTGGACCCAACTCAACTTTTAATATGAAAATTTTTAATGAAGTTGAAGCTTATTTTAAGCTTCAGCACCCTTCAGGCCTTCTTCAAACTAATCCAATGGTTTTTGCAAGCTGAATGGCCCAGATTTTTCCTTGAGGACATTATCTTGGCCCTTGATTTATTGGCCTTTGATCCTACGGTGATGTGCGATCTGGCATGCTAATGGTAGTTCCTCCAACCGCTGGCCCACCTCAGAACACTACTCGTCTCCTCCGGTTGACCATGCGTGACCTGTCTGCTCCTTCTCCACAAGCTTCATTCAGCTCCTTGCTGCTCCTCGTGCTCTGTATGGCTGGTCATGGCCTTCTAGCTACTAGGTCACCCTACTATTGCGCCCAGCTATGGATTTTTATAGCTCTGAAAACTGTCTTCTACAAGGAGAGAACAGTCACTTTCAGACTATAAACCCTAGCTTCAAGAAAGAGAATGATTGCTTGAGCTTTGTTCAGACTTTTCCTGAGCATCTTCTTGCAGTTGCACACCTCCCTGAGGTTGCCCTACTGTTGGAAATCTGATGCTTCAATCCATTTGTCAAACAGTGTCTAATTGAATGAACACCAATTGAAAACACCAAGCAGCCTCTTTATGGGATTTACAAAATTCCATTTTTCTAAGGTTTTGATTCAGTCGACAACTCTAGTCTCTGAATCCTCACACAGTCTCAAGCTAAACAAGCTTCTGTGTGCTAGACTTTGTGCACCAGTGGTCCTCTTTCAGTCTTCAACCCGTCGTAAACCCCGAACTCTCAAAAGACTGTTCTCCCAAAGCTCTCTTCAATGATGACGCTATACTGTGTACACTCCCTGTACAGCTCTGATACCAACTTAGAATTTGCTTCAAACAGGAATACAGATCATGCTACATAATAACACAGATAGAAAACACTCTCCACAACAAGCTCACATAGCAACTGTATTTCTGAAAATGAAATTACACTATACATATAGTTCTTCACTCAGGCAACCCATGCATGACCCAGGTTGTCGTTGGCGGGATGCGTGCCCCGTCGACTTGCCTCGTGGCGAGGCCAACTGATCCTTATTGACTGATAAGACCCATAGTACAGTAGCACAATGATTCTATTTTATTTTTAACTCTTCCTCACTCTGCCTTCGTTGAAATAATGGCATGATGCCCCACTGGATTGATCAAATTAACACTCCACTGGTTATCAGTGTGAAGATCAGCATCTAACAACGAATTGATCTTACAACTAGGTGAGTCCTGCAATCAATATTTCACTATCCCATTTTGTTGAGGGGTATAGGGACAACTCCTTTCTAATCCCTTCTTGATCACAAAAATCCTTTAATTCATTGGAGACATACTCTCCACCATTATCACTCCTAAAAGTCTTGATTTTGTGACCATGATGCTTTTCAACAAAGGCTTGAACTTTAGAAAACTTTCAAACATTTGTGCTTTAGATGTAAGCAAGAAAATTCAACAAAACCTTGAGTAATCATCAATAAATGTAACAAACATGTTGGCACCTCGATTAGTCTTTGTACTTGCCAAGTGTACATCCGAGTGGATCAACTCAAGTGGGTAAGTTGACTTTGTGATGGATCTTGAGAATCCTTTCTTGTGTGCCTTGGAAAGGGCACATGCTTCACATACCTTCTCCTCTCTTGCTAAGGATCTTGGAAGGCCTAAGGCAAGCTCCTCCTTGCACATGACCTCCATTGAGCTTCAGTTGATGTGGCCAAGCCTTTTGTGCCACAAATCAAAGTTGGAAGTCTTGCTCTCCTCGGCTATCATCACAATGTTAGTGTCCACAAAGGCATCTATTTTGAATAGTCTACCAAACCTTATGCCTCTAGCAATGGTCTTGCCATCCTTCTTGATGTTACATGCATTTGTGGTGAACTCCACAAGAAATCCATTGTCAAGCAATTGGCCTACACTGTGTAAATTCTCGGTGATGCTAGAAATGTAAAGTACACCATCTATCTTGATCTTGCATAATGCCCCATCTTACTTCAAACGTAGCACTTGATCTTTGACTTATCCTTCTTGGGCTTGCTCGAGCATGGAGTTGAAGATCCATCTTGATCTTCACCTTTGACTTGGTTCTTCTTGAATGCACCTCCTTTGCCTTTGGATTTGCTTTTGATCTTGATGAAAAGGGCTTTGTCATCTCAATCATTGAGAGAGCTTCTCCATCCTTGACTTGATGTATGTTCTCCTACTCTCCTCGACCATGAGGTGTAAAGAATTTGGGCCTCAGGGCCACGCACACACGCGTACCCACGCGAGCCGCGTACTGGGATCCCAACCCGAGTCGCCTAGCCACCTGCCATCAATCTAACCCCCAAAAGGGCTGGTACTAGGGGATAGAGGATATAGAGAAGCCCCAACTTATATATGGGAGAGTTCAAGGCAAGTAGTTACTTATGGGACATTGAGAATTCTCAGGGCCTTCACTAGGCACTCAAGCCCACGACGCTTTCATGTGCGTGGCTTGCAACATACATTCCTCAACACCCCCACTCAAGCAAGCACATGCAAAGGATCCCCCATGTGGCTCTGATACCATGTAAAGAATGTGGGCCTTAGGGCAACGCACACACACGTACCCACGCGAGCCGCGTATTGGGATCCCAACCCCAGTCGCTCAGCCACCCGCCATCCGCCTAACTCCCAAAAGGGTTGGTACCAAGGGATAGAGGATATAGAGAAGCCCCAACTTATATATGAGAGAGTTTCAAGGCAAGCAGTTACTTATGGGATATTGAGAATTCTCAAGGCCTTCTCTCGGCGCTCAAGCCCACGACACTTTCCTATGCGTGGCTTGCAACTAAACATTCCGCAACACCCCCACTCAAGCAAGCACAAGCAAAGGAGCCTCCACTGGCTCTGATACCATGTAAAGAATTTGGGCCTCAGGGCCCCACACACACACGTACCCATGCGAGCCGCGTACTGGGATCCCAACCCCAGTCGCCTAGCCACCTGCCATCCGTCTAACCCCCAAAAGGGCTGGTATCAGGGGATAGAGGATATAGAGAAGCCCCAACTTATCTAAGCTTCATAAGCACATGCACCACTATCTTGAGAAGGTCAAGTAGGCCAATAGAAGTCCAAGAAGACGAGCTAGAAAAATTCCAACATATTGAGAAGGAGAGACAAACTAATAGAGCAACATTGGAAAAAGGTTAGCCATCTAGATTCTCAAAGAAAAGAATGTGATTATGATTATTTTGTATGTAAGCTCTTCAACTTGAGTGTTATTGTCTTTTTCTTGCATTTAGCTAAAGTTAAACTGAAGTGTTTGTGTACAAAAAATCATTAACAAAGTCCAAATAAGAATTGTGCTCCAAATTTTGTTTTTTCTCAAAAATATGTGCTAAGAATTGGGATGGGGAAGGGGGGGGGGGGGGATATGTGTGTTGGGGGGTCTATTTAATTGACTGTCACACTATAATATTTTATTGAAGAGCCTCAAGCTTCTGGCTGTGAAACATGTTATAAATTTGTCCACAAAAAAACTATAGTACCTCTACTATGTTATTAGAAAATATACATTTTCACATGCCTTTGTGAATAAACTGATAGATACCGATGAAGAAAATGCTATTCACACTATGAAATTGGATGTTGATGCCATCGTGATGACTTAAGAAATTTAAATGATGCGCTGATGGTGCCTATGTGTCATTGGAAAGTACTTCATTGCTGGTGAAATGTCCCAAAAGATGGGCTAAATGTCAATTTAATGTCGACTATAGTAACAAACATAGGTGATGTTGTTCTATCATTCCATTCAATGACTGTAAAATCACAATATTTTGAAAGAAAAATTTTGTAATGTTTTTTGAGAGCGACAACCATCATTGAAAATTTCTAAATCGTTGCTATTTGCATCACCATGGTTTCTTTGTGTGTTGGTGTTACGAGAAAATTACACTGACATAATGTGTGTGTGTGAGAGAGAGAGAGAGAGAGAGAGAGAGAGAGAGAGAGAGAGAGAGAGAGAGAGAGAGAGAGAGAGAGAGAGAGAGAGAGAGAGAGAGAGAGAGAGAGAGAGAGAGAGAGAGAGAGAGAGAGAGAGAGAGAGAGAGAGAGAGAGAGAGAGAGAGAGAGAGAGAGAGAGAGAGAGCTATGATTGCTAAATAGTCCTTTATTGAGCAATCAACAATCTTTGGTTACATTAAAATTGTAGTTTTTTGAATTAATGGTAGATTCGCCATGCCACTAGTGATGAAAAAGGGGACTCAAGGCTAGCTATTGATTGATGCAACTTAGAAACATGAGTTCTTTCTATAGTAGTGAGTGGTGTGGCATCCTTTTGTGTTACCACAACCATAACTAGAATGCATTGGAGACTAAGCACAAGTTTTGAATATGCCATTAGTTCTTGATATATTACATTTGAACCCGTGTGTGATTGAGGATTTAGTATTTCAATCATTTACTCGCTCCTTAAAATAGAGATATTCATTGAAGTCTTGCTTGGTCTATTCTCCCATCAACGTTCCACAAACATGTCATTGAACTTAGATTCTATACGTTTGTACATGAAAATCACAATAGAACAATGAAATGGAGCAAGGTCCCATTATAGATCTATATAGCCTACCTACTGCACATAATAAAGATAAAATTCCTGATCAATTTAACTAAAAGTCGGAACAAGATCTCAACCTACTCTAAATTTATGAATGGAGAGAGAATCAAAACACATTCTAAACGAAGGAGAGAGAACCAAAACACAAATGAATCTGGAACACCAACCTACCACCTACCTCTCAAATAAACTCTTGAGAACTATATAGACATGCCACGCATGTAAGTCTTATTCTTGGAATGAGTGTAAGAATTGACAAAGTCATTTAACCAACCAATTGATTGAGAATATTACCAAATGGTCTTAAAACAAGCAAGAAATGAACACTTTGAAAATTGGCTAGGAATGTGCTTAGGAGAAAATTTACCTTGTTAGTGAGAAACCAAGAGGAAATGTTCTACAATATGGTAGCATAAACTCTTGGCTTCAAAATGGACTACCTACCTTTCGTTCAATAAAACACAAGGTAGACTCTGCTAAATATTATTATTCTTACTTCATGAAAGGTTTCTTATAAACTTCATCTATAATATTTGATATGTAGGTTTTTCGTTAATATGGTCCAAACCTATTTTGATTATTTTTGCCCAAATTAAAATTTGAATTGTATGCTAGATGAATTTTATTAGGCAATCTACAATTGCACTTTAAACTTGAATGAAAAATTTGCCATCTTTGAAGTTGAAGAAGCTTAGAGGTTGAAAAAAAAAATGGCTAGATTGAGAATTGCATAAACTAAGCTTCCTTAGAAATCTGCTTGGGAGAAGCATTATAGTTTATGTTAAAAAAACATTTGCCAATACTTTGAGGTAAACCCTGGGCTTTCAAATTGACCATTAATTACCAAACTTTGGTTGACTTGTGAGAATTAGATAGACATGCTATTCATGAATGGTCTTTATTATCAAGAAACTCCACTTATAGTACTTAAACCTTATTTTTCCCATTGACAAAAGTATTTTGAATATACCTTTTAGATTTTAAAGGGTTGATTTATCAAATGATTTTCATTAGTCAATTTGCAAGTGCACATTAATTTTTTTAAAAGCCTACTCATATTAGTAAAAGCACAAAGAAGAACTAAAGAATTTGGAGTGCAACTAGGGCTCTTTGCTTCATGAATTATTGCTATTGGTGTTATGGATACATGCTCTTCTCCATATTTCCTAGCATTTCTACTAGGCCAAATTTTCTTAGACGAAGTAATTATGCATACCAAACAATTCAAATTTAGGATGAACATGCTTTTCAAAATTTTGTTGTACTTATTTGCACAAGTGATGTTGGCAATAACACTTTGTCTTCTTTATTACAATGTTTGCAAGTTGTTTGCCCTTGTTCTTTGTAGTTATATGTGTTTGGCATTACATGTTGAAGTATTCTTTGCACAAAGACTATACACTTGCCAATGGCCATGTTCAAGTTTTTTAACCAAGAAAAAGTACTTTCCTCTCTAATTACCTTGTATTTTATTGTAGACAGGCTTTCCACCATTATTTACCATTTATATAACATTATCTCTTCATTGCTCAAGCCAGTGGGATTTTGCCTTTGATTTGTTTATTTGGTTGCATATTCGATCATGGAAGCTTTTGTTTGAGTTGTACTTAGTTTCATGTAGAGTGAATCTCTTTCTTATTTTAGAATGCATTTTATATTCATAACTATCTTGGACAAGTTGTGGTAAAGTCCTTTTATCTACCTTCTCTAGGAGTTTTGAATTGGTGATTTAAAGTACCAAATAAATTCATCTATACTCAGTCTATTACCTGGCTACCACTCATAAGACATTCTCATGTGAATCAGGGTTTAAGTAAGAAACTTAAAGAGCTTAGACCCTTGGAGTTGAATCCACAAGAATTGTGTAGAATATCTAGGATGAAAAGAGTAGATGAGGATCTTGTAGAGGTGGCATTGTCTCATAGAAGGTGAGTGAGTTTTCTTTACCAAGGCCGCTTTGAAGCAATGGCTTGTTTAAGATGTGCAAAAACAAATCCCGGGAATTGCTAGATGGGTGGATTAGGCAATGTCCCTTAACTTGAAAGATATTATGCAAATATTCTGATTTCTTAAGTGTCCAGACTAGCTTTTCACCACTTCCTATGAGCATAGTTTTGACCACTTCTAGCATCTTGTGACCTAGAATGAGCACGTACACAAAAATGTTCAAATCATGTTGCATTTGCTCAAAATATACAACAATGATTAATCAGCGCAAAGTTACTTGAAACAAGCTAATCCATGTAAACTTTTTTGGCCAACCACTTCAAAATATATTTGTCACCCTTATGTTCTAGTCCCATATCCTTTCTTGTGGAATCTATGCAGAATAGGCAAAATCTAGCTTGAGTATTTTGCAATTTCATGTATATATGTAAATCTCTCATGTGTGGAGCATGTTCCCATATGTGGAGGGTAGTCATAATCATCTTAGTTCATTTATGTTGAGTTTGAATAGTCAATAGGCCTTAATCTTGAGTTTTGAAGGTCCTATGCCAAATTTACCCCATGTACGTATGTAAGTAGGTGATTAGGCCAAAAATAGCTTTGGATTAGCTTGAGGTAGTGTAGGCCTTTGACGCTTGGCATGATGATAGAGGGCTAGTGACATGTCTTTTGGTGTTGTAATGTTGTCATGTGACCAGTCACAAGAGAGAGATGCATAAAAAATGGTCCAATCAATGTAGGAGATGACAATTCAATGGACCAATCAAATTTAGAGATGCTATGTAAGAGATCCAATTATTTTACTTGCTTACTACTCCTCTTGGATCTTAAACTACCATTAGAGAGTGAGCGAGAGCTCATTTGTACTTAGTTTTTTGAAGACATTTGATAGCATCTTAACATAGTTTTTCCTCCAATGCCATATTCTCTCTCTACTCGAGAGCCTCATGTACATTCTCTCTCTACTTGAGAGCAAGCTAATTTCATAATTAGTTTTTTCTTCAAAAGTGGTCTCTCATAGTGATTGATACATGTTGAATGATTGATGCATGTTTTGTGGTAGGATGTTTTATTAGTTTCGATAAGGAGTTTAAATCCTCTATTGGAACTAATATGACATAGTCTGTTCTTAAATTCAATGAGGTGCTCTTGCCTTAGAATTGTCAGAGTGTTTGGAGGTGTAGTTGGATCTCGATTGCTATCAAGTGGATTTTGAGATAAAAAGGGGTCAAAATCATGATGATTTGATCTAGCCTGTGTACGGACAGAGGTGGTAATTAGTCTTGTTTCTAGTGCAATTGATTTCATGTCAATTGGATGTATCTTGATGAAGTTATAGACTTTCAAAGAGAGGTTGGTAGGGCACCCAACTTGATTGAACACATCAGTTGGTGGTGTTTCTCCAAGGTAGATCCATATTTAGTGCTTGATAGCTTGTTGGAAAGCTAATGTAGTCTAGTTTCTAGTGCAATTGATTTCATGTCAATTGGATGTATCTTGATGAAGTTATAGACTTTCAAAGAGAGGCGGGTAGGGCACCCAACTTGTTGAGAAATCGCGAGAGCTCTGATACCACTGATGAGAAATCGTGAGATGCTCTAATACGTGTAATGAATCGTGAGGAGAAAATACACGAAATAGTCGCGACTCTCTTTCAAGATTCGGATGGAGTTCAGATGCGTTCGCTAGGCACTGCCAGCTGAAACACTCCTACAATTCTCCAGAGAGTAGTCAGTTACTACTGATCTACGTTCATAGAATTAATACAACATTCGACTTAATTTCAACCAAGGTGCGAAATTCAAAGGGAACAAGAAAACTCAAACATATGAAATAAACAACATAAGCATTCAACATCCAAGATCAGACACAACTAGAAAATAATCTATATTGATTTTCTCTGATTTCTTTAGGGCACTACATGCAAATCCACGCAGTGCGTTGGCGTGAGAGAAACACGGTTCTCTCACGAGTAGTAGTCTCGCTTCACTAGCGGACAATTGGATCTTCTAATCCTAGACAGAATTATCTTCTCGCACGCAGGCGGAGCTTCTGTCTATGTTCGTCTTGATTGCTTACTAGTGTTAGCAACTATGCTAACACAAAGAAAATAAAAAAGAAAGAAGTAAAACTCTGTGGCATGTGTTTTGTAAGACCACGTATGAGTATCTGTCAATAAACTTCAGCCATGGCATGTGTTCTGTAAGTCCATGAGTAGAAGCTTAAATAATAAAAAAAAAGCTTAAACTTAGATTTAGAACTTAGACTTAGGAAACTTAAGATTAGAAATATTTTATCTTAAGTTTTTCTAAGTTAAGAAATTTGAAGTTCTAAATCCTAAGTTAGAAGTTCTAGAAAGGCTAGAAACAGATTAGTCCCATAAGTTAGTAGATACTTATGGAAGACCCTCCTTGCCATAAAAGGAGAGATATTTGCATTGCAAACAACACTTTTGAGATTAAGCTATCTTGCTCTCTATTTTGGAGAATTATCATTCTATTTCATTTGTGTTCCCTTTGGAAAGGTGCATAGCTTGAAGGAAGGTGCTTGGGCCTCCTCTTGGCTCCTTTTCATCGGTTTTATTGTGGCATGTTCATTATTGCTTATTTGCTTAGTATTCAACGCAATCTCATTTTATTACCCTTTGGATGTTAATCTAGGATTTAGTCTAATCACCTTGCTAGTTGGGTAAGCCTTAGTAAGGTTTTGTATTTTGTCATCTCAGTTAATTTCATTTCTGTTTCAGGCACTAGTTGGGTAAGTCTTAGTGCTTCATCATTGTTTTATTTTCGTATTTCCGTTGAAGCTTGTTGTAGAAACTTAAAAAGTGGACGAATCTCTACATCCCTATACTACACCCGTAAGTAGATCTAGCCACCGCATGAACTATACTTCCAACATTGGCGCCGTTGTCGCTTTTTAAGTATTTCTACCTAGCTTTTTCTCCTTTTTCTTTTTGTTTTTTTTTTTACTTCCGTGTTGTATGTTTGCTTGTGTGCTTGTCTCTATCTACCAACAAACAGCACACGTCGTCTCTCCAGGTCCTACACGAGCTGTGGAGCAACTTCTTCAACCGGGGGGAAGCAACAAAAGAGTCAACTTGGGCATGTTCTTCAAAAGAAGTGACCCAAGTGACATTTTTCACAACCAAAAAGGTATATCAGAATTCGCCAACCTGTTTGCAGCCTTAACAGACCTTGATCTTTCATCTTATCACCTCCACGAATTCTGACAACTACCAAATTTTGAGAAAACAGCCTGATATACTATCAAAATCCCTTATTTCTCACCCTAATCTTTGTCTTAGAATTCGCCAGCTTCACTGAGGCTATATCTCATTAAGATTAGTCCTCCAGCAGCTCCGCGAATTCTATCTCAGAGATTTTGCCCATTTACTGTCAGAACATCACATTTTTTTTCGTATTCCATATTTGCTAGTCAAACCTCTCTGTTAGAATTTGCCATCTAGCCTAAGAATTCGTTCTTAAAGAGCATGATTTCCCTGTCCTCTCCGCGAATTTTTACACTCCAATTTTTTTCCAGAAAGTCTAAAAAAATCACTATTCTGACATTCAAAACACTTTTCAGAATTCGCGAGTATTACAGTTAGATTTATCTGCCTTTCCACAATTTCTCAGCCTATCTACGAATTCTATTATGATCAGAAAGACCAGTTTTTGTCTTACAATATCCATTTTGCAAGCAAACTGCTCTTTTACCAAGTACAGTACTGTCCTGCTCATCTATATTCTGCATCATGTCTCGTGACTGTGTTGAATCTTCTAATCTGACTCCTCCATGACTAGAACGAAGAATTCCACGTATTGATGCACCAAAGTACGATGGCGAATCTGACCTAGTCCGATTTCTCCAAGACTTTGATAATGCATGTCGTTTTTATAGAGATACCTCTGAAACTGAAAAGCTTTGCCTATTTTCCATGGTACTCTATGGCACCCCTCATCAAGCATTTCAAACCATCCAAACTGACTCAGAGCCTGTTCATTCAAATTACTCATATCAAGATGCGTCGCGAAGAGTCTGTCCGAAACTACATTGAGAATTATAAACGTCTCAAAGTAGAATGTGTTGATGAAAACATCATCGAACGAATGGCCATAAAACTATTCTTAGTTGGATTGCCAAAAAACATCCATCGTGAACTCAAACCAGTTGACCTTTATGATCAACTTAAAGATGTGATGACCGATGCTATCTGTGAAGAAGACGAAGGTTCCGACGATGACTTTGACCATCGTGAAAAGAAATCTAAGAATCTAGACCGTCCTAATCCCGATGTATGATAATATTTCTCAGTCTTCTGAACTTCTACATCAAATGGAAACCTGGCAAAAAGCTCAACAATCTCATATGGATAAACTCACTACCAATTTCCAAACTGCCATGAAACAGATTGCTGAGAAATCCTTTCCAGAAGGAAAAATGTCTGGTGTCCAATCTGCTCACAGCATCACACTGCTAATGAATGCCCTCAATTGTGAAATCATTTCCCAGCAGCCACCAGACCCACCATCTATCGCGCTTACCGTCCTTACCCGCCACAACAACTTGTGCCACAACCAGGGGTTTACCAACCGCGACCACCTGCACCAAATCAATACCAATACCCACGACAGTAGTTTGTTGTTAACCAGCCTACCCCACAAAACATTGTCCATTATCTTGATCTGAATGCCATTGATCCGGCCACGTACTATGTGGAAGACAATACTCAACCACAGTACTCTACTAAAATGATTGTTTATTATACCTATGATTCTAATGCTCAACTAGTGGATCCCAATGCGCAAGCTTACAATCCAAACCAAGCTGTCTTTGCCGCACATCAACTACCTGCAATACGAGGATGCTTTATCTGTGCAGGTAAACATCCTAGTATTCGTTGCCCAGATAAAATCCACTTTTCCCCAGCTTGTAAAAACTATGGTATTGAACATCACGTGAAGGACTGCCCATCCCGATATAAGCCAGCCGGTCTTGTCTGTTCAGTGCAAGTAGAAACCTTACCAATTGAAACACATCCTGCTTGGGCCTTGACTCGGGCACAAACCCAACGCCAAGCCCCTACACTTGCACCCAGCAAAACTCAGCCACAGGCTGTTCCTCCAAGTGATGATTCAACCCCGATAGTTTACCCTCACCCGTCTGAAGAAATTCGACTGCATCATGAGTATCGTCAGCAAATCCGCAATGTTAACCAACAATCTTCCTCTTCCCATAAAGTACCTCCCAAGCCCTTTGAAAGCAAAACCCTTGAAGGTACCGAAGTTTGGGGAGATCTACTACAAGCCAATGTCACTCTTCCCTTCCATGTACTCTGGAAGCATGCTGGCCAGTGGAAACAACAGATCCAATCCAATATCACCACCACTATTGACGAGTTGCCTGAAATGCCCTTACATCTAACCAATCCACTCAGCAAACGAGGCGACATCAAAATCCCAGCTACCCATCATCAATCTCGTGAAGTTTTACCGTTCCAAACGCCCACACTATCCATGGGATCTCTATGAGGAGGAGACTATCTTTCAAATTGATGACGAGATCCTCCATGACATCTCCACCACCAGAACCTCAACCACGTGGTCATACTATGAAAGAGAAAATGAAAATAACCACTTCAAATTTAACCGTCGGGTGACCTCACCATTGTTTGGGAAATTCCTGAGATTGCCTCTAGTCCTACACCAATTTCCAATAAATTCCAAGCCCCATCCCGACAAGAGAAAGACAAGGCTCCCCTCGAATCTCTAGCCCATGATGTTCCTGCATATTTTAAGGACTATACGATCGAGGATGTCACAATCCAATTACCCCAAGCTCAACGTGAGCCAACTGGTAATTCACCCTACAAAGGCCCTGCACAAACCATAACCCTTTTCTTCAGTGAGCCAAATGAAACCAACGAATATCTTGTCCATGTCGGAGCTCCTCTCAATCGCGAACAACGCAGACGACTTAAAAAGCTCCTGCAAAAATATCGACATATCTTTGCTTTGACCTATAAAGACATGAAAGACATCTCACCCCAAGTAGCTGTGCATCGTATCCCGCTTAAACCGGGTGCGAGACCCACTGCGAGTCGTCCATATAGATGCAATCCCATCTATAATGCCAAGATCAAAGAAGAATTACAACTCCTCTTGGATGAGGGATTTATCTATGAAATTGAGCATACTGAGTGGGTCTCCCCAATTGTCATCGTCCCCAAGAAAAATGGAAAACTCCACATCTGTGTCGATTTTAAGAAACTTAATATCATCACTGAACGTGATCATGTTCCATTACCTTTCGGAATCCATCTTAGAAAATCTAGTAGGAGATGAGGCTTACTCCTTCTTAGATGGCTTTAGTGGATACAATATGATCCAAATCGCTGAAGAAGATCAACACAAAACCGCGTTTGCCATAGAATGGGGAACCTTTTGTTGGAAAGTCATGTCCTTTGGTCTCTGCAATGCTCCTAGAACCTTCCAACGTGTTATGTAAGCGGCCTTTTCTCAGCAGATGGGCGATACCTTAGAAGTTTACTTGGACGATTTAGGTGCACATTCCGAAGAAATACGCCATCTGTTTGTGCTCAAAAATGTTTTTATCCAATGCCAACACTTCGGCATCTCTCTCAATCCTGAAAAATGCCAGATTTGGGTAACCCATGGTATTGTGCTAGGACATATTATCTCATGAAATGGCATTGCCACTGACCCTGAAAAGATCCGTATCATTCAAAATCTACCGGAAGCGCATACGATACGTGAAGTTTACTCCTTCCTTGGCCACACCAACTACTATCGGTGCTTTATTTTCGATTTCGCTAACAAAGCACGCTTAATCTACAAAGTAGTCGTAGTTCCCAAATGGATGGATGAACAACACGTCGTCTTTATTCCACTCAAAGAAGCCCTATCCTCCGAGCTCCTGATTATTCTAAATAATTCCATGTGCATACCGATGCACCCAAGTATGCCATTGGAGCAGTGCTCACCCAACCGGGAGAATTCAAAAAGGACTACCCAATTCATTTTCTTAGTCGACAATTGATACCTGCTGAAGTCAATTATACCACTTCTGAACACATAGCCTTGGCAATGGTATATGCGATTCAAAAGTTTCGCCATTATCTTCTAGGAAAAGTCTTTGCGTTCTTCACTGATCATCAAGCATTGTTGTATCTCATCAATAAGGCGTGCGCCACAGGCCGTATTACTAGATGGATACTCTAGAGCTTATCAGTGATAGGGGTACACATTTTCTTAACTCTATCATAGCAGATCTTCTTTCCAATTTTTTTGTGGTACATCGCAAAAGTTCCCCATACTATCCACGCTGCAATGGCCAGGCAGAATCCACCAATAAAATCCTATGTGGAATTTTCACCAACACCATATAATCCAGCCGATCTGATTGGGAACTCAAACTCCATACTGCTCTCTAGGCTTATCGCACCACCCCGAAGCGAGCTACAGGCTTAACCCCTTTCCAACTCACATATGGCCAAGAAGCTGTTATGCCTGTGGAATTCCATATCCCCTCCCTTCGAGTAGCCTATAGCCTTGAGCTCGATACTCCTCAGAATCTAGCAAATAGGTTATTCCATCTGGAGCAACTTTGTGAAACACGAAGGATTAGCATCCATGCTCAACGTCCACAAACGATGACAAAAAGCATGGCATGATCGATCATTGAAACTTAGAGATTTCCATATTGGAGATAAGGTCCTTCTATTCCAAGCCAAAGCCTTCAAAGGCAAACTGAAATTTTCTGGCCAAGGACTTTACGTCATTAGAAAAATCTTTGCCTTTGGATATGTCCAACTCCAAACCCTTCAAGGCGATATCCTCGACAATGTGGTCAATGGGAGTTGACTGAGAAAGTACAATAAACCCTATTTTTATCTTGATATGTATTAGCTGTTTTCTTTCCTACTGATTTTCTTCCTTTTTATTGTTTGCATGCCATTTCGACAACATTTTTGCTGTGCTTTCTTGTTCCACCCATCAAGATACTATCAAATCAGGTATACCAACAGTCTTCTCTGAGAAAACCACAAAAGTCATTTGTTTCAGAAGAAATTTTTTCACAACATCTCAAATAGAATTCGCTTGACCCCTTTTTTTTAGAGCACGATTCATTTTTGGCCTCCGCAAATTCTGACTTAGATAAAAAAAATGTCTAAAAATAGAAAAATGTAGTTTTATTCATGAGATATCCATCCTCAGAATTCGCAGACAATTCGTTGCAGCTCAAATTGATCCTCATGATTTCTTTGCTATCTCTGCAAATTTTGATCAGACACATTTTTGCACTGTCAGACGTTTTTTCTCTTTTGGCATAAAAAAATCTCTTACAAGAATTTGCGGGCCCTTAGAGCGTTGCCTCAAAATTCGTGACCATCCTTACCAAATCGTGGAAACTGAGAACGATTTTTGGGTGAAGTTGTGAATTCCTGCCAAAAAAAGTCTATATATAGTCCTCCACCTTCTCTCCACGAGTTCATTTTAGATTGCTGCTCTCGAGTTCATGCCAAATTTTTTTTCAAAATTTTCAAAATTCTCAGAGCAATCTAAAATCACTGCTATCATGGCTTCCCGTGATTCCTCGCTTAGCTTGCATCGTCGTAAACGCCCTCGTCCTTATTCAGGGGATATAGTCATGATATATCTTAAGAATTATGCCGAGCAGCTCACACTGGCCAAGGATATCCTCACTAATCTTGGCTTTGATCTGACACTTTTCCGGGACCAGCAGAGCGAGAGCCTCATCTGAACAGCCTACTCCACCTATTAGGATGAGTTCCAAACTTTCCGGATTACATCCAAGAGTGGCAACTATTCTATTATCAACGTCTCTCCTGGGGATCTCCAGAGCATTGACTTTCCTAATCTCGGAGAGACAATCCATGGAAAGGGCATCAGCTATGATGCCAAGTACTTCACAAAATTTTTGACAGACGACGGAAAAACCATTGCCCAAACCAACCATGGGATCGCTATCCGCCTCATCATGGATCCCCAACTACGGGCCGCCTCAGAGATCCTCATCACCATGGTTGCAGTGCATACCACCAAGATGGATCGCATCCCACCGAGCGACCTCTTTTCTCTGACCCTCACCATGGACGATCCCACTCAAAATTACAAGTGAGCTGAGAAGATAGTAGAGAAGCTGTGTAGAGCTCTGAAAGCCCGCAAACCAACTACCAAATGTGGGTATCTCCTCCACATGTTGGTCACCAAACAATTGGGATCTAGGGTAGTTGCTGCCATCAAGGAGCTGGATAATGTTTATCCAAGCACAAAAAAGCGAGCCACCTCCCAACTAACAGCAGACTCGGTCTCACCAGCCCCACCTACTAAGAAGCAAAAAGGAAAGGCAACCAGCACAGAAGCCAATGTCCCACATGACATTCTATCCAGCGACATCGGGGTGGAATATGCTGAATCCGGAGGGAGCCTTAAACCATCTCAGGTCCCAAAGGAGGTCCTAGAGCAACAGGCAGCCTTACTTCACCAGGCCCAACAACGCCAACAAGCAGTAGCAGCAGCAATAGGTAGCTCCGAAACGGCAAGCACTTCTGGCTCTGATCCTATGGGTGTGATTCCGTCCACACAGGCAATCTCCTCTCCATCACTTGCTCTCACACTCCCACCACCACCCCCACCATTTACTGCCACCTCCACACCCTCACTAACTCTCAACACGGGCTTCACTTCCACACTTCCACAAAAGCCCTCACCTGTACAAATCTCCACCCTACTTGACTCTACAGTCAACGTAGATGATTTTGCATTACAATTACACAACAACAAAATGCACGATTTCCGACACAAGGTTCCGACGGATTCAAAAAAATTTCATAATCCGTCGGAATCCGACATAATAATACTCGGAATCTGACACAAAAAAAAAAAAAATTGCCGGAAAAAAAAATTTTTGCCGAATTTTTTTTTTTACAGATGTCAGATTTCGACGGCCAATAAAAATGTCAGACTCCGACATCCCATTTCGGAGACTGCAACTTTTTAAATAGATGACGTCACCTGTCCATGCAAAAAAAACAAGAAGCACAAAGTGGATGTCGGATTCCGACGTATAATACAAATATCGAAATCCGACGTCCGTGACCAGATTCTCAAAGCCGCGTCATTTTTCTACGGTTTTCTTAATTTTTGTTCTTGCAGGAGATTGTTGGAGATCGGCTTTTGGTGCTTCTTCTCAACTCTGTCAATTCCATTTGTCTCATTCCAAGTACGATTCTTTTGTTTTGTTATGTGCAACTAAGATTTCTTTCTTTGTAACTTTTTCTTGTACACTATCTTCCTTGTATTGTATATTTTGTGTAGTTAAACACAAATATGTGTCTTAATGATTTATGATCATGAGCGAATGAGAGAGGAAGAGAAGGATGTGTGTGAGAGACATGAGAGAGAGCAAGAAAATATAGATAGAAGAGTTTGATTTAATATTATGTTCTTTGTAAATTTTAAGATTTAGATTTAATTTTATGTTCTTTGTGAAATAGTGTGAGACTAAGAGCTCTTGAGGTTTGAATGAAGATCGTAACCAGCTCCACCATCAAAGATGTAGAGCTACCACTTTTTCTCACTGATTGATCCAGTATGGCTATCTTGTTGCTACTCCCTATCGAGCCATAAAGGGTAATCCATCGTTGTCTGATACATGTAAAATGAGATATCAGCTAGAGAAAGCTAGTGAAGCGTGCTCGGTATGATGGCATTTCTGTTGAAAATCAGAACTCAAAATGAACTTTGAAGAGTGCCATTGACTCACTATCTCCGTTGGAAGCTTGAGATATCTTGGCTATGGGGTGCTTAATTATCTTTGCTCTGTGAGTTAGAACCCAGTTTTT
This sequence comes from Diphasiastrum complanatum, assembly GCA_029204225.1. Taxonomy (NCBI): domain Eukaryota; kingdom Viridiplantae; phylum Streptophyta; class Lycopodiopsida; order Lycopodiales; family Lycopodiaceae; genus Diphasiastrum; species Diphasiastrum complanatum. The sequence continues at coordinate 40,053,412 of CM055099.1, read as the reverse complement.
CTTGCAAGATATTTGGAGAGCTGGCCTACCATTGTTGCTAGATGAGTGAGTCATCTAACCATTCAATCACATTATAGTTGTTGAGGAATTGAACGTTGACTTCCAAAATACTGAAGGATTATTGCTGATTTCCAAAAGAGAGTTGAGAGATGTGATTATTAACATTGCTACCTCTATAATACATAGTTGAGAGCAGTTCTGTCCTAGCAAAGGACAAAAGCAAAGTGACAAACATAGTAGAATCAATTGAAGCATTCATGACTGGCACTTCTTCGCTTTCCGGCTACATGCATATGCACTCAGAAATAAGTATGGCTTTATCTATTTTCAGTTCGTGTCATGTATGTCATTTTTTGTAATCATTTATTTTTCGTATGCACTTCGAATTCCTGTCGATTGGAGTATCATTGGTTTTTGCCACGGTTTTCTTTTTGCCACGTCCGGCCACGTGGACGTCGAAATCCGACGTCCACGTGGCAGAAAAAAAAAAGTGAATTTTTTTTTCAAGTTTCGTTTTTCCACGTGGACGTCGGATTACGATGGCCCCACCACGTGGACGTCGGAATCCGACGTCCACGTGGTGGGGCCGTCGTAATCCGACGTCCACGTAGCATGCTCTCCGGTTCGTTTTTATCGGCCGATTGCCAGTTTTGGGCTTGGCGTCGGATTCCGATGGATTTTAAATGCGACGGATTCCGACGACTTTATAGTGACACATTTTTTGATGCCCGCGTCGATTCAAAGAAAACTTAAAACGCGATTTCACGTCGGAAATCCTGTCGAAAATCGCGGCAATTCTTGTAGTGTTACTAACTGCACTTCCATCAACCACTGTCACCACTAACCAAATCCAACAATCTCTGCCATGCAGTATCTCCCCACCCCTCAATCCACAATCACCCCCACCTGTCTTTCATACACCTCCGTCTAGCCCTGCTCATGATTTTCTACCATTTAACCCAATGTCGTATCCTAACTACACACGCACCCTCCTTGACATTGGTCCTTGGGAGCAGCTACCCCTTGCAGCCCAAAAGTGGTATGGTTGGTGAATGAGCTCCAATACAATCTATTCGGCACCCTAGGGGGACAATATACTGTGCGGCAATTCGACGATGGTGCAATGGTGGGCCTTTAGAAAGAAAAAGCAAGGTTGGAGGAGGAAAACAAACAACAACAGCTGCAGATCCAGAACCTAACAAATTATAATCAACAACAGCAGCAGATGCTACTCCACCTCCAGGACCAGCTCCAACTGAAGGTATCCAACATGCAGCAAACCATGGATACCCTCAAAGCTGAAAAGGATGAGGCTATAGCAGATTCACAAGCAGCACGTTCCGCTATGAAGGAACAGTTGGAAATGGTGGACTTCAACGACTTCGCACCACCAGCTATTCCTGAGGGAACTGCCATTCCAGTGGTGGCCTATCAAACGCTGGCCCAAAAGCTGAACGCCATGACGGAGCAACACTCAAAATTATAACAATCATACATTGCTTCCGTCGAGGCCCTAAACCAGCACATAGCCACCTTGGAAGAACGCTTAAAGGCTGCTGCCTAGTCAACCCTGTCGGTTCATGCAGAGCATGCCCAATTCCATGATTTGGGACACCACTTTTATGGAACAGATGGTGGAGATGGAGCAATACTCCAACAGCCTCCTCTTGCAACTCAAGGCTCCGTATTTCAAGGCCAACCCCTGGGGCAAGGAGCTCAAACACCAACCAATCCGTCAGGCTCTGGGGGTACCAGCTCCCAACATTATCTTTTCTCTTCCACCGCTTCTAACCCTCTCGACACCACTAACCCCAACTTCATTCCACGACAATTTTTTCCTGAGTCACAAAGAATTGCAGAAGCTAATCCCTCGCCTCCTCTCTCTCCTGAACTTGATCCACAAACTGAACACGAGACTGCCTCTGAAGCACCAATCATCCGGCACAGAATCACGTCCACAGAACCAAGCAAGGAGTTGCGCGCCTCTCAGGAGTTTGCAAAGAAGTATCCAACAATGAAAGAGCGAGGTGGCTACATACTGCCAGATTTGGACCAGTGTCAGACACATAAAGCAACAATCAAACTCCTAGATCCACAACCTCTCTGGCATCATCAGCTCTTCCTGCAAAGTAAGACCTCAATGGCATGGTATCTCGAAGATCCCTCCTACATGCACACCAATCCTTATTACTATCCACTAGCGAGGCGAGAACTGTTTCCTGCCACCAAGGTCAAGAACAGAATCTTTTGGCCTAAACTCACAGGCATGGATATCGACAACTTAGCCGAAGACATGGTCACCAACTGCCGAGTATTCTACCAGAAGCACCATGGCAATCCTGATCGCGATGTCAGATATTTTGCGGATAATTGCGGCCTGGTGGCATTTCTGAAAGAATTCAAAGATTTTTGGGATCGAGGGTTACCTCCAATTTTCTTTGATATCAGTAAACCCTTGCGCACACAAGACGACCATATCACCGTTGCAAGGCTCTATTATCACGCTGCACTCACTTCCGCCCTGCACGTTGATATGGTGGAAAACCCATAACTTTCTCCAGGGTATGTTCTATTAATACAAACCCATGCCCTTCCTAAACAAATTACGGTGGCAAATGATGGAGGGCATTGGCACGACAATCTACCACTCCCGACAGCAACAGTCTCGCCTCCAAGAAGCACAAAAGATCCAGGACGAAAAGATTGGTGTGGGACCACCAATCCAATAAGGAGGGGGATAATGTTAGCAACTGTGCTAACATAGAGAAAATAAAAAAGAAAGAAATAAAACTCCGTGGCATGTGTTTTATAAGACCACGTATGAGTATCTGTCAATAAACTTCAGCCATGGCATGTGTTTTGTAAGTCCGTGAGTAGAAGCTTAAATAATAATAAAAAAGCTTAAACTTAGATTTAGAACTTAGACTTAGAAAACTTAAGATTAGAAATATTTTATCTTAAGTTTTCCTAAGTTAAGAAATTTGAAGTTCTAGATCCTAAGTTAGAAGTTCTAGAAAGGCTAGAAACAGATTAGTCCCATAAGTTAGTAGATACTTATGGAAGACCTTCCTTGCCATAAAAGGAGAGGTATTTGCATTGTAAACAACACTCTTGAGATTAAGCTGTCTTGCTCTCTATTTTGGAGAATTATCATTTTATTTCATTTGTGTTCCCTTTGGAAAGGTGCATAGCTTGAGGGAAGGTGCTCGGTGTGAAAAACTCAGATCCAAAAGATGCTAAAGTTTCATAAAGATCTTGGCCATGGAAGTTATGCACATCTAGATTGAAAAAATGATAGAAATTGTGATGTTAAGCATACTAAACATCAACTAAACATCAAAATCTGATCATAAGCTTCCACAAACAGAAACTTGCTGTCCCTGTCCGTACTTCAGAGCCTACAACCTGCATTTCACACGTGTGAAGCCATAGCAACAAAGAAATCACAATTCTAGTGGCTAGAATGCAAGATATGAACAAAAAAGTGAGAGAGAAGAAGATGGACCTTCAAAGAGCATAACATTCATTCAATAGAATGAAAATGAGATGTGTACATACTCGTGGAGATGGCTATTTATAGCAGCCATAGTGCCTCTTGGCCACTTGTCTTATGATAGGCTAAAATTGGGGTCCAATAGGATTCACCCATATACCTAGAAATTTGGTCAAATAGGAATGCACCAAATTATGAGCCAATAGAAGAGCTCCACACTCGACCTCCTCTAATTAATGTGACCTCAAAAGTAGTGTACACATACTTTGGGCCTCTACATACATGTATGAACCTATCTCTAACTTTTATTTGGCCATAGGCCTACAAAATCTCAAGTTAGGAAAATACTACTAGTTGACAATTTTTCACACTCCCTCTTCAACTAGTTTTAGCATAGATTTAGAAAGTACACCAAGACTTGTTCTATGCTTGAAAAATAAGTCCTTTCCCAATGCTTTGGTAAAGATATCAGCCACACATTCCTTTGATGGGACATGTTCAAGCTTGATCTCTTTTGCCAACACTTGTTCTCTCACAAAATGGTAAGCCACCTCGATATGTTTGCTCCTTGCATGGAAAACCGGATTGCTTGCTAGACTTTGGGCTGAAAGGTTGTCACAAAAGATGATTGGACTCTCTGAAAAATCCAGCAAATGAAGCTCCATAATCATCCTCTTGATCCACACCATCTCCTTTGTGCATGATGTCAAAGCTTTGTACTCGGCCTCACTAGAAGAAAGTGATATAGTTGCTTGTTTCTTCGACATCCATGAGATAGCTCCATCACCTATGAAAATAGCATGTGCATTTATGGATTTTCTATCCATAAGGTCTCCTGCAAAATCTGAATCTGAAAAACCAAATAAGTTAGGTGATGAGCCTCTATAAACAATGCCAAAATCTTTTGTTCCCGAGATGTATCTCAAGATCCTCTTTCCTAGTTTCCAATGTTCTATGCTAGGATCTTGCATGAATTGGCTTAATCTACCAACACAATAAGATAAATCAGGTCTTGTGATGGTTAGATATATAAGAGAACCTATTAGCTTCCTATAGAGAGTAATGTCCTCGAAGGATCTTTCATTACCTCTTATAGTTAGCTTTACATGTGATTCCATAGGTGTATCAATAGGATTTGCATCTACCATATGAAATCTATTGAGAATAGAAATAGCATACTTCTCTTGTGAAATAAAAGTGATTTGAGAAGTTCTAATTACTTCTATTCCTAAGATATAGCTCAAAAGACCAAGATCATGCACTTCAAATTCCTTTTTTAGTGCTTTCTTGATATCTTCTATATCTTCCTTGTTCCCTCCACTTAAAATAATGTCATCCACATAAATTAGAAGGATTGTAACATCATTAGCACTAATTCTAAAGTAAAGTGAATGATCATACTCACTCATAGTGAAGTTTTGAGAAAGTAGAAAAGAGTTAAGCCTAGCATACCAACTCCTTGGTGCTTGCTTAAGACCATACAAACTTTTTTGTAGAAAACACACATGATTAGGCTTGCTATGAGAAACATAGCTCTCGGGTTGCTCCATGTAGACTTCCTCTTCAAGATCACCATTCAAGAAAGCATTAGAAATGTCTAATTGCCAAAGATCCCATCCATAAAGAGTTGCAAGGGAAATGATTACTCTTATGCTCACCATCTTTGCCACGGGTGCAAAGGTTTCCTCATAGTCAATGCCATGCTCTTGAGCATAACCTTTAGCCACCAACCTTGCCTTCAACTTGTTGATAGATCCATCTTGATTTGTCTTTACCTTGAAGATCCATTTGCATCCAATTGCACTTTTGCCCTTTGGAAGCTCCACCAATCTCCATGTGTTGTTCTTCATAAGTGCTTCAAACTCAAGATCCATTGCTTGGATCCATTCCTCTTCTTGCCTTGCTTCATCTACACATGAAGGTACATCAAAAGAAGTTAGGAAAGCATAGTTGGATCCATCCACCACTTGCTTACCTTTGCCATCATAAGTGAGCCTTGAGGGTTTCACTTTATGCCTTGGAGTTCTCCTTGGAATTTGACTTGAAGAGGCTTCTTCAACATCCACATCCAATGTGTCATCAACTCCATTGTCATCAAGCACATTAGTTGCAACAACACCATCATCACTTGAAACAACTTTTGGAATGTTACCTTCATCAAAAATGACATCCCTACTTGTGAACACTTTCTTGATTGAAGGAACATAAATCCTATATGCTTTGCTTACTTCACTATAACCAACAAAAATGCCCTTTCTTGAAGATGGATCCTCCTTAGTTCTATCATCAAGAGTAATGTTGAAGTAGCAAATGCATCCAAAAGTTCTTAGAAACTTGACATTAGGCTTCGTACCAAACAAAGCTTCAAAAGGGGTTTTTCCTTCCAATACAACACTTGGCCATCTATTGCATAGGAAATTTGCACACAACAAAGCATCACTCCAAAAAGGTTTAGGAAGATTAGCATTCAATCTCATTGCCTTTGCACTCTCACACAAGGTTCTATTCTTCCTCTCGGCCACTCCATTTTGTTGTGGTGTTCTTGGACATGTGTACTCCCTCTTGATCCCATGCTCATCGCAAAAGGCTTTGAATTTGTTAGAAATGTATTCACCACCATTGTCGCTCCTCAAGCATTTGATTTTGGTTGTAAATTGAGTCTCAATAGCAACTTTGAACTTGACAAACACATCAAACACCTCATCCTTGCTCTTTAGTAGATAAACCCAACAAAATCTACTAAAATCATCAATGAAAGTTACATACATCTTAGCACCTCCATTGCTAATTGTAGTAACACCATGAATATCCGAATGCAAGAGAGAAAAAGGCATCTTAGATCTAGATATAGATCTAGTATATGGCAATCTATGTGATTTAGACAAAGCACATTCTTCACAAACATGATTCAAGCAAGTAAGAGACTTGGGAAGTCCCCTTACTACCTCCTTTTTGGCTATTACCTCCAAGGCCTTGTAGTTGAGATGTCCCATCCTTTTATGCCATACCTCTTGAATTGACATTTGTTCATTTGCCATGCATCCAACTTGGTTAGCAACAACACATGCATCAAGCTTGAACAATTTCCCTTGCCTTTTCCCTTTTGCAATGATACTACACCCCTTTTTGATCAAGCAAGCATCACCATCAAACTCAACTTTGAATCCTTTGTCAAGCATTTGGCTTACACTAAGTAAGTTCTTGGTAATGGATGGAATGAGCAAAACATCTTTCAATTCTATATTCCTATTTGTAGAAAGTGAAATAGGAATTGTGCCAATCCCCTTGATTGCACACTCACCATCATTTGCGGTATAGATTACCTTCCTATCACCATCAAATGCCATTAAAGATGAAAAATACTCTTTATGATATGTCATATGAGAAGTGGCTCCACTATCAATCCACCAAGGATCAATGTCTCCATGATTAGCCAACAAGCAAGATGACATAACAAAAGCATCATTTGAAAGAAGCTCATCCCCACCCTCATCAATAGTTAGATTGGTTTGCTTTTCCCCTTGATCCCTCTTTTTCTTAAAACAATCACTAGCAAAATGCCCTTTGACTCCACAATAGAAACATTTTAGCTTAGATCTATCCTTCTTTTTGCCAAAAGTAGAGTGCTCACCTTGGTCTTGCCCTTTAGACCAATTGCTTTTACCTTTGCCCTTGAACTTGCCTTTAGAGAACATTGCCTCCTCTTCTCCTCCTTGAGATGTAGAAGATGCTCCCACTCTTGCTTGCAACCTGAATTCTTCAGCCAACAAGACCTCTTGCAAGTCTCCAACACTTGGTAAACATTTTTGGATAGCATAACTTTGAACAAGATTAGCATGATCATCCAACAAGCCATTGAGAATCACTTGAACAAGCTCCTCATTATTTATGCCATCATTAATGCATGCTAACTCATCATTCAATGCTTTAACTCTCAAAACAAAAGCATGTCCATTCTCACTCTTCTTTTGCATACAAGAAAAGATTTGCCTTCTTAAAGTCAACACTCTAGAAGTAGACTTGGATTCATAAACCTTCTTCAAGGCTTCCCAAGCTTCACTAGATGATGTGCACTTACCAACCTCTTTGATAAGCTCATTTGTCACATTCATCTTGATCATGTGAAGGGCTTTCTTTGCCCTCTTGTCATACCTCAATTGTTCTTGAGGTGCCAAAGGTCTCTCCTCCACACCTACAACAATATCCATCAACTCATTCATCTCAAGCAAAGACTCCATCCTTACTTTCCAAGTAGAATAGTTGAGGGAGGTAAGCCTATCATTGCTTTCCAACATGTAGCCTCCATTTGTAGCCATGTTGCAATGATTGATCTCTGATCTTTGACCTGTTCCAATGCACTAAGCACTCTCTTGAATCAACAAATGAAACACAAGAAGAAATCACAAAGATTTGGAACCTAAAACCTTACTTTTTCTCTCTTTTCCTCACTTTTTCCTTAATTTTAGCCACTAGTTTTATGATTTCTTGATCAAACCAAGACCAAACCTCAATATACTTGCTTTTCCCTCACTCCTAAGATTGAAATACACTCTTGAATCATTCAGCAAACTGAAAATCAGAGGGTTACATCAATTTTGAAGTTTTTGACATGAAGAAGCAAGAAATTGAATCAAAAAACTATATGCTAGAATGGAAAACTAATAGGATCTTGTTGGATCTTGCATCTCCCTCTTTCCAAAACAATTTTTGTCTCCTTATTCTGATAAGTACAGAGGGAATTCGCCCTACTTCAATTGAAATGCATACAAATGATGTTTTGATCACAAAGATCCAATTTCTACACATAAATCAACAAGATTTTTAGCTAGAAACTTGATTGGAATGCTACAAAAGCAAACTCGCCCACAAATCTCTTCTAAATCTGGCAAAACCTGCACATTTGGCCGCCTAATGCTCTGATACCATGTGAAAAACTCAGATCCAAAAGATGCTAAAGTTTCATAAAGATCTTGGCCATGGAAGTTATGCACATCTAGATTGAAAAAATGATAGAAATTGTGATGTTAAGCATACTAAACATCAACTAAACATCAAAATCTGATCATAAGCTTCCACAAACAGAAACTTGCTGTCCCTGTCCGTACTTCAGAGCCTACAACCTGCATTTCACACGTGTGAAGCCATAGCAACAAAGAAATCACAATTCTAGTGGCTAGAATGCAAGATATGAACAAAAAAGTGAGAGAGAAGAAGATGGACCTTCAAAGAGCATAACATTCATTCAATAGAATGAAAATGAGATGTGTACATACTCGTGGAGATGGCTATTTATAGCAGCCATAGTGCCTCTTGGCCACTTGTCTTATGATAGGCTAAAATTGGGGTCCAATAGGATTCACCCATATACCTAGAAATTTGGTCAAATAGGAATGCACCAAATTATGAGCCAATAGAAGAGCTCCACACTCGACCTCCTCTAATTAATGTGACCTCAAAAGTAGTGTACACATACTTTGGGCCTCTACATACATGTATGAACCTATCTCTAACTTTTATTTGGCCATAGGCCTACAAAATCTCAAGTTAGGAAAATACTACTAGTTGACAATTTTTCACACTCGGGCCTCCTCTTGTCTCCTTTTCATCAGTTTTATTATGGCATGTTCATTATTGCTTATTTGCTTAGTATTTGCTGCAATCTTATTTTATTGCCCTTTGGGTGTTAATCTAGGATTTAGTCTAATCACCTTGCTAGTTGGGTAAGCCTTAGTAAGGTTTTGTATTTTGTCATCTCAATTAATTTCATTTCTGTTTCGGGCACTAGTTGGGTAAGCCTTAGTGCTTCATCATTGTTTTATTTTCGTATTTCCGTTGAAGCTTGTTGTAGAAACTTAAAAAGTGGACGAATCTCTACATCCCTATACTACACCCGTAAGTAGATCTAGCAACCGCACGAACTAGAAATACTTCCAACAACTAGCATCAGACTTCTTCAGTGTCTCTTCACTTAGTTACACTCTGTGTATCTTGTTCTGATATATGTCAAGTATTATCCAGTAAGTATGGTCTCTCTATGTAAACCTAAGATTAGAGTGATTATACATCTACAACTAATCAGAAAATTACAAGAGTGGCAGATTAGCCATGACCTAGGAAGTATCTGTCGGCGTCATGCCATCAGGTCAGATCTCTGTACTTCTGGGTACTTGCATGATCTCTGGTGGTACTCCTTGGAGCGCGAGGACAGAACGAGTTTCGTTTCCACCATTGGTTTCATTTATCTCATCTGCCTTTCTCTCTTGCTTGACCGCGAGGACAGAACGAGTTTCGTTTCCACCGTTAATTTCGTTTATCTCATCTGCCTTTCTCTCTTGCTGGACCGCAAAGGAATCTCGTTCGTGGATCCTTCGTGTTCGCAAACCGTTCGTGTTTGTGAACCGTTCGTCTTCGTTTCCGTTGACTTTTGTGTTTGCAAAACTCTTCGTGTTTCGTGTCTCCAGATGTTCGAGTTCGCAAACATCTTCGTCAGGTGAAGGGCTGAAATCTAGCAAGGCTTTGTAATCAGAAACACTCTGTTTCTTTAGCTCCCTATCAAAGCATGGTAGCTTTATGATCCCGAGACTGCTCCTTTGCCTCTCAAAGAGCCCTTTGTCCAGAGCTTTAGTGAAGATGTCAGCAACCATATCTTTCATTCCTATGAAGGTCATCTGCATCATCTTCCTTTCAATTAGATCCCTAATCAAGTGATACTTGATCGCAATGTGTTTCGTTCTTGAGTGGAACACAGGATCTTTCGTCGGGTGTATCGCAGAGGTGTTGTCCTCTTGGCTATGTCAGAATATGGCAGGGTGGCTCTGATACCACTGATGAGAAAGCGTGAGATGCTCTGATATATGTAATGAATCGTGAGGAGAAAATACTCAAAACAGTCACGACTCTCTTTCAAGATTCGGATGGAGTTCAGATGCGTTCGTTGGGCACTGCTAGCTGAAACACTCCTACAATCCTCTAGAGAGTAGTCAGTTACTACTGATCTACATTCATAAAATTAATACAGCATTCGACTTAATTTCAACCAAGGTGCGGAATTCAAAGGGAACAAAAAAACTCAGACATATGAAATAAACAACATAAGCATTCAACATCCAAGATCAGACACAACTAGAAAATAATCTATATTGATTTTCTCTTATTTCTTCAGGGCACTGCATGCGTGTGGCGTGAGAGAAGCACGGTTCTCTCACGAGTAGTAGTCTCGCTTCACTAGCGGACAATTGGATCTTCTAATCCTAGACAAAATTATCTTCTCGCACGCAGGCGGAGCTTCTGTCTATGTTCGTCTTGATTGCTTACTAGCATCAGACTTCTTCAGTGTCTCTTCACTTAGTTACACTCTGTGTATCATGTTTTGATATATGTCAAGTATTATCCAGTAATTATGGTCTCTCTATGTAAACCTAAAATTAGAGTGATTATACATCTAGAGTGGAAGATTAGCCACGACCTAGGAAGTATCTGTTGGCGTCATGCCATCAGGTCAGATCTCTGTACTTCTGGATACTTGCATGATCTCTGGTGGTACTCCTTGGAGCGCGAGGACAGAATGAGTTTTGTTTCCACCGTTGGTTTCGTTTACCTCGTCCGCCTTTCTCTCTTGCTGGATCGCAAAGGAATCTCATTTGTGGATCCTTCGTGTTCGCGAACTGTTCGTCTTCGTTTTCGTTGACTTTCGTGTTCGCGAAACTCTTCGTGTTTCGTGTCTCCAGATGTTCGAGTTCACGAACATCTTCATCAGGTGAAGGGCTGAAAGCTAGCAAGGCTTTGTAATCAGAAACACTCTGTTTCTTCACAACTTGGTTGGATACATCAAGTTAGGCTCATCAAGGATTATTCCTCTGCACTGGACATGCATGTAACACATGTGTCTTGAAAATTTATATTTTTACGTGTTATGTATGTTATTGAAATTTTGATATGACTTTTTTTTAGTCTTTGTGTGTTCAAAATTTGTTATTGGATCACACTTACGTAGAGGTTGCAATTTATTATGAATCAAATTGATGCACAACGATTTAGTCACTCTACGATATACTTTGAATGGCATCCTCTTAGAGCTAGGACAACTTGTATTTATCCAAACCTTTAAAGGAAATCATACCCTCGCCTCACAATCAAGGTTGCACTATTCAAAAGCTTTCAAAGAGAATTTCTAACTTTTTGGAAATTAGAAATTACTATTGCAAGTACAACAAATTGCAAAACCTATTCAATGCTTCGTGGCGTTTTGATATTTATGTAAGCTACATTATCTAGCTTCTAAGTGCTCATTAAACATTCTCGAAGTTCTCTCTCTCTCTCTCTCTCTCTCTCTCTCTCTCAAGAGACATTTGATTGATCTAATGTTGATAAGTCTAATATTGTGAGAAGAGACTTTTAAAGATCATTGTATTTCGTGCCATGACTAGCAAGCCAATCATGGTGCAACAACCATCTTGTGGTGAGAGTGAGAGCTTGTTAGTAGTTGTGCATCAACCATCTAAATGGTGAGAGTGGGTGTTTCAATAATTGTGCACGAACTATCTAATGGTGAGAGTGGGTGATACTTCCATCTCTACAAGGTGACTATCTAATTGTGAGAGTGGGTGTTTCAATCATTGTGCACGAACTATCTAATGGTGAGAGTGGGTGATAATTCCATCTTTACAAGGTGGTATCTCTTCACCCTTAGATCTTTAGGAACCCTCATATCTTCACATCTTTGCGAGCCCACACACCACTCTCACTACAAAATACGCTCCCCATGACTTTTGCTGTCTTCAAGACAAAAAAAAATAGAATCGATCTTGGCTCATCCTCGATTGATTCTCTGGCGGAAGATAAGCTTGAGTATAACGTGTGACGTGCACTCTAGCATTACGCCTTCTATTGTGCATTCTAATTTGCTAGCCCTTGCGATGCTATCTAAATTTCTAATCCTTGAATGTTCCCGGTAATCAGTGTCAAAATGCAGACCAACTTGCAGGAAGACTAATTTGCATATACAGCATAGCACTGTTGTAGTCCTTGTTGTAAGTTCGTCATGAGAGGAGATTAGCAAAGCTTTCAACTGTACTACTACTGCTCAATTGAACTAGTAGCATTTGGTAGACAATGACCTGCAAAGCTTCAAGAAGACTTTAGATATGCAGCGTACTAGCACTATTGTAGCCGTTGTTGTAAGTTCGTCATCGCAGGAAATTTTTTAGCAGAGCAGCAAAGTTTTCAACTGTACTACTAATGCTCTGGAGACAGCAATTGAAGTAGCTGTAGCATTGATAATGACCTGAGCTTCAAATATACTTTCTATATACAACATGGTACTGGCGTAGACTTGTAGTCGTTGTTCTAAGTTCGGCATGGCAGGAACAAATCGAGCAGATAGCAAAGTTTTCAACTGTACTACTAATGCCATGTGCTACTTACTAATGCTCAGGTGGCAGCAATTGAACTTGTAGCATGTGGTAGACCAGAAATTGATAGATTGATAAAACTGAGCTTAAAAGAGTACGTAAATACATCCCGCTGCCCAAGAAATAGCAGCAATTGATATGCACGCATGCATGAAGAATGTGAGAATCGAGATTATCTTGGGCACTCTGGGTATTAGCAAAACATTAAATTACAAGAGTTCGAAGTTTAATGCTGAGGAGTTATGTCTACTGATACGCTTGCTGTGGCAAATGAAGATAAACAGAGTTGATTAAGCACGAAATGCTACTCCAAGTACAGAACGACTTATGAGGCGTACTTAAGTATGAAGCAATGAGAATTACTAGTTTAATCATCTGATTGACAGACCTACTTTTGCTTCTTACAATTGTGAAAGATTAGTATAATATGGTAATGCACTTTCAATGGAAAGAATCCATTGTTTAGAGGATGTAAATAGCTTCTATTACAATATTAAATTTTTGCACAAAATAACAAGAAGCATCATCCATAAATTTTGATGGTGGATATCTAGGTCAAGTTAATATTCTTTGAATGACTCCGACCTGTTGAGGTTGATTGAGTTGTTGTGGCTAGATTGACTCTTCGTTTAAGTTAGTGTCAATTATAGGAGTATTGATCCTGGAGTGGAAAGTGGTAGCCAAAGGAATGTTCGCTAAATTTTTTTTCCTTCAAATAAATTCATTCTAATATTTAATTTGTAGTTGTCGTAGTGTGCAACTTATTGTATCTCTAACTTTCAAGAAACATTCAATATAAGATTTTTCTATTAGTTAGCAAGCCTATGTTTCTTCTCATAGTAGCTCAACTTTTGTTGTCTTGTAGGCTTGTATGTTGAATGCTTTCATTTTATCCGCAATTTATTGAAGTATTAATATGTTCTCTTCTTTGAAAAGCCTCTCAGAGGCGCACTGTTTGCATTTGTTTTAATACAATTGAACAATATAGAGAGTTGCAGCATAACAATGAAGCTTTTGCATATTCAATAAGCTACTTTTGTGATGAGCTTCACTTTGTAAATTTTTTGCAAAATTGGGTTTTTGAAATCATATAACAATCTCAGAGGAACCACTTTGTGTTCAAGCTTTGAAACAATGAACTTGCTTCAATGGCAACAGAGGATGTAAAATTAATTTCAGTTTGGGCAAATCCCTTTGCCATGCATGCAATACTAGCTCTGGAGGCAACGAAAGTGAAGTACAAGTTAATAGAGTAGGATTTTAGTGCAAAAAGCCAATTGTTGTAAGAATTTGGCTATCAGTGTACATGGCTAGCTTTCAATTCTAGTTTCTTGTTCCAAAGGACTTATCCTTCTTCCACCTAACCTTGTCTTTCATCCTCGACCATTTGTTCATCTTGTGGGGGTGGTGCAGCTTCATCTTCAATGAAGATCTTTGATAGGTCGTCACTATCCCTCCCAACATCACCGATTTTACGAAATTCATCAAATACAACATCTTGATGTGCATACATTGAACCACTTGATCATAGCAAAGATATTCTTTGATTTGCTCATCATAACCTGTAAAAATGCATTTAAGGGCTTTCACTTGCATCTTACTTCTCTCATTCTTGGGGATATGCACATATACCTTGCATTCAAACATGTGCAACCCATCTACTCTTGGTTTTCTCCCACGAAATGTTTCTTCAGAAGTACTATTCTGTGCGACAATCGTAGGGATTCTATTCTACAAGAAAAATACCATGCGTACTGCCTCGACGTAAAACGAATCTACAGCTCCCATGTGAGTCGTCAAAGCTCTAGTGGATTCTACAACAGTATGGTTCTTTCTTTTTGCTACCCCATTTTGCTAAGGTGTATGAACTATGCAAATTGTTGCTTGATTCCATGCTCTTTGCAAAAATTGATAAATGTAGTGGAGTGATACTCACCTCCTAGAATACATCTTAGCACCTTGATCTTGGCATTTGCTTGGTTTTTCACTAAGGCCTTGAAGTATTTGATGTGAAAATTCACACGTGTGGGAATGCCCTAATGTGTGATTAAGTTCTCCTAAGCTTTGTTCTTGCACTTTAGATCAACTATGGATTGAAATCCAAGATCTATGTCAAATTATAAGGCAAAGACTACATGCATACAATCATCACTAAAGTACTTTCACACGTGTGGGAAGTCTTCATAAAAAAAACTAAGTACAAATATTTCACTTATGATTGGACCCTTGACTCTTTGCCAACACATTGACCCTGATCACTCATCAAATCTAACTGTGACACTTGTAAACAACCTAACTAACTCGAGGTACATCATAATTGACTTTTGGCCTAATGATGACAAAACATGTGTACTTGACTATTTGACCTCTAAAGCCAGGATTGGCCCTATCAACTAGTTACATCAAGATGCCTGACTACAAAACTTTATGACACCTAAAGTCAACATGATTAATCTATTTTGACAATTTTCCACGCGTGGGAACATGCTCCACACGTGTGAGATTTACTCACAAACTAGGATTGCAAATTAAATAAGCTAGATTTTGCCATATTTTTCACACTCCTCAAGAACTAGCTTGATAAGGTACTAGATCAAAGGAGTTTGTGAAACTTGTTGAGTAGGTCCTTTGGTATGCATATGAAGTGAAGATCAGCCAAGGGATCCATCATAGCTGCAACCTCACCATATCCATGATAAGATTTCTTTGGTAGAAATCATTTGCCAACATCTTTGAAGAGCATTCCACCAATTTGCCACTATATCCATGTGCTTCCTCCATGCTTGATGATGATATTTGGTTTGAAAGCTCCACTTGCGTGAAGATGGCTACTTATAAATATCACAAAGATCATAAAGATCAAGATCATAAGATGCGAAAATGTGATGATTATCAAGATTATGCTTTCTATCTTGACTAGTCCACATACTATGAACTTTATCCATGATGGATCTAATCTTGAAATCAAATACTATCTTGATCTTTTTGAGGCTAAATACTTTCTCAAGGATGTAAGTGTCCTCTTTGGATGCTTCATATAATTTCAAGAGAAGTTTACAATATGCCTCACAACATGTAAAAACATGATTTTTAAGCTATGAGTAGCAAACTCATTCTTGTTCTTACTAGATCCAAGAGCATACTTTTGATGAGACAATCTCTTGCTTTCAAAATGTTTTAGAAACATATCTAAGCCATTAATGACAAGAAATATGTCGATACAATAGGCATCATACAAGCTAGTATTGCCTTTCTTGAACTTTGAAATGTAGAAATCTCAATAAAGCAAGATAGTACATCAAGTAATGGAAGAGAAGCAAATGTAAATGTGTTGTAGTAGCCCTCCTTGGAAAGCTTGGTCACATAAGGAACATCACAAGAAATTGCACTTTCACTTGGTTCCAATTTGTATATGCCTCCAAATCTAGATCCATGTGCAAAGATCTCATCAACCTTCTTGATCACACAAGTATCAATATGGAATTCCACATCAAGGCCACTATCAAGAAGTTGGCCAACACTTATGAGGTTCTTTGTAAGCTTTGGAACAGAAAGAACCTTGTTGAGAGAGAGAACTTTAGAAGATGTAAGCCCTACTCCTTCAATTTTGCACTCATGATCACTTGCAATGTATATGGTCTTCTTGACTCATTCATAAGGCATAATAGATGAGAAAGAGTGATTGGAGCTACACATATGAGATGAGGCTCCACTATCAATGTACCATGAGTCATCCTTCTTGAAGGGTTCATGCCATAAGAGAGCCTTCTCCATCAGTTGCAATATAATCTTCTTACTCAATAGAGATGTTGGCTTGCTTGCATTGGTTTTTCTTCTTGAAACAATTTGTGGCATAATGGCCTTTCTTGCCACAAAAGAAGCACTTAATATCCTTTTTCTTCAACCTTGAAGTAGAAGCATGAGAGATGTACTCCTCATCTCCATCTTGGTCTTTGTCTTTTGCTTTGTCCTTAGAAAATTATTGGTGTTGCTTCTTGCTCCTCTCTTTGTGTTTGTCAATAGTGCTTTGCCATCACCAATATGATTGAGGGATAATTTGTCCATCCTCAAAAGCTTGTTCTCATGTCTTGACTCTTCTCAACAATAAGCACACCTTATAATGCCACCAAGCTTGGTAGCTCTTCCTTGATAGCATAGGATTGGACAAGGTTGTCATAATCATCTTTCAAGCCATTGAGTATGACTTGAACTAGCTCACTTCACTAGCTCTACCAATCTCTCTCAAACGAGATCAACCTCTCATCAAATGATGGAGTATAGGCAAAGTTTGGGTCAAACTATCTTTGGCATGTGTGAAACACTCAAAGAATCCACAAATCACTCAAATACAATGCAATTGTATGAAAAAATGTGGCTATGACCTCAAAAAGATGACTAGATCTCAAATAGATGAGATTGGCAAGCCTTTTCTTAAATTTTTGGATCAAATAAGCAAGATAGAGACAAAGATAGATGTGTCCAACTAGGTTAGGTGCCCTACCCACCTTGATTCAATTGTCTATAACTTTTGATTGGAAGATCCACATGATTTGAAACCAATTGATACACAATCTAGTTGATCCACTTTGCCATTTTTGACGTCTGCCTTCTTCTTGCGACAATCTCTCACCCAATAGCATGGCTTATGACAATAGAAGCATTTGCCCTTTTTCTTTCTTCTTGACGATGCTCCTTGATCGTCTTCATCAAGATTCAACTTCCTTTGCTACTTCTTGAGTTTGTGCTTCGCTTTGGCCAACATTGCCTAATCTTTCAATGTTGATTGACGCAACTTTACTACCTTGTGTCTTTCTATTCCACACATATGAACTGTATTGACGGGAAATTACAGCTATCAAATGTGCAACATCCTCCCAAGTAGCTACTTCCACTACGATCCAACAACTTGAAAGCACAATGGAACCTTACAAGTTGATGCTCTCTTTCAACTTTTAGTGCATATCCAAAGAGTTTTGGCACATCCTACAAACAGATACTCATATGTGACACTCGCCTCTTTGATTCAAGGTTCACATTTCTCTTGGTGCTCATAGGCAGCCCACGCCTTCTGGATACATTCGACATGTCCATCTCAGATCTAAAAGCATGCACCCACCAATATATCAGACAAAGA
Organism: Diphasiastrum complanatum; assembly: GCA_029204225.1. NCBI lineage: Eukaryota > Viridiplantae > Streptophyta > Lycopodiopsida > Lycopodiales > Lycopodiaceae > Diphasiastrum > Diphasiastrum complanatum. The sequence goes on along the minus strand of CM055099.1, from coordinate 40,035,375 downwards.
GAAGAAAATAGTACACATATGACATCTACATTTTGGGGGTTTTGTTGCATGGCAAAATTGACCTCATTATGGGACGTGTGTCCCAACTCAGTAACCATATGTGCCTGAAACTTGGCACTCATACATATTGCATAAACGAAATAAAACGAAAAATTGCTAAAACTAGAAATTCATGATATTATTACGAGTTTGAGAAGTGTTATAGGAATAAATCACATTTTAAGGGGCCATAGATAACACTCATATCAAAGTACACTAATGACTTGCCAACAAGAATCCAAAGTGTCATTTTGCAAATGTAAATAGGCAATTCCCATTATGTTAGTGCTTAGTTATCATTCTTTTGTTATAGAACTTGTGGCCCTTGGATATGCTTTAGATTATGGAATAAAAGACTGATTCGTTATCATTCTATGTTATCATATTGCATAAGAATAAGTAATAACCTTGTTAAGTCACTCTACTTTACTATGAATTTTTTCCTATGTAGGCCCTAGAGTTGTGATGCCCAATATGGACAACAATGAGGTAGCTATCATCCTGCAGACAACTAACACACTCCAAATTGTCAAAGAAACAGAACATTTAGAGAAGGAGCCCTGAGGTAATGACCAATGAGGAAACAAATCTCGTTACTAATGAAGCGGGCAATGCTGTTATAGAAACCAGCTTACTACTGGCCACAAATATCTCTCACACTCTGGATGTTTATCTAGAAACAGCTAACGGGAGAAATTTTGATTTCAGAATTAGGACCTTCATGAAAATCCTACTATCCTCCATTCTTTCAGAAAGTGCTTACTCTGATCCTAATTCTCAGAAAACCAAGAGTTGTACTAATGATGAAAAGAAAAACATGAGAAGCAATGCTAAAGCAGCTCCTTTCTCCTTTTTAACTATCTTTTGTCTCTCCATCATTCCAATCTTGTGGTTTGCCTCCAAGAAACTAAACTGAGCGGGTTTCTACTTGACGTGCTCACTAAATCCTTTGCTTGGGATTTTAATTACTCCTGCACCCCTACCGATGGTACCCGAGGTGGGTTGGTGACTCTAGTTTCTAGAGATTGGAAACTCTCCTCTCACTTTTCCCTTCCCGGAGGATGCGCAAATATCTGTATTATTTAGAATGTGGTTTCGCCTTCAACATCTTTAATATTTATGCGCCTAACTCCCCACACTCCCGCATAGATCTATGGAATTCCATCTCTCCTTTTAATCTCCTTCCTTCGGTAATTACTGGTGACTTCAACATTCATTTTCACCCTCTTGATGGCCCTAATCACATCACATATGCTGAAAGACAAGCGTGGGACTGCTTGATAGATTGCTTTAACTGTTTAGACGCTCTCTCACTTTGTAACTCCCCTCGTCTCCACACCTGGAATAATGGTCGTTCCCCTCTCTTTTTCTCTTCGGCTAGGCTAGATAGATTCTACCTTCCTAACAAAGGTGAGCGGGCTAGCAGTTTGTCTTGCAGCTCCTTCCTTGCTTTTTCCCTTTCTGACCACCTCCATGTTGCCTTTCACTTCAACCTCTTTCTTATCAAACCCGCTAAATGACACTCGGTCTATATTATGAACAACTCTCTGATATGGAACAAGTCCCTTCCTGTCCTTTCTGCCAAAATTTCACCGCTTAAGGATCTCCAAAATATTATTGATTGCTCACGGTCCTTTACCCGACAACATGATAGACTTGTTAAATCTTCCTCCTCCAACCTTGAATCCTCCCTCAAACAGACCCTCTCTTCCATCACCATAGATAGGGCTCGTACATCTGATCCTTTACTACAAGCCGATGAATTTATTGCTGCTTCCAACAGTCTCAAGATTCTTGATCACACACAATTGGATCTGCAAAAACAACAGCTTAGGCCTCCCAATCGCACTCCTCCTGCACCATTTTGTGTGCCCTCCTGTTGGTTTCCTGTTGGAAATGATTGCATGGAAAACGAGGGAGGGATGGCACGCTTGCAGTCCTCCTCACCACCTGATCTCTCTCTCTCTCTCTCTCTCTCTCTCTCTCTCTCTCTCTCTCTCTCTCTCTCTCTCTCTCTCTCTCTCTCTCTCTCTCTCTCTCTCTCTCTCTCTCTCTCGGGCTCCTCCCGCACGCTAGCCTTGCTGATCGGGTTCTGAAATTGGGTTTGAACCCGATTTGTTGGGCATGTTGTGTGAGGGGGGGGGGGGGTGGGGGGGGCGGCGTAGGTGAGACTCTAAGTTAACTAGGAGTTTCATTTGGGAGTGAGTTGTGAGTGGGGTGGGGGTGCTAGAAGCTTTAAAATGTTTTTCTAGTTTTTTTGTTTTTTGGTGATTCCATGGGCTATATATAGTCATTCCACACTATGTTTTTTATGGAATGCAGTTAAGGTACTTGTGAAAACTCAATGGCTTAAAAATTGGTGTGAATTAGATTTTGATGCGTGCAGTGGTTTTTTTTGCAAATTTGTTGCACAGATCCATTTTGCATAATCATTGGTATACATTCTATAAGCACGGTTTTGTCCATTAAAAAACTACACTTTTTTGGACATTGCTCTATTAGGAAATTAATACCCGTAATGAGTTCAATTGAACATAAAATTTTTCGGTTTTTATTTGCAAATAGTGGAAATGAAATTTTTGTAAGGGGTGGGAAATGAAAATTCGCCCGGCATCACTCGACTGTGATGACCCCCTAAAATATTAAACACATGGTTACAAAGTTTTTGACCATAGTGTGTGGAAATTTCATTTAGGCAATAAACAGAAAAAACTCAATGCAAAATCTATTCGATAATTAGGCATTGTGATATATAGCTTGGGCTAACAACCGGAAATATTTCCGGTGATTGAAAGCCCGAAAGTTGTTCATGACTGGATAAATCGTTGGCCAAGCTACTTTAGCTTGCACAACGTCCCAGAATATAAAAAAAAAGTGAATTTCGTCGATTTTTTGCTTTGGGTAAGGCCGCCTCGTGGTGGAGGACGCAACCCATAGAACTATGATTGGGCTGAATTCTTGGAGGAATTCCGTAAGGCTTTTTTCAGAATTGACGAATTATATTCGCTTTATTAATTGTTGTGGGCAACCGAGAACAGGAGTTCTTGGATTTTTTTTGACCAAGGTGTCGTTTTTTTATGGAAATAGACACGGCCTAAAATGGCCCAGAAGCCAAGGATGGAAAAACTAAAATGGAACGAAAAAGTTTCTTGATGTGCTTGAAACTAGGGGCGTACCAACACTATTTGTTGTTAAGAACAAGAAAAAGCCGATTCATTTTTCCCTTTCTAAATTTGTCACTGTGAACCTTGTGGTGACCGTAAATATTTTGAAAAGGGGCGAAAGAATGTCTCAAGTGGAAATTGGTTTATTGAAGTTGGAATTTGTAAATAAATCTCGAAAACTTCATATAATTGTACTATTTTTTTCTGACACTTTGATCAGGAAGTGGAGGGTCTTCGTGGCGGAAGAACCTGTGGTATGGGACGCAGGCAATTCCAAAATGAAGATCTGAAACTAACTGGATCAGTTGACCATAGTATGGCCGTAAATCTTAGTGATGCCAAATACTGTCAGTCATAAAATGGGTGTTTTGTCAAAAATTTGAGATATTGGTCATGACCCCTTTTTTTGGATATCTCAAATTTACAGAACCAGAAACCTGACAAGATATTTCTTTGTAAAGGTATATTGGTGAATTTCTTAACACATTTATTAACCCGAAAATTTGTGATTCCTTGGAAGGTAATTTTAATTACCCGTTGACCTTGGACGATGTCACAAAAATGGTTAATGACGTTATTTTCTAAACAGTTTTCTTTTCTTAAATCTTTAAGAACTCCTTTTTCTGATTTACGAGTCAATTCTCAATGTTGGTAACGAAGAAGATCTTTGGTTAAGTCATTGTGTTCGGCCATTATTGGTATTTGCTTATAATGATGCAACGCTTTTTTGGCTTTCAAGATTTTCTCGGATCTTTTCTTTGAAACTTATCCCAAAGCACCCCTTGAAAATACGAGGCGTTTCCTGCTAAAAAGGGAGAGAAGTAGGAAGAGAAGAGGGTTATCAAGGAGAAGCATTTGTTAGAGAATCCAGGGAGAATCTGTTATGGATGATGGACCTCTTTTAGGAATCAGAAACGATAGGATGTTTTGGATATTACAGAAATCCGTTATGGATTATAGTGGATATCTGGTTTAAAGATTAAAGAGGGGAAAATTTAGAAAGTACTCTTGCGGTAGAAAAGTGGCTGATAACAAGTCCAATTGATTTGTGTCAAAACTTGGTAATTCTATTGCAAAATGAGGGTTTGTTGAAACCTGTTCCTTGCTGGAAATAGTCAACTTGATCTTAGTATAAGCTGAGATCCGTGGGTTGATGAAAGGGAAGAAACACATGCTAACAATATATTCTTTTAAAATAATCTCCGGTTGAGATTTTGGATGTGAAATAGCACTCTTTGAGAAATATTCTCTCTTAGAGGATAACCAAGTTACAAGATTCTCGGTTATGAAAGTGTTGGGTACAGATCTAGAGATATCTGTAGAGATATGCTATGTAGTGAATCTTTGTGGAATCATTAAAAACCTTTTGTACAAACTTCTAATCCTGTGGATTTACAAAGTATTCCGTGAACTAAGTTTATTTGCATGCATAAACTAGTTGTTGGTACATAGGCATATTGATGAGAATTGTGTTTGAGACAATTTCTCGTTGGGTTATAGTAATTTCTCATTAAGAATTTGCTTATTGACCTAGAATTGATTTAGAATCAGATTAAATGTGGTGTTTTGGTACCACACCAAGACATTTAAACATTTTCTAAATCTGATACAGCTAACCGAGTCAGAAGCGTTACTTCTGAGTTAGTTGTGGAAAATCAACAATATAATCTTACTTATGGATATTGTTGTTAAGATGTATTGCTTATAAGTCACAACGTCTATGAGTCATTTTGAAGATGTGTGTGCATAGAATACACGAGAACTTTTTGGCCTTATCTTTTCCCGTTTGGAATTGATGGAATGCTATCCCGGAAGACTCAAGAGAGTTGGATAGTTGTTTGCCAAAAATTAGAACTGCACGTAATGAGGTTCCAGTAAATCTTAAGTTATTCTAGATTAGAACTTAAGAGGAAAATCTAGACGTATTCTAGATTGGGACCCTAACTTTGGAATGACAGTTGAGCCATGTCTAAAGTAAGGGCGTTCTTGGAATTCCAATCCTTTTATAGACACCGTGTGTGAATTGGAAAAGTCTGAAACTTTTCAGATGGGGAGGGACTTTTTGGAACAACTCATGTGTCATTTATGAATTGTGATGCACTCTTATAATAGGGTATGGTCTCTAGAATCTGGAGAGTTGAGATTGGTGAATCATAACTCAGATTCTAGGAAATACCTAATCCATAGAAGAGGATAGTATTCATACCCCGGATGAATAAACAGGTTAATGGAATTTTGGCACGACTGATCACCTTACCAAATCGACTTACATATAGTTTTAAACCTATTTCACCCATTGTGATAGAGACTCGGGCGTTCAAAGTTCAGAAAGTAGCGGATTTTCTACATGATATGCAAGAAATGCTACGGATTGCACGTGAGAATGTCTAGTGTACCCAGGATGGGGACCTACATTATGCAAGCCTGCAAAAGATCACCACAAGACTTCCAAGTGGGGGGTTGGGTATTTTTTGAGAATCTCAATGAATTCAAGTGTAATGTGTACTGGCTAGTATTACTAATCGTCCCCTAGATATAGAGGACCATTCCAAATCTTGAAAAAGATCGAATCCTTAGCTTACCAATTGGAACTCCCGGAAGGATCGCAAGTGCATCCCGTATTTCACGTAAGCCGTCTCTGGAAGAGTCTACGTGAAAGAGAGCATCTTGGATCTGGAGATCGATTGGACCTGTTGGATGAATCATCGGGTGTGTCTCTGCTTGAACCCGGAATGATCTTGGATACAAGAACTAAACGATTGAGAAATCATATAGTTACTGAGCATTTGGTTCGATGGAAGGGATGTACAGACGATGATGATTCATGGAAACAGGAAGGAATCTTAAGGAAGAACTTTCCCAGTTTTAAGTTCTGAGGACAGAACTTGAATAAGGGGGGAAGAATGTCATGCCCATGACTGGTCTCGGGTAGCGTGTCCACGCTAGGGACCGGTAGACCAACAACCCGTAAGTTAATTGTGACTATAAGGGAATTGGGGCCCTTATGTGTACATGGTCATAATTAATGGTTGTAGGCCTAAACACTTGATGGTGGATTGGTATGGGTCTATCAGTGAGTCATTAGGGAACCGAATGACGTGGCCCAGCTAGGCTGCAGAGGTGTCCAGTGAGGTGTCACAGTGCACTACTAGTGGTGCATGGGCCTTGGAGGGTATAAGTATACCTATTGGGCTCTCACTAGTGTATGCTTGATAGCATGACCGGTGGTAGTAGGATGCTGCTGGTGTGATGCCATACTCCTCTTTGTGATAGATCCATAGCTTGGGGGCTAGATCCGTTCGATCTAAGTTTGGTTGGGTTGATTTGTCCACCATCTGGTTCCCTTGTATTGCTTGTGATTGGCATGCTTAGAATAGGATCATTGGATTGAGGACTTTATATCCCCACTTATTGCTCTTTTTCTTCTCCTCTCTCTTCGGTTGACTCGATTTCGATTTCTCCACCCCTCTCTTTAGAAGAGTTGCACCTTGCCCTCAAATCTCTTAACAGGGACAAAACTTTTGGTCCTGATGGTGTCACTCCGGATTTTTTCCTAGCTCACTGGGGAATAGTCGGTCCTTCTCTCCTCCTTGCCATTAACAATGCAATGTCAATGGGAACCTTCCCCCCCCTCCTTCTCTCAGGGACTTATTAAACTTATCCCTAAAGGTGTGTCACCCTCTTCGATTTTTGACTATCACCCTCTTACGATGCTCAACACCTCTTATAAGATTGTTGCAAAAGCCATTGCTAGGAGGATTGCCCCTCTCTGCCCCTCTCACCTCTCTGAAAGCCAATCTTGGTTTATCAAAGGTAGATCTCTTTTCGATAATATCTTTAATGTTTGGTCTGCCATTGCCTCCTCCCTTTGGTTTAACTGTCAAGCTCTTGTGCTTAAGATTGATTTTGACAAAGCTTTTGATAGAATGAATTGGAATTATCTTCTTGCTTGCTGCTCCTCTTCTGATTTACCTGGATACATTACCAAGCTTATTCAAGCCCTCTTTGCTTCTGCTTCTTCTTCTATTCTTTTTCAATGTATTCTTTCCCCCTCCTTCCCTGTTCATTGTGGCATCAGACAAGGCTGTCTCCTTTTTCCCTTTCTCTTTGTCATTGCACTGAACCCCTTATTTTCCAAATCCATAAGCTTAACTCTGTTCCTTCCTTTCGCCCCTTTATCTTTCGTGATGTTCCTCTTGGTCCTCAACTCTTCGTTGATGACCTTGCGTGCATTATTGAGCTCCATAATCAATCTGCATCTCTTCTCCTTCTTGAATTATCTCGCTTTTGTCATTTTTCTGACTCCTTGATCAATTACCAAAAATCTGATGTTATTGTTCTCTCACATGAGTCTCCACCTGATTGGTGTCATCTTCTTGGTTTCAACGTCCTTCCTCATGGCACTGTTATTCATTACTTGGCTTGGTGCTTCTCTTTCTAACAAGGACCGCTTTAATTGGATTATGGAGAGAATGAGCTCCAAAATTTTGAATTGGAGCTCGTCGGACCTCTCCTTTTCTACTAGGCTCATCGTTCTCAAACATATTATCTCCTCCTACTTCGCCCACTTTCTTTTCCTTTGGTTTCTTCCCCCTTCATACTCACTATCCATTGCTAAGATTTTCAGAAAATTTCTTTGGAACAATGGTCCTAGCCTCCTGAATTGGGATATTTGCACGCTCTCTCTCTCTCTCTCTCTCTCTCTCTCTCTCTCTCTCTCTCTCTCTCAGAGTTGGGCGCCCAGCCTCTTCTCTCTTGTGTCTTGTGGAGATTGATTGATAGTTAGATCATATAATCTTTAAAATAAGATGGCACATCATGCACCGATTGATCTTCCAACTCTTGCTCCCATTCTCTCTCTCTCTCTCTCTCCCCTCTTCAGATAAATCCACTGCAACTTTGCCTGCCCCCAGCCTTGGGCCCTTATGATGACGACTATTCTCCCTTCTCTTCCTATGACGGAAGATTTTTCTTCTCATTCTTACTTACTCGATTTTACTCGCTCCCATTGCCCTCTTTCCACATCCCTTCCTCCTTTGTTTAGATTCATCTCCAATGTCCTGCTTTCTATGCATGAGCTCACTTTCTGGGCAGGAGGTAATTGCATCTCCCCCTTGGAGTCTCTTTGGTTCTCTAAAGCCATTAGCTTAAACTCTAAGCCGTTGGCCATGATCGAAGGAAGGCTCTATCGTAGTCTTAGCCGTAAAGGTCTTGTCACTTGGTCTAACATTATGGATTCCATTTACTCTCTTAGCTTCTCCCGTCTAAAATCTGATATTGGCCTCGCCACTAGAGAATCGACTTCCTCTCTTTCGCTTTCACCTACTAAGATCTTGGCCCTCTATCTACCTCACTTCCTTCTAAGTGTGACCCAAAGTGGCTCTTCAAGGCTTTTGAAAAATCGGCCAAAATTTCTTACTCATCAGTCTTTTCCGCTACCAAAGAACCGAACTTCTCCTTCTCTCTTAGGATCATCCAACATTCTCTTCTTGTGCGTGCTTGTTATCGAGGTGATGCATCGCATGTCTGTACTAAACATGCAAAACATTTGATGAAGATATCCATCTGTTTTTTCATTGTTATGCTCCTCTTTGAAAATCAGTATCTAATCTCTTTATTGCGTGTTTCCATTCCAAATAACCTTCCAACTACTACTTTATCTTATCCGGAGGATTGATCTCTTGGAATAGCCAGAAGGAAAAGTCCATCACACTCTCTTCAATAGAAGCCAAATACGTGGCTGCCACACAAGGCACTAAGGAGGCAATTTGGATTAAACTTCTACTCAATGACTTGGATATTTTTCAACCTTAACCTACTGCTATATTTTGTGACAATTTAAGCAAAATAAATCTATCTTTCAATCCTAGATATCATTCTAGAACAAAGCATATACAAATTCAATTTACTTTGTCATGAAAAATGTTCATGATAAGGATATTGAGCTAAGTTATTGTCCAATAGAAAATTAAATTGCAGATTTTTTCATGAAGGCTCTTGCCAAGGGATAAGCATTGGAAGTTTATGAAGATAATAAATTTTCAGAAGTGTGTAGTTGAATTAAGGAAGATTATTTTAATTTTAATTTCACTCCCAACTCTTCTTGTCACAGTCACTATATAGGCCTACCAAATTGGAACAGAATTCCATAGTTTGTATTTTTACTCAGGATTCGAACAACGGGAAATTTGTTGAATTTTTCACATGTGGGAGTGCCCAAAAGTGTGATTATAATCTGCTAAGACTTGGTGATTGCACAAAGATCAAGCATAGATTGAAATCCAAGATCTATCTCACAAATCTACGGTAAGAGCACTTTGTAACATACATATATCAAACATAAAAGTACATTCACAAGTGTGAAGACTTGTAGATGAAAAAACTAAGTACAAAATAGGCTTGCTCTTGGGTAGAGAAAGAAACCAACAACCAGAACTCGAGTAGAGAGAGAAAGCCAATTTGACTCAAAATGTAAAAAATCTCATTAACTCCAAAAAACTTACATAGAATTGATCTAATACATAGAAGTCGCAACTAGAGATCAAGGGGAGTGAAACACGATTGGACCCCTTTTTTTCCTCCTCTAAATATGATTGGCTTAGTGACATACCCTCAAACTTGATTGGACCAATTTGGTGGATTTTAGCTTTTGATTGGTCACTAGCTCTCATGCCAACACATAGGGAAGTGTCACACATCCAACCTCATCATGAAAATGTAACAAGCCTAACCTAGCTCGAGCCACATGACATGCCTCATGATGATCACAAAGATCAAGATCACAAGATAGGCAAAAGTGTTGATTACCAAGATTTTGCATACTAGCTTGACTAGTAACTTTTTGCATGATAGATCTAATCTTGAAATCAAAAACTATCTTGATCTTTTTGAGGCTACATACTTGCTCAAGGATGTAAGTGTCCTTCGGGGATGATTCACTTAATCTAAAGAGAAGTTTACAAATTTCCTCACAACATGTAAAAACATGATCTTTTACAATATGAGTAACAAACTCATTCCTCTTACTAGATCCAAGAGCATACATTTGATGACACAACCACTATGGTACTTTCTCCACGCTGGTACTGCTTTTTATAGCTGCTAAAATGTCATTTAGCCAATTGCCCTAAACTTGTCCTAAATGGTAAATTCTTGGTACTTCATCAAAAAACTTAGAAATCCTAGCCTAAATGCAATGTATGAAATCTAGCCAATTAGAATAGGTCCAAATCTGATCTCATCCATTTATCTACTTGCCAAAAATAGTACAAACATTGTTTAGGCCTTTATTGACAAATATAAATCTATCTCTAACTTGAAATCTCATGTTGGCCTCAAAATTGCCAAAATAGATCAACTAAACTAGTTGAATTTTTCACATCACACACACTTGGTGGTTGGATTAGGTGTGCCTCATGCATTGTGTCACCAAAATCTCTCAAAATTAGCCTATAATTTAAGACCTTGATTTTGGGGCTCAATTCGATCCCTCTAAGCACGTGAATGGATTTAGATCATCTTCACAATGGTATCTAACTATGTACAAGAGTATGTGACATTAGGCCATCCATAATGGTGCCACTTGGCAATTTTAATGCTTGAAGGGGAAAACATCACATAAGCTATGAAATGAGAAATAACACTATGAAATGTAACGCTCGTCATAAGATCTATAGCAACTTTAGCTAATAATTTTTATAGTTTCCCTAAAACAATTTCAAGGAAAAGCAGAAAAATTTTAAACATACAGCCTACGTCTTGCTGAAATTTCAGCATTCAATCAGGCAGGATCTACTGCTCTTATACCATGTAGGTACCTAATGTATGTGACAGCTGACCAACGGTTTGACCTTAAGATGTTAACTGTAATTAGTAGGTACTGTACAGCTATTAATGGATCTAATGGTCTAAAATAGTTTGACTCTTCCATTGATAACCTAACTATATCTATGGTGATCATTCTTGAACTGACCCTAGTTTGAATAAATATGTTGGTTGATGGACCTTAAGACAATTATGAAGATGGATAACATGCACATGTGCAATGCTTGGACAATGTGTGACACCTGCATACATGGAGCTATTTGAACAGCAAGAAACTCTTCTAAGCAACTCTAGTGGCATAATATAGTAGTGATTACAGTCTTGAATCTACACTTGATCAACTACTAATAAAGGCTTGGGCTAGTGGATTGGTGGCAGTGATATTACAGAGATAACTCAGCGTTCCAACACAACATCCATACAGGTCCTCCATAATAAGAGCTATGGTGAAGGAATAAATTCACGTGCTAAATTCAACAACCATATATTTTTTGAGGAAATAGAAATTCCAATAGCACAATACTCGATGGCAGAAAATTAGTGCAGCATTCAAGATGGGGCTGTAAGCTGTTTTGAAACTACACAAATGCAGCTCAAGAGAATAACACAAGTCGCTCTACACACAGAGAAGGTAGCAAAAATGGTTATTCATTTGTCTGCATTGCTATTGCGAAATGAATGCCAGCATTATTTAACTGAGAGAGAAGCTTAATAAAATCGTCTTGAGTCATCTTAGAAGATCTTTTATTCTGGTAACCTCCCTCCTGCAATACAGTCTGGACAGTTTCTTTTATTAAAAACAGGCTATTCTCTTCAATGTGTGATAATACTGAATCAACATCCTTATCATCGTCTCCTTCATGGTCTGCTTCCCCATCTGAATTATCAAAACTAAAAGAGTATCCATCAACCATTTGACTACGGACCGGTTGCGGGTCTTGTGTACGTTCAGAATTTCTCTGAAGTGACAAAATGACATTTTTCTGCTTAAATATTGCACCTAAGGTTTTGTTCTTGCGGCTGAAGCACGCACGAATGAGGGCATCCCACTCTCTAAGGTTAATCGGTGGGATTATGCTCCGAGGCTGGATGCGGACCACAGAAGAATCTACCTTGGGTGGTGGCTGAAAATTTCCTTTGCCAACTTTCAGCAAATGCTCAATATCAGCAAGTAATTGGGCATTAATTGCAAGTCGGCAGAAATGAGAATCACCAGGCTTAGCCATCAATCTCAATGCAAATTCCTTCTGAAACATAATTATCGCACATCTAAATCTTGGTTTATGCTGAAGAAGCTTAAAAACAAGCGGTGACGATATCTGGTACGGAATGTTAGCCACGCAGACATCGAATGGCGGCAATTTTGCCTTTAAAAAATCTCCCTGGATAATCTGTTCCAGCATACAATTCCAAGACTTCCAGATCAAAACGAAAGCTGCCAACTCTCTCAAACAGAATGTAGCAAATGTTTAAAATTGTGCAAAGCAAGTGTAAATCTACATTCGAACTAGCAATCATTCTTAAAATCTCGAATGCCACTCACAGACATCATAGGGTTTATTCAAGGCGCTCGTTCTTGTCATCCGCAAAGCTACTCACACACATTAAAATCTAGGAAACCCTAACCAACAATCTTTGAGCATGTACATGAAGAGTGATAGAAAGGAACCTGCAAGTGATCTGCTCCAGGGGTGCCTTCAGTGCGTCGCTGCACTTCTTTCACCATGCGAGGATCTACCTCCACAGCCACCACTTTCTTGGCGAATTTCAAAAGCTCCACGGTCATGTTTCCAGTACCTGGCCCTATTTCAAGAACTGTGTCACTGCTCTTGATCTCTGCCTTGCGCACAATCGCTTGCACCAGCGAAGGATTTTTCAAAATGTGCTGACCCCTGCTTTTGTGAAGCTCTATCCTTGGAAACCACAGCTTCCCTTCCTCAGACTCAACTTCATCCACCTTCTGCCTCGCAATCCAAATCCCTCGTGCTCCCAAACCAGACTTGATGAGCCCTTCTCTGTGAACCATCCTCCATTGGGCTGCTGCCTCTTTGAATAAAACAGAACTCCAAAAGTTCCTGCTGCACCACACCATCATTCCATAGCCAAAAAGATCCTTCTCAGGTTTTTCATAATCTCAAGAGGGATAAGGTAAAGCCTCCAATCCTACCATGATCTTGCATTAGCTTATAGCCTAGCCATGGCTAAATGGCAACTTCTTTAGAACTTGGGCAAGTGGGTGATTAATCTTGTGTGGCTCTAGCTTTAGCTATTTTCATGCCTACTTAATCCACCATTGACACTATAGCTACATCCAAGCTTTTGAAAGAAATATTCTCTTGTTTGTGAAGGACTTAAGAGATCTTCCCTTCTTTGTTTCTTTGTGAAAGACTTTGTGCTTGATGATGACTTGATGCATGATCACAATTCCTTCTCTCAAGCCCCTTGTCTTGTTATTGTTAGTTGGCTTACGAACATTTGTGTTATTATTTCATGGCTTTGTTCAACTCTTTCAAGTTTGTTCTTTTGTGGTTTGTGGTCATATACCTTCTTCCATTACTGTAGCGTAGGCATCCCAAAGGGAGCCAGGAACCACGACTTAGCTTCCCAGCCTTCAACTCTTGCCGTCCAGACTCACTTGACATACAAGCAGCCAACTCGCCAACAACGATCAGACTTAACCAACTTGAAGTTCGAAAACCACCATTGAGATCCAACCTGGCGCCATGCCAGATCGAGGGTCCCGATGTGGGTGACTTCCCTCCAAGCAAGCCGCCCGACATACATCAAACTTAACCAACTCGAAGCTTCGTTGCAAACTAGTAACATCCATTCCAAGCAAGCGGTCTGACTTACATCAGACTTAACCAACTGAAAGCTTCTTCATGAGCGCTGGAAGCCAACCTGGCGCCACGCCCGACTGGACAGCCATAAACAGGTAACTTCCACCCAAGCAAGCCATCCAACTCAGCCGACAGGTTAGAGCCCGTTCCCCAAGAGCTTAACTCATTCACGTTCATGCAAGGAACACTCAGGACCACAAGCTGCGACAGATATGAAGACAACCAGTTCCTAGACCGAATGGTCCCGACGGCACACCGCTGGCGTCTCGGGATATGACCCTCAGCTATGTGCCAGATCAAAACATTTTAAGCGGCCTTACAACTGGCGCTTTTACCGAACACTGAAACCCAGAAGGTAATCAGAGTCAGTTTGAGGAAAATCCCACTTTATTAATAAATCTGAGAAGGTTACATCTCAAGTGTGTGACTGACCTTAGTCTCCGGGGCGCTGGCATGCCAAGGCGGGCGCCAGGACAACATTCCAGCAAGGGAGGCTGAGACTTGGTTGGAGCTCGCCCTGAGTCGCAACCCGCACTCCCCTATAGTATTGGTGGGATTCGCCACCTCCCCTCATACCAAGTACTCTACTCAAGTTGGTAAAGCACATTTTCTCTCTCTAGGATTTTCTCTCTAGAAAGTCATGTTCTCTCTCTAGAATTTATTGATCCCCAGGCTTCCTTTAATCATGCCTAGATCGTGTGAGGTGATTGCACATCGATCTGAGCTCTCTGGACCTCGCTAGAACCGATCAAAGATTTTCAGCCATAGGAACTTGGCGCCGGTTGGATTCTGGTCACGGCTTTGTATTGAAAAATTACATAACTTGAAAATATCACGTTGTCTGGGAAAAGCGTAGATTTTATATCGCTTACGTAAAACCCAAGAACCTTATTAGCTGGTGACAGAGGCCTTTCTGTGAAATGTTCGCCCATGTAGCTTCTGACTTTTGACTTTGGAACTCCTTTGAGCTCCTGATTTGTCCTTGATGCACTTTGTGTTGAGCTCCCTGAGCCAAAGGATTTATCGTTTGATTGCCCACTTTATGGTCCACTCCGAGCCTTGTTGCTTTTGCACCTTGATTTCTCTCCTTGTCCCAGCTTGATCTTGATACTTTTTCTTTTTGGCTCTTTAAGGTAGGCAAAGATTGAGTACTCCGCAATGCACCTCTCACTTAGCTTGAAGTAGCTGTCTTTGAATCAACCCAAATGTAACCATTGACCTCGTGGAGAGCCAAAGGGTCGCACCAGTTTGATCAGCATACGAACTATCTCTTCACGTTCGTTTGAAACACCATGTCCGTCGCGCAAAACTTGACTTTCACAATTCTATCACTAGTCAGTTGCCTCACAGTCAAAACAAGAAGTGTACATTTAGCTTGGCTTCAAGTAGCTCTCTTTGAATCAGACAAATGCACCCAGAGTTTGCACTAGTCCGATCTCAGTACAAATTGTCCCTCAGCGTCCGTTCGAAGTACGAAGTCTCTCGTGCAAGACTCAACTTTCACAGTTCCTTCATTGATCAGTTGCTTTACACGTAAAACAAGTCAGCGTACTCATTATGTCTCCTCATCATTACTGGTCCAGAGAAAGCCTATAACAAGCTTTTCTTTCCACAACAAAAACTTGTCAACTTATTAGGTCCAAAGTTCGCCAGTCTCCTCGTGTGAGTGTGGCTAGGTCACCTTGAATTTGCCCCCATTTTGATCAACTTTCATTCAAAATTTGCCCCAAGAGAGAGGTGTGTGTGATAGTTCCCCTCCACTTATAGAAAATAGCTGACCAGACTTAGAGTAGAGTTCTCAGACAAAAAGCCTTTCCAACACTTTGCTTCCCATCTGCTAGGATTATGGCTTGATCCAACTTGTTGCCAATCTCTGAAGAGGATCCTAGTCTTTCCCCTTTGAGGAAAAACCCAACTGACATTGGATATCACCCATGCTCAGTGAGTTTCAGTTCCGAAGGTGGCCATCCCAAATGAAGACCAACTGCTCCATAGAATATCTCCCTTGAAATTGCCCTTTCCAACTTTTGACTTCTTGTTTGCGTCTGGTGGGCGTTGTCGCAAATGAAACTAACCCAAGAAACAGGCTAGCCATCCATCCTTTGCAAACATCGAGTCGTTTCGTTGCCATTCATGTGCAAGTACTTGAACTGAGAATCTGCTCCACAGATTCTGTAGTCCTCTTTGTTTGATGGTATCAGCCTTCAAAAGAAAGGTTCCTTCTATGGCCATCAGCTCCTTGTATCACAAGCAATCATGCAAACCAGGCAAAGCACGAGTACTAAGACTCACCACGAATACATACAAGCAAGACACTCAGGCAGGTTTACTAACAGGTAACAAAGACAAGGCCCCCCTTTGAGATAGCCTTGCCAAAGGACCTTTGTCTGGCCGTGCCCATACAGATCGATCACATAATCAGCCCACATGGAACACCCATCCAACTATCCGTGCTTTCACCATTAAGCCAGCACATTGCCTCAGTCACGCCCCACCAAATCTAGTCGATAGCCCTTATAGCTAAACGATCAGCAACTATCCTCGAATATACCACCCCCGTGGACGCACCCGTGCTTTCAACGTTAGGTAGCACATTGCCTCAGTAACGCCCCCACCAAATTTGGTCGATAGCCCTTCTAGCTAAACGATCGGCGGCTATTGCGAATATGTCACCCCACACCCCACAAGGCACAGATCGTGCTAACACCAACCTAATGGCAGCACATTGCCTCATCTGTTCTACGTGCAGACGGCGCCAGGCCTAAACCACGGAAAGTAATCGTGCTTACACCTCAAGGGAAGCACCTTGACTCATCAAGCCCCCGTCCTGCTGACCACCTCGACCGTGAACGCACCCGTGCTTACACTGTGGGCAGCATCTTGCACAACAGTTGTCTTGATGAACTCCAAACAGTGGCCATTTTCGTGAGATCCGCATAGCTGACCGGCCAGTTGGCTTTGATACTACATGTAGCGCAAGCATCCCAAAGGGAGCCAGGAACCACGACTTAGCTTCCCAACCTTTAACTCTTGTCGTCCAGACCCACTTGACATACAAGCAGCCAACTTGCCAACAACGATCAGACTTAACCAACTTGAAGTTCGGAAACCACCATTGAGATCCAACCTGGCGCCATGCCAGATCGGGGGTCCCGATGTGGGTGGCTTGCCTCCAAGCAAGCCGCCCAACATACATCAAACTTAACCAACTCGAAGCTTCGTTACAAACGAGTAACATCCATTCCAAGCAATGGTCTGACTTACATCAGACTTAACCAACTGAAAGCTTGTCATGAGCGCTGGAAGCCAACCTGGTGCCACACCAGATTGGACAACCATAAACATGTAATTTTCACCCAAGCAAGCCATCCAACTCAGCCAACAGGTGAGCCCGTTCTCCAAGAGCTTAACCCATTCACGTTCATGCAAAGAACACTCAAGACCACAAGCCGCGACATATATGAAGACAACCAGTTCCTAGACCGAATGGTCCCGACAGAATATCGTTGGCGCCATGGACCGAATGGTCCCGACGACACATCGCTGGCGTCCCGGGATATGACCCTCAGTTGTGTGCCAGATCAAAAAGTTTGAAGCGGCCTTACAATTGGCACTTTTATCGAACATTGAAACCTAGAAGGTAATCAGAGTCAGTTTGAGAAAAATCCCACTTTATTAATAAATCTGAGAAGGTTATATCTCAAGTGTGTGATTGTTGCGCCGGCGTCTCAAAGGGTGCTGGGACTTGAGCGGTCTCCCCAACACGTGCTTAAGTCTAACATTCATCCATCATGCACTTACGTAAAAGCCAATTTAGAAACATAACAAGCTTAACCATTCAGACTTCAGAAAATTGGAATCCCAACCAACCCGAAAGCCAACTCAGAATCTGTCCCCAAAAGGTAACCAAAAGACAAAGACATGCCACACATGAAACCCAAGGCATAGTGGTCGCCAAAATGACCAATTGGCATAGCGGCGGGCCACACGTCGGTGACGTGGACCCTTGGACACCGGCGACGCAAAAAGGTTGTAATAAGGGTCCTTCCACTTGGACCAGTCCCGGAGGCGAAACCGAAATGGTAATCAATCAAGGATCAATTTTATTAAATTTGGAAGAGGTTACATTCATACATAGACTGACTGGTCTCGGGGCCACCAACACATGTTGGGCATTGCGCCTGGCTCATGCTGGTAGAGGGAGCTAAGACCTGGCGACTGGATTCCTGGTGCTGGTTGAGCTGCCCAAGTTTCTATCTGTCGGACTCCTTCTATAGTTCTGGTGTGATTCGGCGCACACCCCTCTGTCCTGGAATATAGTGCTTTATGGTAAAGCACACTTTTTAGGACTTAGTTTTTATTTTGTCGATTAAGCCTGACAAGCCTGGTAGAATCAGTCTGGCTCCTGGACATGGGTCTCTGGAGCCGTCCCGACGGCAGAATCAACTTGCTTCCTGACTAGGCCATGACATGAGCTCCAGAGCTAGCTCATGACTTGACTAGCTCACCACAGGTCGGAGGCTCAGTCCTTGACGTTCTAACTTGCTCTAGGACCTTAGGGAGTGTCACCCCTTAGAGTCTTACAGGGCACGTTGGGTGCACCCGAGTCAGCTTTACAACATCCTCCCCTCGTTTGAGAAAGCTGATGTCCTCATCAGGGCCAAACTAGAACCTAAGACACATGGCACGGGCTTAATTCATCGGCCAAAGGAGACCAACTGTAAAGAGAAGTAAAACATTGTTTTTGCACTCAGCACATGAAAAGTGTGGATCTAGTTCACTTACGTAGAACCTATGTAAAGCTGCTGCATTTAGATATTAGACTAAAGCTCACCCCTTCGATGAAAAAAAAGGCGGCTTACTTTTATTAACATGAAAGAAAAAGGTACTTACGGCTCTCTTAAGCCTCAGATATGTCATTTTTGTCGTACGTCTGGATGACTCCGGTAGGACTCTAGGTTTTTTGTTTGGTCGTCCAGGTTGAGCTCCTTGAGCTCTGCATCGGCACTTGGATCCACCTCTGATGTAGAAGCTGCAGGCAATGTTGGCTCCATTTGACCTCATGTCAGCTGGTTTGTCACTGCTGGCTATCCTTCATTAAAGAGATGAGCTTTCATTTGGTCACACAAGTTGAGCTCCTTGAGCTCTACATCGGCACTTGGATTCACCTTTGATGTAGAAACTGCAGGCAATGTGGACTCCATTTGGTCCCGTGTCAGCTGGCTTGTCACTACTGGTTGCCCTTCGTTAAAGAAGTGAATGAGATTAGAAGGGATGGTTGGCTCAGGTTCATTTGTGTCGTTCCTTTCTAGTTGGTCCCCTGGCACAGCTCTGACGACACAAGGTCTCCTGCCATTATATAATAACACAAGGTTAACCCCTTTTGCCAAGAAGGCCACCACGTGTTTGTTAAACTAGCTTAATCCCAAGATAGCATCGAAGGCATTTATCTTCAAGATTGTGAACGTTAGTCAATTCTTCCAGGTGCCTAGTGAGATTGGTAGGTTGGTTGCCAATCTACAAGTGGTCATTGTACCTTTCGCGGTCTCCACACAAATAGGGATCACATTTTCTTCACATTGGATGCCCAATTCCCATGCCAGCTTTTCTGACAAGTAGTTATGCGATGCTCCTAGGTCTACCATGAAGTGAATAATCATGTCTTGAATATAGCCTTTCAGGTACAATAACTTTGATCCTCTCATAGGAGTCGCCATGAGATGTTCACGATAAGCCGCAAGTGCCCCTATTTGTTGTAAGGCATTCAGGTCGGACTCCGTCAAATCTGTTTCTGGGTCTTCTTCGTCATCCTGTTCACCATCTTCTTGATCGAATGTCTCTCTCTCCATCCTATCAAATCCTTCAATGGCAGCCATGATTTGCTTGTTCAATGGTTTGGGGCATGACCTCCAAGAGTGACCTTGCTGATGACCTTGAAACAGTGCATGGAACTGCCCACTGTTGGTGAGCTGTTGTTGTGACTAGCTGAAGGTCCAGCATTGTTTCTTCTCTGAAACGTGTTCCCTCCATTGTTGCCTTGGTTGCCAAACCCTGATTTTTTTTTCACGCTACTCGAGGCTTGGTTGCCATTTGAAGCTGAGCCCCCCCTGAAAAGAAGCTCGGACTCGGTCTGGATCCACTAGATACTCTCATTGAGGTTGAGGGAGCAGTTGGTGCCAATGTGGTCTCATAATCACAAACCATTTCAATCGCTCGAATAGTTGAATTGAAATCATGGGACATGAAGCTGTCTATTGCACGCCGGGTCCAAGACTACATTTTAGACAAGAGGTAGTGAGTCTTGCCCGCCTCGGACATATCTTCAATAACCCATACACTCTGTCTGAATTTATTGAGGTAATCTCGCAATGAACCTTTCTGCTTGAGCCTTGATAATTCTGTCCTCAATCTCATGTGTGAATCCTTCGGTATGAACTCCTCTCGTAACGCGGTTTTGAACGCGTCCCATGTCTGGAATTGCATTCCTGCCATCCGGTACCAGTTTGTAGTGTAGCCTTCAAAATATGCTAATGCCAAGTCTGCTCTTTCTTCTTTAGGAGTGTTCATCAGATGGAAGTAATGGTCCATGTGAAACAACCAATCTTCCACAATTCAAATGTCACGCTCTCCTTTGAAAGTAGGTGGTGCTTTTACTTTAGCAGTCTTCTTTGGGCCTTCTGTGTTTCGCGCTCGTGGTTCTCTTGGTATCAGTGGAGGAGGCGCCACTGCATTCCCTCTCGTTGCCTCTAGTTCTTCAAACCTGGCTTTGAGCTGTGTTAGCCCATCTCTCATTTCTCTAGCAAGGTCAAATTGAGTAAGGTTCATGGCTCGCATGGATGCTTGCCATTCTTTCCTTTCTGTTTCTCTGTCCTTCTTCACCTCACTAAGCATAGCCGTCATTGCACTTGATAAGTATTGCCGCATCTTCACTTGAAAGAGGTCTTGTTGCGCCTCTGGCATGGGTTCGTCTCTTGGTGTAGGTTCAGAAGGGCCACCCATCTCTTCTTGGAGAGGCGTCATTGTGGAGTGCATACGCTCTTTCTTTCTTGAGTTGGATCTAGCGCCATCTCGATGCATGCGGGAGCCATATTCTCGAACCCGCTCCTCTCCGTCTGTCAATGCTCGTAACTCATCAAGGTGGTCATCCATTCTAGTAGGAGGTGTACTTCCAACAGATTATCTCCTCTATCCTTTTGAAAACTCTCTCCTTTGTCGGCCGGGACCCACAGCTCTCTTTTCTTCTTTATTAAATCAGCTTCAATAAAAATATCCCCTCCTCAAACTAGCACGCTCACATCATCTGAGAGCCAAGTAGGAACCAGGTCATTTGTGTCCAAGCAAGCAGACAACAAACGGAACATACCAACCAAAGCAAACACAGAGGATCCCTCTCAAGCCACATTTCCCTTGAGACCGGACGTAGGACCTTTGCCTAGCCGTGCCCACACAAATCTATCACAGAATCAGCCCACGAGAAAACATCCATCCAACCATCTGTGCTTTCACCATTAAGCAGCACATTGCCTCAATCACGCCCCACCACTTTTTGGTCGATAGCCCTTATAGCTAAACGATCGGCAGCTAACCACTCGTGCTTCACACCCGAATTCGAGCAGCATCTCTGTATCAATGGTTAACCCGTACAGGTCGAATATGTCACTCCGCACCCCACAAGGCACAAACCGTGCTTTCACCAACCTAATGGCAGCACATTGCCTCATTTGTCCTACGTGCACACAGCGCCAGGCCTGAACCGCGGGAACTGACCGTGCTGACACCTCAAGGGCAGCACCTTGCCTCATCAAGTCCCCCGTTCTGCCGACCACCCCGACCGTGGACGCACCCGTGCTTACACTGTGGGCAGCACCTTGCACAACGGTTGTCCTGATAGATCCCAAAAAGTGGCCATCCCTGTGAGACTTGCGTAGCTGACCGGCTAGTTGGCTCTGATACCACATGTTGCGTTGGCGCCTCAAAGGGCGCTGGGACTTGAGCAGTTTTCCCAACACAAGCTTAAGTCTAACATTCATCCATCATGCACTTATGTAAAAGCCAACTTAGAATCGTAACAAGCTTAACCATTCAGACTTCAGAAAACTGGAATCCCAACCAACCCGAAAGCCAACTCAAAATCCATCCCCAAAAGGTAGCCAAAGGCAAAGACAAGCCACACATGAAACCCAAGGCATAGTGGTCGCCAAACTGACCAATTGGCATAGCGGCCAGCACGCGTCGGTGACGTGGACCCTTGGACACCGGCGACGCAAAAAAGTTGTAGTAAGGGTCCTTCCACTTGGACCAGTCCTGGAGGCGAAACCGAAATGGTAATCATCCCCAAGGATCAACTTTATTAAATTTGGAAGAGGTTATATTCATACATAGACTGACTGGTCTTGAGGCCACCAACACGTGCTAAGCATTGTGCCTGGCTCGTGTTGGTAGAGGGAATTGAGACCTGGCAACTGGATTCATGGCGCTGGTTGAGCTGTCCAAGTTTCTGTCTGCCGGACTCCCCCTATAGTTCTGGTGTGATTCGGCGCACCCCTCTGTCTTGGAATATAGTGCTTTCTGGTAAAGCATGCCTTTTAGGACTTAGTTTTTATTTTGTTGATTAAGCCTGGCAAGCCTAGCAGAATCAGTCTAGCTCTCGAACATGGGTCCCGAGAGCCATCCCAGTGGCAGAATCAACTTGCTTCCTGACTAGGCCATGACTCGAGCTCCAGAGCTAGCTCATGACTTTTGACTACTTGACTGGCTCACCAGAGGTCGGAGGCTCAGTCCTTGACGTTCTAACTTGCTCTAGGACCTTAGGGAGCATCACCCCTTAGAGTCTTACAAGGCACGCTGGTTGCACCCGAGTCAGCTTTACAATAGTGACTGACCCTAGTCTCCGGGGCGCTGGCATGCCAAGGCGGGTGCCAGGACAACATTCAAACAAGCGAGGCTGAGACTTGGTTGGAGCTCGCCCTGAGTCGCAACCCGCACTCCCCTATGGTATTGGTGAGATTCGCCGCCTCGCCTCATACCAAGTACTCTCCCATGTTGGTAAAGCACATTTTTTCTCTCTATAATTTATTGATCCCCAGGCTTCCTTTAATCATGCCTAGATCGTGTGAGGTGATTGCACATCGATCTGAGCTCTCTGGACTTCGCTAGAACCGATCAAAGATTTTCAGCCATAGATACTTGGCGTCGGCTGGATTCTAGTCACAGTGGCGCTGCTGGCGCCGGGGGCAATGCTGGTGCCAGTGGTGCCGAAAGTAAAGCTTGTAAAGGTCGCTTTACAACAATTGCTCATCTTTTAGTTGCTTTACTTCTGATTGCTATGACCCAAGGCCACTCTAGGAGGTTTTGAAGCTATGATACATGGTTTGCATGTTGTTGACCACCTTCATCTTGAATGAGTTGTTCTTCAAGTGGATATTGTAACTGCTTTCAATTCAATTACAATATTTCATGAGCTTAGAGTGGTAAGCACTGAGTTAGCACAACTTATCTCGTTTGTGAAATCATTCTATGCTACTGAGATATCTCTTCTACAACCATTATGTGCACTTTGAGAAATATTTTATTATTCAATATATAGCAGGTACACATCAAGGTGATCATTTGAGTGGTCCCCTATTTGCTCTTGCTCATTATCATGCCCTTCGAGCTTCTACAAGGCTTTTTCCTCTTGGTTATTTCCTTCTGTGGCCAATGACAATCATATTATCGATTTAGCTTCTATGGTACTCATGTCCTTCACCATTTCTTTGAGCAACTAATTTTGCTAGGTTTGTCAGTACAGCCTCACAAGTGTTTAATGTGGTCATCAGCAAGTCTCTCTACCTTTATTTCTCCACAAGGCTTTCGTGTCCCTTTACTTTTTCTTCTCCTCTATGCCAAAGTGTGTCTTTCTCTTTTCAAAATGCTTCTCACTTACAACTCTTATCACTTTGCAGTAGACTCTCTTGGAGCACGTGGACAACTCACCCTTTTCCGTATGCTCTCTAAGGCACTTTTGAATTTGTAACGAGCTCATATTTTTTCTTGGGCAAGAGGACTAGGTGTTGGGGCTTGGTTGTCAACTTGACATCTTTTAGATTATCCTTTTAGATCGTCAACTTGGCATGTTATTCCACCATCTTTTAGATTGTCCTTGGCCATCTTCACCTCTTCAATTCATCTTCACTTGGGCCTACCTCATCCTTCAACTTTATGTCTTTTGAAGTGCGTCTATGATCGACTTATTGATCTTAGCTCTTTCTCATGTCGAGCTTTGTACCTTGGTAAATATTCTTGTTATTGATCCCACTAATGCTAATCTAATGTCTCCCCCAAACTTCACACTGGCAGCTCCAGAAAAGGAAAGAAGCTATTCTAATAGGCACACAACTATGAATTCTTCCCTTTAGCGATTGAGACAAATTGCCCTTCATCAACGTTTTGATGAATTCTATTGCATGTGTGCTCATCAGGCGGTAGAGTGTAAGGGTATTCCTGGTTCAATGCTCATGGCTTCAGACAACGAATTTCCATCACCTTGCAATGAGCTTAAGCCTTGCCAATCTTGCAAAGGGTGGCAATGGTTGGGCGGCTTCTTCTCACCTCCCTTCACTATCTCACCACCGATTCACTTCTTTGATTTACGGTAATCAATTGGTGAAGTTCCAACAACAACAACATAGCTTTTCTTTTTGCTTATAATAAGATCATGTTGTGATCTTAGTTGTAGTACAAGCTCCATTTTTGTTATTTATCGAATTCCCTCGGGGAAATATATTTCTTTGTCCACACTTTTCTCAAATTATCTACTAATAAATTTGAATGATTATGCAAATGCACCTTAGACCAATGTTATATTGTCAAATATTTGCAAATGGCAACTTAGGCCAGCTTTGCAAATGTTAAAGTTAGGCAAATGTGGTATTCACATTATGGGAGTTTGTGTGCATGGTATTGTAAAATGCCAAATTAGGCTAATATGTGAGGCAACTTAGGAAGATAACGTCGTGCAAACTTCAGCCTCAAGTTACCTCTTTGAAGTCTTACACAAGTTATTACATTACCCTCCATACTTCATGTAAATAGGGATTAGCCCATTCATTTTCATTATTGGAATAGAGAGAGTATTACCTTCATTGCTCTTTTCATTTGTTGTATTGTGGAGGAATAGTAGGAGAGGAGGAGGCTATTGCTTCGTGAGCTAGGATTGTGATCTTTCTTATCTAATGTGTATGGCCACATGAATAAAGATTATTGGCATCTTGTTGATCATATGTAAAGCTCCTATTAATTCAGGTAATTTCAAATATGTTCAACAATTTCTTGAGATGCCACATGGATATTATTACCTTTTAGTTTCTCTTGTATGTCTTTCATATGTGTTGCAGATTGAAGTTGAACTCTTGATCTCATGAGAGAAAAGTCAAAGTCTAAGGACTTTCCCAACATGAAACTAGACCTAGGTTCTTTTAGACATGTATCTCATGGAACAATAGAAACATCACACAAGCTTCCACACTAAGCATTGTGTAATCTACAAAATCTTGTCTGTGAAAGGTTGTATAAAAAGACAAGTAGCATTTCCAAATATTCCACCTGCTAGGAAAGATGCCACCAAAGTAGTCCAAAAAATTGAATGATTGAAAAGGAGAGAAAAGGAAGTTCAACAAACTCAATACTTATTGGCGTATATGGATGATATTTTCTCTCCATTTATCATTTTCTTCATTTCACATGTTCGGATTTTTGGCTGTGCAACTTATGCACACATTCCTAATAAGCTTCGAAAGAAGCTTGATGAGAAAGCCGAGTTAGGATATTTCATCAGGTATGACAATCATTCATCATACTACAGGATTCACATGCCAGAAACATCTAGTGAAGATTGTTAGAGACGTCAAGTTCGATGAGACCAGATTAATGGCCGACAATGATTCTGCCAACTATGAAGTCCTAGGGAAGCAGTATTATGACCTACCAACCACGACAAAGGGAGTAGAAGGCGAACCCTCAAACGAAGATATTTGAGCTCCACATCCGCTAAGCGACGAATCAAATGACAAAAGGCTCACAAGCCTGCCCGCTACTAGAACTCTTGTCAACCAAGATGGTTCTGGATGTAGCTGAAAAGACAAAGGCAAGAGCATTGCAGTACCAACAGAATCTCTTAGGAGATCAACAAGAGAGTGAAGAGCGCCAACAAGATTTGTGTCAAGTAGCTCGGCTTCTACATCCAAAGAATTTTGCAGATTCAGTGGCGAAAGAATGAGATAAAAAAACATCTTTTCTCCCGGTTGATACACCTCGAACGCCGCCATGTCTCATACCAAAGGCATCTATTTCAATAGCATCTTGTAAACGAGAAAAGAAAATAAATTTTGAATGATACATAACACTGCAAACTAAATAAGAAAACTGCACAATATCTATACCAATAAAAAATAAGAAAACTGAATAATATTAATACCAATATAATATCTACTTACCAGATCATAATTATCGTAATCAACAACGTTTGCTCTGCTAATGTCATGTCCTCCAATGGCCTCTACATTTTCGAAGGGGATATATCTAGCCCTAGGGGGATATCTTTTTTGAAATTCCAAAAATTCCTCCTCTGTAGGCAAAGTTTTTTCATAGGATTAAATTTTTCCAATCATGGCCTCCAAGGCCTCATTGCCAGATTTCCAATTGCCATCTTTATCATAATCTATCTCACTTTCAAGGTCATCATATGAGAAATCAACAATGTCAGAAAATTTTGATAAATTTTGAACAAAAATTGAGAGGATTTCATCCTCTCTCAAATTCAATACATCTTCTAAATCATTAAATGAAATATAACATTCATTATTTATAAAATATAAAGGAGCATCGAGTAGAGTTAATTGATTAACAAGAGATGCAAATGGAAGAGAATCAGAGAGGATTATAGAACGAGGGAGAGATTTTTGATAATCTGAAGTCATAGAAACTTCAGCTTCAACTCCTATATCAGTATCTGCATCATTTACAT
This sequence comes from Diphasiastrum complanatum, assembly GCA_029204225.1. NCBI lineage: Eukaryota > Viridiplantae > Streptophyta > Lycopodiopsida > Lycopodiales > Lycopodiaceae > Diphasiastrum > Diphasiastrum complanatum. Next base: position 40,008,505 of record CM055099.1, on the reverse strand, counting down.
CAACCGGAGCAGGTGTAGATGCTTCGATCAATGGAACTGTTGAAGATTCAACAGACTCATCATCTGGAATTTCAACAGATATGTAGAAGACAAAAGCCATTCCTTTGATTAGAAGGTGACATATTCTTTTGTGGATATCATAGTATATATTTCTTTTGAAATGGTCATGCAGGTTAGAGTACTTTCTATTGTGTTTATGCTTAGAGGATGGTTGGAAATGTACAAGGTCCTGGAAATGAACGAAACACAAATTATCTATATCCAAAACAAGAGTACTAATATCTGAGAAAAATTATCAAGATAAGAAATTAAATTATAACGATTCTCATAAACTAGCTTATCGATATCAAAGGGAGCAAAAAAAAATACTAGCAAAATACTCTAATTTGTCAGATAAAATGTCACTGGCATTAGAAAATCCTATAAGTTTGTCATCTTAGGCCATGGAGGAACTAGCCATATTGAATCCGATATCGGTTCAACGCGACAAATAGATATCGGTAGAGGAATAAAGCAAAGTGCATCCGATATGGTAAGGCTGAGAATGAAATTCTCCAAAAAGCACTCGTCGGAAGTGGCTATCGATTCAGCGTGCCTGAATGAATACAAGCATGTACATCAAGGGATGGCGCGCGTCGATTCGATATTGCGAGAATGAAAAAAAACAAGAAGGCTAAAGAGTTCAGAATAAAAGATCACGGAATTGAAATATGGAAAGTGGTGCGATATTTATAGCCAATTCCTGTTGATCACAACCATACATTTGTCAAATAACGAATTGAGATTTACAGCCTATATTTATCCACCAATCAAAATGAGACAAATTTGTACCTATGTCAAAATACATTAACTAGTCTATAACTAGATTCAACGAATCATCATTAGCCCTGACCCTAGAATCTGTACCTGCGTCAGAATACATCATTTTGTGAATTATCTAAAGTGAAAGCACAACACAAAAAGTCAATATCATAACAAGATTTTTAGATCTATTCTCTTTTGCTCACAAAGCAATTGAACAAAAAGGTGAATTTCATGGACAAATGGAACATCTATTTTAATACTACAATCAATTGGAAAATACGACAAACCTTAAAAGTACTACATATTCTAAAGCCTAAGGTTCATAACCATGTAAATATTTCATCCAACCTATATTTCCTTCAAAAGAAAATAGTTATACATTTTGTAGAAGTTATCATCCTACAAAAACTTTGTATGACTTACCAACCTGAAAATGGTTGCGCGTCTCACATGTTGGGCAACCATCCTAAAACAAGTTCCCAAACTCTTAGAAATTTTTGCTAATATTTTCTTTGTCACAAACTTACTTGATCAAATTGAATACACGAGGACATGATAGTTATTGCCTTTGAAAAGCAAAGCCAAAGAACACATTTATCTAAAATAGACACGTCTACCCCACCATAGTTTGTGTGGTATCATGTGAGGAACGCCAAATTTTCCTATCCTATTTTGGATGTAGACAACTAGCTGTAGCTATTGCTTTAGCCCATAGCACTCTTGGTGCCTTCAAATAGGCCATCATGCACTTTGCGACTTCCATGAGAGTCATGTTCTTTCTTTCTTCAACACCATTGTGTTGCGGTGTATAGGATGCAATCCTTCTGTGAAGGATTCCTTGATCATTGCATAAATCAGTGAATCGGTTTGAGATGTATCCACCTCGATCTGTTCTGATATGCTTCACCTTGTTTCTTGTATACCTTTTTGCCCAGTTTACATATTTTGTGAACTTGTCGAGTGCATCTGCTGATTGCTAGTCTCGATCTTGCTTTTGGTCTGACTCCCTATTAGGCTTGAACTGCTTCTTTGGCTTCTCCTTATTGTTGTAGAGAGCTTGATCAGAAATGTCCTTGTGATCAAGGTGCTCACGAACTTCGACTTCTTCTCGAATCTCGATCACTGTCTTTTCGAGTGTCATTGCTAAATTCTTCACTAGCAATGTTCGGGTTGTCTAGAAAGATCTTGGTAAAGCTCTTAACAGATAAGTGAGCTGCTTCTCCGTTGATACTGCATTATCTGTTCCAACACTGTGTAATGAAAGAAACAAATCCTTCATTTTTCTGATAAAGGAGGTAAGGTCTCTGCCATCCCATCGTAGATTTGTCAGCTGATCTTCAAGAAGCATGATCTGGTTGCGTGATTTTGTCTGAAATCTAGTAATAGTCAGACTATCTTCGATGGATGACCTCAACATGGCTACTGCCTTGTTGTTCTTCTCTCTTCATTCTTGTAGTTCTTTGCTGGTGGTTGTAGGCATCTCTTCGGTGCCATCTACCCAGGGCCATAGCCCTTCTCCCTTCAATATGAGAGAGGTCTTGACCTTTTATGCTAGGAAGTTTGACCTGGCTGAGTTGAGGATTGTGTAGGTCTTTGATTGTATGTTGTTGATCGATGCCATTGTTGTAGATTGTGTTCTTCAGTTATTTTTCTAGTTTCTTATTTTGAATGTTTGTCTCTTGGATCTGATAGCTCTTTAGCTATATCAGGTCTCGGATTTTAGACAAGAGGCTTTGATACCACTGATGAAAAGAGTTCTCATAGAAATAAACCTAGATGGAATTCGATTCTGTCCTTTGGGTCTACTACCGTTTGTGATAGGATCTACAATCCTCCAAGGTGTAGACAGACATTGTTGTCCTACGTATAATTCGCTTATGCATTCAGCAAGGTAAAACCAACGTGCAGAATAATATTGAACCAACTGACTACAAATATACAACTACTAGACAATAAATCATTCGATCATATTTAAGACAAGAAACTCATCTACATAAACATCTACTGTATTATCAAAGAATTCCTTAAGCACTATTGTGATAGACCACACAACACATTGGCACAAAGGAAACTCTGTCCTTCACGAATAAAAAATTGTCGCGCTTACTAGTGGACTTGTTGAACGTTGGCTAGCTACACGGTGCTCAGCTTACATTGGTATACTACCAATCTGATTCCTTGCATCTCGGTAATTAATAATTAAGATCTTCATGTATATAGAGAGGAGGACATGATTAGTTGATCAAGAGATTACAAGAACGGTTGATTAGTCATGTTCCAATGGTATCCTGTCAATCTGTGGAGGATGACGTTCTCCTTGTACTTCGGTTTGTCTGTCCTACATCCCATGTAGGTTCAACTTTTCATGCTTGGTGTTGCCAACTCTGATTTGACCAGTATGTAGGCCTCCCACCAAGGAGCCTATCTCACCACATATGATGCACCTGTGCATATAATAACATATCATACCTGAGAAACTATAGCATCCTTGAGTGCCACCGCAATGGACTCGTCATCCACATAGTATGCTCACCTGATATCTTCCATCCTGCTATCCAAGCCGATCGTCGAAGCATCACCTACCTCTCCTGGATCCTAGCATCTGCTCGCTCTCCCTGGCTATGTGCCACCCGACATTAAGCTCATCCATGAGTTGTCGCTCACAGGATTTTGAGACTAATGTCTCCCTGATCATACCGAGGTATATGGCTCTGAGTGACTTCCTCGTCATGAAGTCCTCGCCATCAGTGTCCCCTCCAGTAGATCACTAGTAAAGCACCCATCATGGTGCTTGCCCACATTACACCCAACCATGCGATGTCCATTAGCTCTCCATCCTACATCTAGCTCCCACAAGTTCATGCTTTGCCCATTTGTGTTTGCAGTTTTTTGATTCCATGAATCGCCCTTGTAAGTCCTGCCCATTCGAAGACTCAAGTCCAATCTAAAATAGCTGCACCCTGATGATTATGCCATGTCATCCTACAGTCCATCCCTATCAAGTATCCCAATGCTATCCCTGATCATGAAGATTTTAGTATCTAACCCCACCTGTATTCCCCCAAGCTCCTGACATTCCCTAATATTACACTAAGATGTGAACTCCAAAGCCACCATCAAGTCTCTCACATGACTGTGCATGCCAATATCCCTCCAAGTGAACCTGTGAGATCTTCCATGGCCCAAACCGAATGATTTGTACCCTGTCACTACTGAAATCTGCATCCTTGATGCAATAGTAATACGACAAATTGACTTGACTTACCTAGAATAGGCTATTGAAGTGTATCTCTTCGAAGACAAACTTGATACACTACTTCACAGCTACATTGACTTGATTTGAAATTACTTATCGACTACAAAACTGCAAATTCATCACACTTACCACTAGCCAAGAGCATTCAAAGTGTGATCATTGACCCATTCTTCATCTCATGCATGTCCCACACACATTTCGTCCAATGCAAGTCTGCTATCCTACCCAATGGCTTTCACCTGGCACTACCTCGCACTTTCATCACTTGTGATTGTCAAATGTGTGTAGCTTTAATCTAGCCCATATTTTTCTCCGAACGAAAAATTTCCAAGCTACAGATGCATGTCACAATGCAACTATCACCTGACTTGACATTGTCACTACTGATCATGCTTGTGAGAGAATTCCCCCAAATGTCGCCCGATATTGGATGGTTTGAACTCCAAAAGTTGAACCTGATCACAAGAAGTTTTCACTCAAAACTGGCATATCATGCCTACCTCTCACCTGTGATTGCTTGCCCTCTCAAAATTGTCGCCAATGATGAGTAGTCACACCGCCAAATTGCACTTTTATTGCCAAAACTAGCTTTCTCCACACAATTCCATGATCATTCACCCCCATACCGCATTTAACACTTCCAACACCCTGTTAATAATGATCGAAGCGATAATGCCTCATTGTACCTCCCTGTAGCAGGTTTCACCAGCCAAAAATTGCCTCAAATTTGGCTTGTTTGACCTAATCTTAGATGTAAGTACAAAATCAAAATAAAAAATTCAATGAAATACTTGAGTTAATCAACCAATCTCTCATTTGATTATTGAATGTTTTATCAAGCAATTAATAGTCATATTGAAATAGATAGTGATTGTTGATATTCTGATTATAACCGATGTAGATCCATACATTGATTGATCATAAATTCAATCACTTGATCTAATATTGAATTGCTTGATTGATTAATGGATATTTAGATAGGATGATTATACATATAATCGAGTGATCGCTTGAAAGAATTATCAAAGTTAACTCATTTGATAATTGAAGTTTTTATCAAGAAAATAAATATTCAAATCAAGACAGTTAGTGATTGGATTGACTGAATAATCAAATTAAACAACAACAAATTGAATTTAACAATGAGCAATTGAACAATGTCAATCAATCATATATTAGCACACCATTGATCAACATCTTAATTACAATTCCAAGTGATATTTCAACTAATTAGTATGGTTTCATACAAGGTTAAATAAGTCGGCTACCAAAAATTAAGAAAAGAATTATATAGGTCACATTCAATAAGGTCTTCAATATACCATCAACGCTTGGGAGTGTTAATCTAAATGATCTTGCGCAAATATTTAAGAAGTCACATTACTAAAAAAAAAAAATACTTTGACCATATGATTATGTCATGAAATCACAAAATTTATCACACTAGATTTTTAACAAATATTTTTTTATGACATCGCGGATTTGACATAATATTGTCATAAAATCTAGTTTTTTTTTTGTTAATATTCTATTGAAAATATAAAAACTAAGGTTGTATTTTGTCTTATTATTTCCACAAGGAAAAATGCAAAATAACATGGGAGTGACACAAAGATTAGCATGTTTTCAATTAGTATGAATAGTGCTAAAAGTTGTAGACATAAGCTAGACAATGATGTGCTTCCATAAAAAGGATCCTACTTTAGAATCAACATTTGTACAAGCGGTTTAATAGGCAATTTGTATATTCTTATATTACTTAGTCATCAACACACTAAAAGAAAAATCTAGTCTTCATAATTTCAATAATACACAAGGTGATGCATAACCTGGTTTAAATTTTGCATAGTTTTGAAAGGGAAGACAATCGTGGCAATGGAGTAGGTGTCTAGCAATACATTTAACAAAAAAATATTGTTAAGTTAGAGAGTGTTTGATTGTGAAAGAGGATATACAAAGATGTTGAAATCTTCCTGAGAAAACATATACCAAGTGTTTTTAATTCCCCATGCAATGCCAAAATGCCTTGTACTTCAACAATAAACAAGAAAATGACTATGCATATATATTTGTGTAGGTCATTGCTCATCAACAACTTGATGAATACTCTGCATCATAGTAACAAACATAAAATATAACAAACACTACATTTCTTTCCAAATCACAAGTTTTTAGCACCAAGTGAACCATATCAAGGGTTGTCACTCCGAGACCTCCATATGTTGCATCTCCACATTTTGTGACATCGACCAAACTACCAAACAACTTATAATTACTTTGAAATACTAATGTTGCATGATAGATGGCACAAAATATATATATTGGCGAGAAGTCTTTATGAGGAATTTTGACTTTTATAATTTTTTGTTAGTAAAATATTAAGCACATTCACATGTAGCATGAACTATTAGTCAATGTAAAGTACTTCATTTATTTTATGGAAGATTTGATTCCTTTTATTATTTACCAACCACTTTTAATGGCCAAAAGCATAAAGATTACAATCTATGGACCACTAGTCATTCTACTAAAATATCGATCATAATTTATCCTTTATATATGAAGCAATATAATTTCTTTCCAACTAGCCCAACTAAAAATTATTGATTTTCAATTGATACATTACAGGTGGTAAATCTTGTGGCGAGTGCTCAAATCTACAAGAAGGCTTTGGTACTCATGTCAACTTTAGATATTGTAATAATGTAAAACATTGATGCTAGTATGTACTTATTTTTATGTATTTAGGTACAACATAGATACACAAACAAATATTCCACTCAAGGCATACTACAAAATATACCATCAAACTTCATCGAATTACTAGTAGCCTTTTCTTACCGTACTTTAGTTTTTGCAACATAAATAATCTTGTATTGTAAGAGAGTAAACAACCCTAAAAGTTAGACCTCTAAAGTTGAGAAAAAGAATCGTCAAATACATGGACTAATGAAAGTAAACACTTATAATAAGTATATGAGAGTATCATAAGAAAGGTAAAACCATTGAATTTGATGTAATGTAAAGTGTAAAAATATATTAGGAAAGTTTGTTGAGTTTGGAAAACATGAAATATGTACTTGCATGTAAAGATTTGGAATACACAAATTTTTTTAAGGGCATGTCATTTGGGGTATCTTTCTAGTTAGAGAAGAAAAAAAAACCCCATGTTGGAGCCACTCTTTATTATATAATGATAGATGTGACACTGTAAAGCTTCATAACTTTCAATCCCTATTTTTTTAAAATACAAAAAACATAGAAAATACATTTTTATTGTGATTCTATCAAGATTTTGTGTATCTTTTATCTTTGAAAAAATATTAAATATAATCATATCTTTCTTTTAGACCCTCTCCTCCAATGACTTGCCATGCTATTAACCATCTATTCACCGTTGACTTATGGTCATGAAAGTGTCATTTAATGCTCATGTATCTTAGTACAATCTAATAAACTTTAAGTAATTGTATGAAAGGCTATTATTTGTGCATGCGCTAGAGTGTGAAATTTATGAGCCTAAATAGGAAGTTTGACAAGATTTGAGTGAAAATAATGTGGATTTTAAATAAACTACATATTATGTTCAATATAAAACAAGATAATCAGAGCTAATCACGAGAGGCCATTCTTTGGAAGAGACCTGAGGTTTTTAGAGATTTAAGGATTGGAATGACAAAATGAAGAGTAAGGGCTACAAATTGCACAATGGGACCTTGTACATAACAAAAATTGATCAAAAACAATAATGAGAAGACCTACCTAGAAAACAATCTAAAAGTGAAAGTAAATGTGAGGTAGCTTTGATACACTCTGCTGATTGCAACGTCTATTCCAAGGTAGTGCAACAATCCTTCATTATCATCACCTTATACGTGGATGATACGTTGCTTTTCAACAACAATACCAATTTGGTCAAGGATTCTAAGCAGATGCTATTTTCAGAATTCGACATGACTGATCTGGGCGAAGCTCACTTCTGTCTGGGCATTCAGATCCACAGAGACAGAGCGAGACGACTGATCTATATCACTCAACAAAGATATCTTTACAATGTTCTTAACAGATACAATCTAATGAATTGTAAGTTAGCTCACTCACCGACGGATCCAAGCTTGCATTTGTCAAAGGACCAATGTCCCCAGACCAAGCAGGAAGAGGAGCAGATGAGAGAGTATCCTTATCGATCGATACTTGAATCTCTCATGTACACAATGGTCTGTACAAGACCAGACATCTCTTTTATAGTAAGCTCACTTAGCCAATATATGGCTCATCCAGACATTACCCATTGGAAAATCTAGCTTGGTATTTTTTATGATAGAAGTTTGTAAGTGAATCTCACATGTGTGGAGGATGTTCCCACGTGTGGAGAATTGTAAAGTAAATCAAAATGTTTGATATAGGGGTCTCATATAATTTCATAGTCAAGCATTTAGGTGTAGGATGTTGATAGGGTCAAATTTGGCATAGATGGCAAATTATCCATTTCCACTTGTAATGCCACTATTGAGCCAAAATAGAGTAGGAGGCCAAACTCGTGCCAATTAGAGTGTAGACAAGTGTAATGCTTTTGTTTAATGAAGTTTAAGAGGCCCAATAGGATTTAGAGGTGGAATCATGAGCGGCCCAATAGAATTTGAGGTTTGCTTGAAAATGGTCCAATAGAATTTAGAGGTGCATGGATCAATGGTCCAATAGGATTAAGAGGTGGCAAAGTGTGGTCCAATCATAGTTAAGCAGAGTGGTAGCTCGTGGATCTACTAGTATCATTGTACTCCTCATTTGGATCTAATTGATTTTGAGATTGAGTGGATTTTGAGTGTAAATGATTTTCTAGCTTTCTCTCTCTACCTGAGAGCTCATGATGGTTTTTCTCTCTCTACCTGAGGAGAGCAGCTTGTTTTTACTTAGATTACTTTTGAATACTTCCCACACGTGTGAGTGAGAGTTGGAAGTGATTCAATGCATGTAGTAGTGTGTTTTTGCCATAGAATCAAAGATAGATCTTGAATCTCAATCTAGTCTTGATCTTGGTGCATCTACACACCTTAGGAGATCACAAGTACATGTTGTGGACAATCCACACATGTGAAATCAACATGCCCTACAAATGCAATAAGTGAAGGCACCTTGTAAATCAAATCTTAAGGCATTTGTCAAAGTGTCGCATTTTTTGCATCTTCACCAATATTCATTTCAACGAAGGCTGACGTCGTGGCCTTCTCACGCTCATCCCATGCAACTGTGCAAACATATTTGACAAAGACAACAGCCACCCACGATCTCTCACAGACAACACATCCACTTTGTACTTTTTTCATCTGTATACCTGTAAAAATATGTATATATATTAAATACCATCTGCGTATTCTGTATTTGTGAGAACTTAGATGCAAAACACGCAACAAGCATAATAGCATCAGAAGCTTATCAAAGATAGACGAAGTAGATGTTTTTGCGCATCGATTTTTTGTATTGTCAGTAATAGACTTATCACCTTTTACAGATTGGATTAGCTTTGTGAAGCACATGGTTTTGTTCGCTATTGTCTTGTGCTCACCAGCATTATTGACCTGTATATTTTGCTATACTTAATCTTATTATAGCTCTGTTTGTTCTACGTTCAAATTTGTGTCAATATTGTTATGCTTTTCTACATTCTATTTGATTTTCTTATTGCCCAATTTGGTAGTCTTTTCGTCGCAAATTATTATTAGTCTAGTTGTTCGCGACTAATATTTAGTCTTGCCTTTCATGACTAATTCGCGACTGATTATCAGTCAAGCTCAGTCTAGCTCTTCGCGAATAATTCGTGACTAATATTTGTCTAGCTGTTCGTGACAAATTATCTTTCTGATGTTTTGTTGTTTAATGTTTGGCTACGTAAATAGATCAATTGATTTCTATCACTAATATTCTGTTCGTGTCTGATAGGCATAGTCATGGTTAGGAAAAGGGTGAGATAGCTCATTCCACTACACATGAACACTTTCATTTCGAGTTTGTTTCTTTTTCGAGTTTTGGGTCCGTTTCTTTTCGAGCTATTTTTGTTTCTCACACCCCTCTTTCCCAACATATTGAAGTTCTTCAATGATTTTTTGAAATTAATTTTGTTGGTGAAGATACAACTTACTACCTTCAAAGTCTCTTTCAATCTACAAGCCTAGATAGATTTTTGCTTCTCCTAGGTCAGCGATCTCAAATATTCCAGAAATGTCTCTTTTGACATCTGAAATTAATTTATCTTTTCTTCAGAAGATAAGCGTGTCGTCAACAAAAACAACTAAAATGAATATTTTTTCTTTGACATGTTCGATATAGACATTCGATTCAACGAATAGAGGTTGAAAGCCTAAAGAACATAGTGCTTTGTCCTTCTTTCTATACCATTGTCTGGCTGCTTGTTTTAGACCATAGATGTTTTTATTCATGTGACAACTGAATTCTGGATATTCTTGGCTTATAAAACCAAGTGGTTGGTCCATGAATAAGTCTTCTTCTAATTTTGCATGCAAGAAAGCAGTTTGCTCATCCACAATATGGATTTTGAGATCATGAGACACTGCATAAGCGAATAACAAACGAATTGATGTGTGTTTGACTACCGGTGAGAAAGTATCAATGTAGTCGATCCCATATTTCTGTGAAAAACCTTTTGACCTTGCTTTGTATCTGATGTTTTCTCCATCAGGACTTGTTTTGGTCTTGTAGATCCACTTGTATTTGATTCGTTCTCTTCCATCAGGTATTGGTGCAAGTGTCCATACATTGTTCTTATACATGAATGACATTTCGTCCTCCATTACTTGAATCTAGTGATCTTTATCTGATCCATCAATAGCTTTCTCGAATGTTTGAGATTCATCAGTGAAATCACAAAATTCAATGGCTATATTCGTTGAAACATCCTGATCAATCCTTACTGGTGGTTTTCGTTGTCTATCAGATATTCTCATAGTTTGTACAGGTTTTAAATTTGACTCTACAGTTTCAGGTTTGACCTTGTCTACTGGAATTAGAACTGGTGATTCGAGTCTATTAGGTACTTGATCTTGAACTCCCTCTGAATCTGGTAATTCTCGTTCATCATCTGCTTGTTTTACTTATGTTGTTGGTAGCTCATAATAATTTTTAAGAATTTCATAGCCGACATTGTCTGCTATGTACTTTGACTCATCGAATTTAACATCTCAAACAAGTTTTATTCTGTCAGTTTCGGGTATGTAGACTCGATAATATGACGAATGTAACTCGAATCCTACCAGGAAACCTTGTTATGTCTTTTCATCGAGTTTCTTTCTCAATTGTCTAGTATGTGCATATAAACTGGACATCCGAATTTCTGAACATGTGCTAGATTTGGCTTCGACTTCCACCATATTTCATGAGGAGTTTTATACGATATTCAAAATTTTAGAATCCAATTCTGAATATAATTCGATGTAGCCACTGCTTCCGTCCACAACTGTTTTGGTGCTTTCGCATGAGCCATCATACACCTAGCAGCTTCTATAAGTGTACGAATTTTTTGTTCAGCTATTCCATTGTGTTGAGGTGTGTATGATGCAGTCTTTGTATGCATAATACCTCAATCAGTATAGTAATTCGTTGAAAATGTACTCACCTCCACGATCTATGCGAATTTGCTTCAACTTATTGCATGTCTACTTCTCAGCCCAATTCGTATACTCAACAAATTTATCGAAAGCTTTAGATTTTGTACGAATAAAGTATACCACAGCGAACTTGCTGAAGTCATCAATAAACGTTATGAAGTACTTTGCATCACCTAAAGACAATACTCCGAATGCACAATTTTCAGTACCTTGGTTGCTTTATAACATCCTTACTAAAAGTCATTTTGCCTTTCAGACAAGATTCGCAAGTAGTTCGAATATCTTGACTCTTGATTTTGACTCCTTCGATTCTCTGACTCTTGTTGGCTTGGTACAAGGCTTCCATGTTTATGTGACATAGCCTTTTGTGCCACAGAATATCTGTTGATTCTTGAGTTTGATTCGCTTGTTCTACTCGAGTTCGAATATTTAAGTGATACAAATTTCCTTCTTTGTTGCCTTTATCAAGAGTAGGGACATAGAGAACTTCCTCCAGTTAATTCGTGTCTAACCATAGTATAGCAGTTTTATCAACTACATGTTTAGAACCGTCTCAAAGTATAATGAATCTTGAATCATTCATCTTCTTATAGTCAGACAAAATTTGTTTATAGAAAACAAAATGTGAGGTGGCTCGCGAATCAAGTACCACTTCTCAAATTTTTTAATTTGATGAACAACATAGATCAGCACAAACATATGCTGTTGAGTTTTTTGTCGTCCTATCTTCTGTTGCTCTGGAGCATTCTGCTTTGTCTTTGACATAATTTGAATCTGAAGGTTTGCTTCGAGTCTGCTCCTTTTTGTTTCTGGGATTTTGATAACAGTCTACTGCTGCATGACCCCGTTTATGACAATGAATGCAATCAATTTTTGGATTTAACCAATACTTGTCTTCTGTATGACCTAGTCTTTTGCATCTGTTGCAAATCTTTCCATCACCAAAATTACTCAGATGTTTTCCAGATTGTTCATCATTTGTCTTGGATTCATTTCCATTCTTTTTAGAGGACTCTTTCTTAAACTTAGACTTCTTTGAAGATTTATTCTTCTAAGTAAATAGAGTATTATCGGAATCACCATTATTGTAATAGCATTCGCGAGCTTCTACTTCCTCTTTGATTCCATCTATTGCCTTTTGAAGTTTCATTGTCAAATCTTTCGCCAGTAAAGTTCTAGTTGTGTGGAATGACTTGGGTAGGGCTCGAAGAAAATAGCTAAGCTGTTTTTCCTTTGAGATTGTATTTTTTGTGCCAGAAATTTGCAAAGAAATAAACAGATCCTTTATCTTTCGTACGAATGTGATCAGGTTTTTGTCGTCCCATTGTAGGTAAGTTAATTGGTCTTCCAAGAACATGATTTGATTACGAGATCGAGTCTCGTTCTTGGTTTGCAATTCTTTCCATAATTCTTTCACGTTCAAAAATGATGTAAGATCTAGCATTATGTTGTCAGGCACTGAAGACACAATAATTGCTATAGCTCTGTCATTTCTCAAACTCCATTTGCAAAGCTTCTTGGCAGGAGTAAGTGGCTTCTCTTCTATTGGTTCTATCCATTGCCAAAGACCTTCGCCCTTCAGTATGAGTGAAGTCTTTAATTTCTAGATTAACTAGTTTGAACTTTCTGTATCCAAGATCGACCGATCTTAGACTGAATATTACTGATCAACGACATCTTCTAAACTTTTGAATATGCTGATGGATGTGTGAAGAATGCTGAGAGGGGTGCAAGGATACCACTGTATCAACTCTGATATGCTCTCATACCACTGTAGGAAAGATAGTAAAAATTCTTCCTCAAAGAACACGATGAAAGTTTGAATAAATCAAACTAATATCAGTGTCTTCAATCGGGTCTGTTTCTGGTCTATATACTAATAGAACAATTTTTACCTTGATTGAATAAAGCATGCGGAATTAAGAGACAACTTTAGACAATTTTAGACAATAAAAAATTGAAAAACTTTGATCAAAAATGAATTTTTATAATTCTAAATCTGAATCATCAATATACATTTCACAAATATTTTGACGTGGATGTTGGAATCCAACAAGTTTTGGGTCTGTTAGATTCCAATGTTAACATCACCACCATGTAAGCAAAATATTGGATACACAAGAAAATTTGTGAGACACATATGAACATTGAAATCCGATGGATGTAAAATCTATTGAATTCTAACGTCCATTTTGAGATAAAGCTGCTACCACATTTTCTTGATTGTTAGAGCATGTGTTTGGGACAATTTGCGTGAGCATCAAACTCAAACATGTTGGAGATCCCGACAAGTTATGGTTGGAAGCTTGTGGGATGCCTACATTGGTAGTTGCATGATATGTTATTGTTATATCCAAGTTGCAGCTAATTTGAGACATCGAAGCCTCTTCTTTGTAGACTTGACTTGTGCAACATTAGACTAAGACAACTTCCAAGTAATTAAAAAATATTTTACCATGCATGATTAGTACCCATTTTGCCATGTCATTGTGCATGGTAGTGCATGTTATTATTCTCTTACTCGTTAAGAATATTTACATACATATGCATGTCAATTAGTCTCATATGCATGGATGTCTTGAATATGGAACAAATGCCCATCTCACATGTTGGGCAACATCCTAAAATAAGTCCGCAAACTCTTAGAAACTTCTTTTAACATTTACTTTGTGACAACCTTGCATGATCAACTTGAACACTTGAGCACATGAGCACATGATTATTATTGCCTTTGAAAAGCAAGGTAAAAAGAATACTTTTTCAAAACACATCTATATAAAAATGATAGATGGAGAGATAATATCATCCACAAAGTCAAATAAGCAATGAGTTGGTTTTCAATCATTCATTTTTTTGGACTACTTTGGTGGCATCTTCCCTAGTGGAATATCGAGTTGTCTTTATACACAACCTTCCACATGAAAAGGACAAGAGGTTTTATTGAAATTGACAAGGTTGATCAAAATCAAAGCCAAAATTAGCAAGTTTTAGGAAACTAGTCAAATTTTGGGTAGCGAGTTGGATTTGATAGATATCCTCAAAATTTTTGGACCAGAACTTGTTGTGGACTGTAGGAACCCTTTTCACACGTGTGAGGTCGTACATCTCTGGTTTTGGCTGAGGAATTTTAAAAATTTGTACAATTTGACGCACACACCCAATTTGAGTGATTTTTAGCGCAAAATCAAGCATTTTCTATAGAGAATCTAATCCCTTGATTAGTTTCTGGATTACATCTGCCAAGAAATTAAATTTGAAGCTTGAATTAGGTGCATTAATTGATCTACTCTGATTTTTTGAGTGTAAAGTTGAAGAGAGATATTGCTAAAAATCATAGATTAAGGAGTGATTTTGCAAGTTTGAGACTAGAATCTAAATTTCCATCATTTTAGATTGGTTCATGAGTGATAGGATTGTGTCTATAAGCTTTCTAATTGCTAGAAGACTTTAGGTTCAGATCTCTTAGAGAAACCATAAGAGTTTCTAGTGCTTTTTCACATTAAAAAATGGCATCAATGAGTGGTTTTTTGCTTGAAGCTAAGGAAAGGCTTACATCCAATATTTATGCTACTTGGATAGTTCGAATGGAGTCTTTACTTGTACTTCATGATCTTTATGACATAGTACTTGAGGTGGATGTAGAACCCCAAGGAGGAGTTGAATTGGCAAAGTACAAAAAGAGATGTAGAGTTGCATTACATTGCATAAAGATGAATGTAAGTAATGAACTTTTGAAGGAAATCTCATCTTGTACCACATCCAAAGAGGCATGGGATTCATTAAAAGCAATTTATGGATCCAAGAATACTTCAAGGATACTCATGCTTAGAAATCTAATCCTTCAAAGCATGAAAGAAAGTAGTGAAAGTGCCCAAAATTTTGTCTTTAGGATCAAACTTTGAATAAGGACTTCTCTTCTATAGATGATAAAATCAAAGATGATTAACTAGTTCAAATAATTTTGAATGGATTAGGAGATGATTATTCCAATCTTGTTCAAACTTTTGCTATTCAAGATTCGCTTCCTAGTATTGAAAAACTTCAAAGTGTGCTTGTAAGTGAGGAGAGTAGAATGCTTCATATTAAAAGTAGGATGAGTTCCTTATCTTTGAATGATGGTGATGAAAAAGCTAACTTTTCCTTGAAAGGAAAGAAGAAGAAGTTTCTATCCAAGAAGACTCAAGACATGGAGATGGAGAGCAAAGATGGAGCATCAAGTTCCAAAGGCAAGAGCAAGAAGGACAAGAAAAAGCTAAAGTGTTTATTTTGTGCATTAGAGAGGTTCTAAATCCAAAAAAGACCCTTTGTAAAGATTCTTTTTATATTTTTTCTCAATTTTTTCTTACACATAGACCAATCAAAACACTCAAATTTGAAATCTACGTAACATAACTTTTTGAGTCCACATTTTGATTCCACACTAAAAATGGCATAACTTTTTAGTGGTAAGTCCAAATTTAGCGGAGTTTGGTGCATTGGAAAGTGCTCGACAAAGCTTTTCAATGATATGTTAGATGACATACTTCTGAGCTACGATGAAAAAGTTATGGCAAGTCAAAAGTATTAATGTTATAATATTTCAATAATATAAACTACATCTTGCACGGGTTCTTTTTGGAGCTCAAAACTCCTCTAATGGGAAAAAAGGGACATTTTGCATCCGAGTGCTACAAGAAGAAGAATGCCCAAGAGAAGGACAATCAAGGCAATCTTGTGCTTGAGGAGGAGGAGGAAGAAGGCAATCTATCTTTGATGGTATCCTCACCACAAACATCTAATCAAGACACTTGGTGGCTTGATAGTGGTGTGAGCTCTCACATGACTCACCAAAAAGACTACTTTTCTAATCTACTTTCTTACAATAGTTCTAAGAGATTTATCCTCACTGCAAGTGATCAAGAATGTGAGATTGTAGGTGTTGGATCCATTCCATTATGTCTAAGATCATCTTAAAAAGTAGATCTAGACAATGTTCTTTATGTACCTTCAATTACAAAGAGCTTATTGAGTGTAGGACAACTTATGGATAGTGGATTAGATGTACATTTAGAGCATGGAGCATGTTCTATCTTGAAAGATGGAAAATGTATTGCTAATGGTTTCAAGCAAGGGAGGTTATTCAAATTGGATGCTAATGTGATGGTTGGAAGTGTGAACATGGCAAGGGAGGAGCTCACTCAAGTGGAATTATGGCACAAAAGGTTAGGCCATCCTAAATACAAAGCTATGGAGACCATGATGACAAAGGAGCTAGCAGGTGGACTTCCCAAAACCATGTCCAAGTGTGGCAAGCTTTGTGAAGCTTGTGGACTCTCCAAATCTCATAAGCTACCTTTCAAGAGATCTTTGACAAGATCTAACTCTCCTCTTGACCTTATACACTTGGATGCTCATTCATTTTCACATGAAACAAATGGTGGAGCTCTTATGTATGTGACTTTTATTGGGTTTATCTCTTGTCTAAGAAAAGTGAAGTTTTTGAGTCCTTTGTTAAGTTCAAAACTCTTGTGGAAAAACAACTTAATACTAGCTTGAAATTATTAAGAAGTGATAATGGAGGGGAGTACATCTCCAATAGAATGAAAGAGTTTTGTGAAACTAATGGCATTCGGAGAGAGTTTACTTGCACATCTACTCCACAACAAAATGGAGTAGCTGAGAGAAAGAATAGGACACTATGTAAGTGTGCTAAAGCTATGAGATTAGATGCCCCTTCCTATTTCATTTTGGGAAGAAGCTATTTTATGTGCAAAGTTTCTATGTAATAGAATGACTAATAGTGCCATTAAAGGACTTACACTTTATGAAGTATTGTTTGGAAAAAAGCCAAATCTTAGTGATTTGAAAGTTTTGGGATGTACTTGTTATGTAGATATTCCTTTAGAAACAAGGAAAAAGGAAGATGCCACTTCTTTCAAAGGCATCTTTGTTGGATATAGTGAAAGTAAGAAAGCTTATAGGATATTTGATCCTATTACCAAAAAAGTTGTTGTAAGTAGAGATGTACTTTTTGATGAAACTCTCCAAGCCAAAGGAAAGGTGACTTTTAACAACACTCAACTTGTCAAGGATCATGTTATGGCCGAGGAGGAGCTTCATGAAGATGAAGACCAAGTGGAACTTACTCAAAGTCCAAGGGTGCCAAGAAGATCAACAAGGAAAAGGATTGAGCCATCAAGGCCCACTTATAGTGACAAAGGGGAGCAAAGGGAAGATTCTCAACTACTACTCAACTCTTATACTTTCTTGACTACTATGCTTGAAGAACCAACTAGTTTTGAGGAAGCAAATAAGTCTCAATATTGGAGGAAAGCTATGCAAGTAGAGTTTGATGCACTAATCAAAAATCAAACTTGGAAGCTTGTTGATCTACCTTATGGAAAGAAGCCTCTTACTTGTAAATGGATATATAGATTAAAATATAATCAAGATGGTTCCATTCATAAGTATAAAGCTAGACTTGTAGCAAAAGGTTTTTTGCATGTCAAAGGCATAGATTATGATGAAACCTTTGCACCTGTTGCAAAGCTTGTAACCATTAGATTAATCATATGTCTTGCAACTTCTTTCAAATGGGAGCTCTTCCAACTTGATGTGACGAATGCTTTCTTGAATGGATTCTTGGAAGAGGAAATCTACATGTGCCAACCCAAGGGCTTCATCAAAGATGGAGAAGAAGACAAGGTGTGTTTCTTGAAGAAGAGTCTTTATGGACTCAAGCAAGCACCAAGAGCACGGTACTCTAGGTTGCATTCCTGTTTTATTTCCATTAGATTTGTTGTAAGTTCTTATGAACCATCATTGAACTACAAATGTGATGATGGGAAGATCATTATCTTAGTTTTATATGTTGATGACATTATACTCACAGGAAATGATCTAGATGGCATCAAAAATGTAAAAATTTCCTTGTCTAGTGAATTTAGAATGGTAGATCTAGGACTTTTTAAAGTTATACTTGGAATAGAAGTCACTAGAAGTAATAATTTTACTTTCATATGTCAATCTAAGTATGCTAGATCAATCTTAGCAAAATTTGGCATGATTTATTGTAAAGGAGTTGAAACTCCCATGGAACTAAGTGTACAAATTTCTAAGGAAAGTGATGAAGCATCCTTTGAGGACATCACTACCTATAGAATGCTTATTACCATCACTAGACCAAATCTTAGCTACAAAAAACTTTGGCATAGTTTATGAAAGGACTAATATTTGTTTAAGAGCATATTCAGACTCAAGTTTTGCAGGTGACAAGATGGATAGAAGATCCATAAGTGCATTTGCTACATTCTTATGTGGAGGAGCTATATCTTGGCTTTCAAAAAAGCAAGATACAATCTCTCTTTCATCAACAGAATCCGAGTATAAAGCTATGACAACAACAACAAAGGAGGTTCTTTGGCTTAAAAGGCTTTTGGATGAGCTACATGTGATCAAGGATGAAGACATTCCATGCATATATTGTGACAATCAAGCAGCTCAACAACTTGCAAACAATCCAGTCTTCCATGCTCGAACAAAGCACATTGAGATTTCACATCATTTTGTAAGGTAGAAAGTGCAAGAAAAAGAGATCAAGCTTATTCATGTTTCATCATCAGATTGCATTGTTGATATACTCACCAAAGCATTGCCTAAAAATCCATTTGTAAAATTAAGATTGGCTCTTGGAGTTATAGATAGATCTATGCTAGATTTACCAAGCTAGATTTTTGAGTGTGAAAAATGAAAAAATAAGTTTGGTAGAGGCCAAAAATATTGTATATAGGATAAACACACATGTGTGGAGCCTGTTCCCACCTGTGAAACTAGTGTACTTCTCATGTACCATAATCATATATTTTGTACATATGATTTAATTCAAGTTCTAGTGGCTAAAATGGCCAAAAACCAGTTTTCTAGATATATGACACATGGTATCAATCTATTGATTGCATGAGCCAAATACTTTTGATAAATGTCATATTCCATGTGTAGAGGACAGCTCACACGTGTGGATATAGCTGAAGTAGGCGAGATTTTGCTTCTAGAAGATTTCTATGAAGATCTCCATATAGTAGGAAATTGGACCAAAAATGCCAAAAATAAAAAGTTTGATCCAAGTGTCAAAATTGCATGATGATGACAAGGCATCCTCACACGTGTGAGATCTGATGCATGATCAGTACCTCGAGCTCCAAGAAGTGTATATATAGAGGCATATTTGGCCACAATCAATATGAAACATCAATCTTGGTTTTGGAAGCAATTTTGTGTAACTCTCTCTATTTGTCTACATTTGTTCTGATTGTTTTGAGGTTTATCATAGTGTACTTTATTTTCAGGTTGGAGTCTGTACTCTGACAGGATTTCACACGTGTGAAACCAGCAAGTACATTTACCTTCATTAAATGATTGGTCTTGTTAAGATTTTATGTCTAGAATTGATCTAGATTGATCTTAATTCTTTATAGATTGATAGATCAAGTAAATCTAACATCCAATCCCTCTTGAGGATCAGATTAGGATCCACTCTTGGTCCATTTTGTACTTTTTCCACATACTTGTGATTGACATGCTTAGAATAGGATCCTTGGATTTTCTAAATCCAATATAGCTAACCGAGTCAGGAGCACTACTTTTGAGTTAGTTGTTGTAAATCAACAATAGAAATCTTACTCATGGATATTATTGTTGAAACTTTATTGCTTATAAGTCACAACAATTATGAGTCGTTTTGGATTCATTTACAAATGGGTGTGCATAGAATACACGAGAACTTCTGGGACTTATCTTTTCCTGTCCGGAAAGGATGGAATGCTATCCTGAAAGACTCAGGAGAGTTGGATAGTTGTTTGCCAAAAGTTAGAACTTCACGTAATGAGGTTCTGGTAAATCTTAAATTATTCTAGATTAGAACTTAAGAGGAAAATTTAGACATATTCTAGAGTGGGACCCTAACTTTGGAATGACAATTTGTGCCATGTCTAAAGTAAGGGTGTTCTTGGGATTACAATCCTTTTATATGCACCATATGTGAGTTGGAAAGGTCTGTAAATTTCCAGATGGAAAAAGACTTTTTGGAACAACTCATGTGTCTTTTAAAAATTGTAATACACTCTTATGATGTGGTATGGTCTCAAGAATTTGGAGAGTTGGGATTGGTGTATCATAACTCATATCCTAGGAAATACCTAATCCATAGGAAAGGATAGTGTTCATACCCCGGATGAATAAACAGGTTAGTGGAATTTTGGTACAACTGATCACCTTACCAAATCGACTATGTTTATTCAGATATAGACCAAGTAGTTATAGAGTGTCTGTTTAGGCTTTACGGATTACCAAGTGACATTATAAACATTCGCGACTCGAAGTTCACTAGTCGCTTTTGGTCAACCCTATTCGCTAAACTAACTCTGCTTAAAGTTCTTCTGATCATTGGTAGTTACCTATGTTGGGTTATAACGTTCTTTTCTTGAGTATAAGACAAGACTCTGATGAATTATGATTGACAAATCATAGTTCTTCTTGATCGTTTAAAAGAAGGATTACCCGCATGATTAGAAGATGGGATAAGATATGTATTTGTATTTTGATTGCAATCTCCTCGGAGAGAAAACTATCCTTGATGGAGATTGAGTTATTATAAGCATTTGGCTACTAGTTGCAACCTGTTTATGCTTATGGATTTGTGCCTAGGTCACCCACAGCAGCAGAGATTTGGATGATCAAGTTTCAAAAGATAGCGAATTTCCTGAATGATATGAAGGAAATGCTACGGATTGCACATGAAAATGTCCAATGTGTCCAGGATGGGGACCGACATTATGCAAGTCTAAAAAGATCACCAAGAGACTTCCAAGTAGGTGATTGGGTAGTTTTTTGAAAATCCCAAAGGATTCGAGTGTAATGCATACTGGCAAGCATTATAAGTTGTCCCCTAGATATAAAGGACCATTTAAGATCTTGAAAAAGATCGGATCCTTAGCTTACCAATTGGAACTCCCAAAAGGATTGCAAGTGCATCCTGTATTTCACGTAAGTCATCTGAACCCGGAAAGATCTTGGATACAAGAACTAAACAATTGAGAAATGGTATAGTTACTGAACATCTGGTTCGATGAAGGGGATGTATGGATGATGACGATTCCTAGGAACAGGAAGGAAGCTTAAGAAGGATTCCTAGTTTTAAGTTCTGAGAACATATCTTGAATAAGGGGGGAAGAAAATGGTGGATTTGTATGGGTCTATCAGTGAGTCATTGGAGAATTGGATTGCGTGGCCCAGATAGGCTAAAGAGGTGTTCAGTGAGGTGTCACAGTGCACTACTAGTGGTGCATGAGCCTTGGAGGGTATAAGTATATCTATTGGGCTCTCACTAGTGTATGTTTGATAGCATGACCGGTGGCAGGATGCTGTTGGTGTGATGTCTCATTTCTCTTTGTGATTGATCCATAGCTTGGGGGCTAGATCCGTTCTTGGTTGGCTTGATTTGTCCACCATCAGGTTCCCTTGTGTTGCTTGTGATTGGCATGCTTAGAATAGGATCCTTGGATTGAGGACTTTATAGTGACCAACTTTGAAACTGCTAGCACTATAGTGATTACGTAGCCAAATAATGAAGTATTAATCATACAGGACTATAAGAGGGTTATCAGCTACAAAAATCATAGAGGTGCATACATTCTAACATGATATTGAATGCAATAAAAGGAGTAGATTGATTGAGCGTGTAGCATGTACAAAATCATATGATAATGAGCACAAGGCAATTGCGAATAGAAACCGCGTACTCCAAGCTATTTTTGAGTAACTAAAACTATGTCTAATTGCGCTTCTATTGATAAGCAATAAGCACGAGTAGCGATACTAAGCTCTAAGCTATGATATAAATGAAGCAAAAAAAAAGCATAATAACGGACTATTGAAATGTTTGATGATCAGCTATTTATACTAAGCAATTGACGCACATCTAGTAGGACAACTATTAGTCACAGATTGCAATAGCTAGTTGGCCATAATGAGCTGGCATCCATCTAGTTAGTTCTTCCTAGAAATTTACTTGATAAACGGTTAGGGCAAATCTGTAGTTTTAATTCAAGTGGAACAAAAACTGTCTTTCATCGATAGTTCGAACTATGTTCAATATGTCGGATGATGTCCGATATGTCGGAGCCCCCTGTTAGTGATTCTTGAGTATTTTTGTAGACTATGTAGAAACACGAGGATAATAAGTGGATGAAGATTAAAGATCGATTATTCAGTTGAGCCACTCCAATAAGTAGAGTAATCCAACACAACGAATAGAATAATCTAACATAGTAAGTATCGTCTGAGGAAGTATTCTTGAAGTAGTCATACTTAGTCTTTAATTGGAATTAAATTGCAGTGAAGGGGGTTCCATCTCTGGATCAAGATCTAGATTAGGATCAAGATCTAGTTCAGGTTCTGGACCAGGTTCTAGATCAGAATCAGGATTTGGATCTGGATTTGGATTGCTAGGATTAGAAGGAATTTCTGGTTCAGGTATGTTTTTGGGTTTATTGATAAGATTATTGAAATAAGCTTCAACTTTCTGATAGGTGGCAAAAGGCAATGTGCCGAGCTGAAAAGATTGCTAAAGTTTTTTCAAGAACTCCTTACGGAGCTTTCGGTATCTTTTCAGACATTCAGATCTTAAACTACTTGAACTGCTTCTTATAGTTGGCATTCATCTTCAACTGACAATCATCTAAATCCAACAGATTAGCAATCCCCGGAAACGGTGCCAAAAATAAGCATATGTCTGATATACTTATCTTAAAAGTATGGATATATAACATAAAAGATTATTGTTTTTCAAAAAGACTACTTATTGTTGTGCTTATAGACGATTTTGACTAATTTATTGTTCTTGGTACAAAAACTAGCTGTCAATAGACATTCAATAAATCGACGACATATCATTGATTAAGATGTGATTTCAAGCATACAATAACATAAAGATATTTAATCTCGACAATTACTCATATTGAACATATTTCATTACTGATTTGAGCATTCAACTTAGCCGCCAGAACAATTTATCGTTCTGTGCACCTAATTATGTTTGTCCGACAAGTATAACTCTGTTGCATTAGTAAGACCTACATAGAGAAGCTTACAAATGTCTCAGCACAATCTAGATGTGATTCGACAATCTATCCTCAACAATTTATTATTGCTCATTCAACCGAACGATCGACTGCAAATCTAGAGTGCATGAATATCCATAAGTAAGATTCAAAGTATCGACACACAAGAACACAATGTATACTTTAGGATTTGTAAGTACAAATGTTGTCAGTGCAAATGAAATAGTGATTTTGAATGTCGTTATCACTAATTTGTTTCGAGCAATTGATTAGTTCAATTACACATGCAATCAAACAACCAATGAGTTTTAAGACAATCTTCAGCAATAAATTTATGGTTGCGCTCTTATGACAATATCACGGCAAAAGAATTGTCTGACCAGAGTTATCAACACAGGCACATCCGACAAGTCGAGACTTACTAACTGTTAGAGAACAGAAGTACTCAGCAAGCAGATAGCTTATGAAAGCGAAGAGTAGAAAAAACTTGAAGTCACAACTCTCTCTTTGTTCTTCTGAAAAACTCGGTAACTAGATTGAAGTGTATGTGGAGTACATATAGTATGCAACTCTTAGCAACCGCTATGTCACTTCTTATGTATTTTAATTAACTAGTTCTATCCAATAGAAAAATTACAAGTGTTCAAATATTAGGTGGCATCCGGTGTCATGTCCTGGTGAGAAGTAGTTCAAAATATGCTAATGTCAATGTGCATATGCTCAATCCTATCACTCATGAACCAATCTAGAATGATGGAAATTTAGATTCTAGTTTCAAACTTGCAAAATCACTCCTCAATCTATGATTTTTAGCAATATTTCTCTCTAACTTCAACATACACTCAAAAAATCAGAGTAGATCAATTAATGCACCTGATTCAAGCTTCAAATTTAATTTTTTGGCAGATCTAATCCAAGAACTAATCAAGGGATTAGCTTTTGTATAGAAAATGCTTGATTTTGCACTAAAAATCACTCAAGTTGTGTGTGTGAGTCAAATCAAAACCAGAGCTGTACGGCCTCACACGTGTGAGAAGGGTTCCTACAGCCCACAACAAGTTCTGGTCCAAAACTTTTGAGGATATCTATCAAATCCAACTCGCTACCCAAAATTTGACTAGTTTCCTAAAACTTGCTAATTTTGGCTTTGATTTGGATCAACCCTATCAATTTCAATAAAACCTCTTGTACTTGGATCTGATACCATGTGGAAAAAGTACAAAGTGGACCAAGAGTGGATCCTAATCTGATCCTCAAGAGGGATTGGATGTTAGATTTACTTGAACTATCAATCTACATAAGATTAAGATCAATCTAGATCAATTCTAGACATAAAATCTTAACAAGAACAATCATTTGATGAAGGTAAATGTACTTGCTAGTTTCACACATGTGAAACCCTGTCAGAGTACGAACTCCAACTTGAAAATAAAGTACACTATGATAGAACCTCAAAACAATTAAAACAAATGTAGACAAATAGAGAGAATTACACAAAATTGCTTCCAAAATCAAGATTAATGTTTTCATATCGATTGTGGCCAAATATGCCTCTATATATACACTTCTTGGAGCTCGAGGTACTGATCATGCATCAGATCTCACATGTGTGAGGATGCCTTGTCATCATCATGCAATTTTGACACTTGGATCAAACTTTTTATTTTTGGCATTTTTGGTCCAATTTCCTACTATATGGAGATCTTCATAGAAATCTTCTAGAAGCAAAATCTCGCCTACTTCAGCTATTTCCACACGTGTGAGCTGTCCTCTACACATGGGATATTACACCTATCAAAAGTATTTGGCTCATGCAATCAATAGATTGATGCCATGTGTCATATATCTAGAAAACTAGTTTTTGGCCTTTTTAGCCACTAGAACTTGAATTAAATCATATGTACAACATATATGATTATGGTACATGACAAGTACACTAGTTTCACACGTGGGAACAGGCTCCACACATGTGTGTTTATCATATATACAAGATTTTTGGCCTCTACCAAGCTTATTTTTGCATTTTTCACAGTTCTAGAGTTGAAGTTGTGAACTGAATGCGTCTAGGAGGTGACTTAAGTGACTTTTGGGTTTGCTTTGATCATGTAAAAAGGATTGAAGGATGGAAAACTACGGCTGCTATGACCCCTACCTGCAAGAACTTCTAACAATACATGTATGTGATTTCAAAGTAGAGGATGCAGATGCCCAGATACTATTTTGGCAAATGCTAAATCAAGTAATGGAAAAACACGGTTATCCCATAGTGCAATTTCAAGGTTTTATGGCTGATGAAGCTCAGGCCAATTGGCGTGCAGTGAGAACTATTTTTAATGGAGGACCTTCCAATATCATGGAGGGTAGAGAGAGGTCTTGTCTATTTCATTGGGAACAAAGTTGTATCAAAGGTGAGTTGCAAGAAACTCATAAAAGATTGTGTCGACAATAGAAAAATGCTCCATCTAGAGAAATAGTTGTTATAGAGCTAAAGCGGCTGATAAGCATGGTGGTCAGAAGGAAGAGTAATTAATGGCGGGCTTCCGAAATTGCAAACATGGATAATGTGGTGGCATGCACGCATATCACATTGGGCTTCTTTTATGGTCCGCGTAAGTAATTCTCTTTTGTTTGAGTAATTCATGTTTTCTATTAAATAGGTTCTATTTAGGACATACTCACATAATTTGGATAAAATACAGGGTATGGACACATCTTATGGTTTGCCAAGAACAAATTTGTCTGAATCAATTCATGGAAATTGGCTTGCATCAGAGGGGCAGAAACAACAGATGAGTTTGTATGCAGCTACTGTAAGTGCATGACAAATGCAATTTTGCATAGTGCTCACTATAATGCTTACATGCATGGTATTCACCAGGGAAAAGGTCCTTCATTGAAGGAGTTGAAAGAATGATGCTCTATTCAACCTAGTAAAGCAGATTTAAAGGTTAGTCATGTAACACGAGTGTTGAACATGCATGTGGAGGAAATGGAAATGGGACAAGATCATGTGAATTTCAAGGGAGATTCAAAAACTGTAAAGAGAAAATGTCCACTTGCAAAAACAAATCAAGTTGGCAATAATAATAGTCACAAACCTGAATATGAGTATGTGACACGAGCAACAAGATATCAGTTCAATTTTAAAAAGGTTCAAAAAGATGGCCCGATTGAAATGCCAGTACATAATCCTTGCGATGTACTATCCGAAAATTATGTGCATGAAATTGCTTGGGCAATAAGGCGTACACCTCTCGGGTCTCGTGTCAAGTGCAGGTATTCTTTAATGCCAATGCAAAAATGTTTGAAAATGGTAAATGCAGTTCTTAAAGGAAGACGAACTGAGAAGGGTGTCCCTGCTCCAAATTTCTTTTCTCGACGACGAATTATGGTAGGTATAAAAGGTCAGATGTTTTGGTTTTGTAGCGATGATGTAAGACATACAAGGAAACCAATGGAATCAATTTTGAATAGCCCAAGTGAAGCACCAAGAGTATGGAAAGTGGCTAGAGGAACCGACATCACACGCAATGAAAAACAACAGTTGGAAGTAGTTGGTTTTGCTTTTGAAAGCAAAGATGGTAGTGCTCCTTCAAGGGATGTGTTTGGAGACATGTCTAATGATCATGACGAACCTGCAGTTAACCTCATCCCGACAAAGCTTATGTTAGATCGCGTTAACCGGGCATTGGATATGCACGCTTTGGTTGTAGGATCAAACATTGTGGTGGTTGGAGAATGCTTGGAGTTTGATATTACCACAAATGGTGCCAAAAAAATAAAAGAGTTTACAAAATAAGAATCTGTGAGAATCCAAAATGTTGATGCAAAGATTTTCGGTTGAGAGACGTGAAAGGAAAAACTTGCATGCCATGCAAGCACTTGTATTTTGTCTACTTTTGAGTTCTTGGCCTTAAACCTGACTCACATGCATTTGTTCACAAGTCCAATTTGTTGCCTTCTAAACTTCAATGTGTGTTTGAGAAATACAAGGGTTATATAAAGCCCATAGAAATAACAGATGATTAGCTATAAAATCAACTCAGACATGTGTCGTCTTTAGTGCAACACGTATTGCAATGGAATCCATTTAGATTATGGAGTCATGTCTCATATGTTCATCTCATAAGCTATTTTTGGTGTTCTGTTACACTTGACATTTTTGAAAATGTTGATGATGAGCACTTGTTGCATACTTTACCTCACTTCAGACTTTTGTGTACTTTAATTGTTAAAATGTTTCTTGCTTCAAACATGTGTATATTTCAAATTTGCTATCAATTGAATTGAAAATTGAATGTAATATGTCTTTTTTAAGTTCTCTTTTTGCAATAAGCATTAACATCCATTCGTCCTCAATGAATGCATAGATGGGCTTGTGGGAGATGAGCACAATGAGTTATGTTTACACATCTTTAGTTGTTTCCTACTAAATGTTGTCCACTTTGAGATGGTCAATTGCATACTTTACTTTGCAAACTTCACACTTATTAACACTGTACATTACGTGTGAATACCCAAAATTTTCAATTCCAAAAAAAATCCAATTCCCAAAAAATCCGATTCCAAAATTTTCGATATTGATACCCAAAATTTGATATTCGAATTTTTTTCGATTCCAAAAATGCGATACACAAAATTTTTGATTCGAAGAATTCAATACCCACGATTTTTTATTCCAAAATTTTCGACACAAACATTTTTTATTCCAAAAAAATCCGATTCCAAAATTTTCAATACCAAAATTTTCGATTCCAAAAATTCGATACCCAAAATACCATAAGAAAGGTCATTTCTTATGGCATGAAATAATGCATGCCTTTTTTTTAGCTGTGCTTCCGAAACACTCTCTCTCTCTAGAATGGGACCGATATGTGAGAGATGGGGGGGGTGTATTGGAAGTTTTGCAATAGAAGGTCTGTGTCAAAAATAGGGGGAGCACGGCGACCATAGCTCGGAAACCAACTCGTCGCTCAGACTTTCTGGCTCGTAGAACGGTAAACCCCATTTTAAAGAGATCCAAACTGCAAGAAGATGCAAAACATCATCTACAACAACATCAGCCATTGAACTACTAGAACAACCATAGCTTTTCTAGACATTTTTGATATTTTTATAGAATCATATGCAAGATGCGATCATTCCAATGGATTCTATGCGAAGATTAGATTATTTTTGCTTTTTACCTCATCTCCATCCGAGTTCAAATAAGAAAGTTATGGCTAATCAAAAATTTTGATGATGTGGCATATCGCCATGGCATGAGAATAGATAAGTTTTTTTTACCAGAATGCAGATCCTCGTGTGGTGGAGATATTCCACATCATCAAATGCTTATCTTGTACACCTACATCAATAAAAAGCTACAAAAGGAACCCACATTGCTAAAACTTCCTCACAGAGCTCCTCAAAGTCATTCTTAGGAAGACTCACAAGTATTCGACAAGCTGACATGCAACAGTCTTGTCGATGCTCTTTTTTGATAGGTAGCACAAATCTTGGGTATCAGTCTCAAGGGGATAGACTCATCATCAAAAATTTGGTGGTAGAAATAGTTTTGGATGGACGGTTTGGTAACGGTGAGGAAACATGATGAAGGCTTGGTGAAAGGATGAAGGAACTAATAGTTCTATAGTTGCAGCCTTGGACCCTTGCAATGTCGAGCTTTGACCACCACTTGTTGAGTGAGGAGCTTGTTATATCAGTAGGTTCACGGTTGTCTTCATCTTTCTTTTCTGCAGCTCTTTCTTTTGATCCATTACTTTTGGATCTTTTTGGGGTTCATAGG
The DNA here is from genome assembly GCA_029204225.1 of Diphasiastrum complanatum. Classification (NCBI taxonomy): domain Eukaryota; kingdom Viridiplantae; phylum Streptophyta; class Lycopodiopsida; order Lycopodiales; family Lycopodiaceae; genus Diphasiastrum; species Diphasiastrum complanatum. Next base: position 39,978,943 of record CM055099.1, on the reverse strand, counting down.
AGGGGATCCAACTATTATTGCTCCAGAGAGTTTCTTTTGATCAAGGTTGATCTGACTCATCTGTTGCTTAAGTTTTATTCCTTCTCAACTTCTTGGATCTTCCTCTTTAGTTCTTCTAGCTGCTTTGCCTACTTTTGTAGGTATTTTTCGGCTGAGCAACCAATATAGGTGGTAGTTGGTCTCTGCAAGACACTTGAAATGATCTATCATATGCTTCGGTAAGACTATCAAAAATTGGGAATTTCTCAGAAGAATAGTAAACTGATGATAAGCAAACAGATGGAAGGAAGGGTGGCAGTGACAATGGTAGATGGTGTGGGCGATAGGCATGAGAATGGATGCAGATGTATGACGAGAGGTTGGTTGAAGAAGGAGACTGATTTCCCAATGCTTGTGTTTCCCTTTCTGAAGGATTTTTGTCGTGATTGGAGTACTTCTTGTGATTGAGTCTCTTTGGATTACCCATCTGCCTTCTTTAGCCTTGTCTTTTTCATATTAGACTTGTGACCTTGGCTATCGATCTTGTTGATGTTGTTACTGGCAGCGCAACTGCCCCAGTGGATCCAAGCAAATCCACTCTCCCCCCCCCCCCCCCCCCCGCCCGCCCCCCAAAATCTGTTGGTGGGGATGTTGTTGCTGGTGACTGTTCATGCTCATGATTGGATCAGCGTGTGGAACACGTAGTTGAAACTTGTTGAACATGCGACTGGACTAAAGATGAACAAATTTTAACTAAATTTGTTTCGATCTTGATGTAGTTGACTTAAAGAATAATATGGCAATGAGATACGATAATCAACTCTAATTTGACATGGATATTTCAAATGTCTCAGAAATTCTAAACTACTGTACAAGGGAATCTGAAAATGGATAGATGAATGAAAATGTGTGCTAGAGATGCTCTACAGAAGACTCTTGTGCAATAGCTATTCCTCAAACAAAAATCAATCACAAAAAATAGGTGAAGAGAAAAAGGAAATAAGCACACGTTACAAAGAGTGGGAACTGTATAGCACTTGTCGAACAAAACTTGCATTCATCAACATTGATAATGTACCTTGACAATTGCAATATTCATTTTGTTTTGTAGAGTAATAGTTCCTACTCTAACATGCCCTTGTCAAAACAAGGCAGGGTGCCATCATTGATAGCAGATGTTGTAAGATATAGCTTGAGTCTTGAGGACCTCTGTGAACAAGAGATTCAGAACCGAATCTCTATCTGGATTTCCGAATCCGAGAAATATTGTGTATTGGCACATTGGAAATCTTATCAACATGTAGAAGGGGAGAAAAACTGTCATTTCCCTTTGGTGGTTGCTCTTGATTGGACATTGTAGCAGATGACGGAATATTGGTTTCGCTTTTCTTTTGACAAGGACTCTCATTTCATATTAGTGTCTTTTGCATTATGGAGCTAGTGTATTGGACGGTGATGTAGAAGTTTACAAGAAACTTCTGAATAGAGCAGCAGGTTTAAGTGTTGGTTGCTATGGTGCTCGTGTTGTTGTCGTGAGGATCCTATTGGGATTCATAACTGACATGATGGGCAGGTAGGATCTTAGTTGGTTGTTTTGGACAGCCTTTGAAACTGTGTTTTCTGATACAGTCGGGACACTTAGCATGGTACTGGGTCTTGACTGGACAATCAACCATGAAGTGGCCAGTTTCACCACAGATGAAACATCTGGTGTGCAATGGCCCTTGTATAACAGCATAGCCATCTTGTATGGCCAATGGTTTTGGACTTTCTGGTGGATATTTGGGATAAGTCAAGGAATGTTGAGAATATGATGGTTGTGCTTCATATTGTTGGATTGTATGTGCTTGGATAGGCGGATATGAAGAACAAGCATCAACCAAATGCGTAGCCCGGCAGTGTGGGCACCATATTGTTTTTTGTCTATAAGGTACATGTGCAGGGTTTGACTAACCAGGCATACTGCTTTGGATAGACTTCAGGGTAGCTTAAAACTCATTGGTGAGTTTCTCCATCTATAGTTGATGTTGCTTATGAAGCAACTCCAACTAGAATTTCCAAAGCTGATCTCGGGTTTCCTCGATCGACTTCGACTCATGGACAGGAGCAGGTGGTGCTCTTCTTTTCATTGATTTGTCAACATCTGGTCCTTCGTCTTCCTCCTTGATGGCATCAGACATAGCTAACTTTAGGCTCGTATATTCATCATTGGATTTAAGCTCGCATCTAATCCATCTTGGAAGGCCGACTAAAAACCAGATGATGAGCAGCTGTTCGGAGGGCTATTCCTGGACTTGACTTTTGAGGCGTTTGAAACGCTCAATATAGTCTCATACACATTCGTCTTTTGCCATCTTGATGTTACTCAATTTGACAAAAGGGCTCTCGATCAAGCGAAAGGGCTTAAAACGCTTGATAAAGGACTCTTTCAAAATTGACCAGTCTGTCTTTTTGTCACGATCAAGGTTGAAAAACCAATCATGTGCTTTAGCGATCATGGTCATAAAAAACAGCTGGACCATAGCATTACACATCACATGCATTCTCAAAGATTTGCAAAAATCTTTGAGGGTCCGAACTACCGTCAAACTTTGGTAGATTTAGCTTGGGTGTACGTCTTTCAAAATGAGCTCCGTGGGTAGCAGGAACTCCATTAGGGTTGGTTCTGACCCGTGAGGGCTCAACACCAAAAAAATGGGGTCGTGCGTGTGAAGACTCGGCTCTATCAGGTTCTTGTCCCTCGAATGGGTTTGTGGATGGCTCTTGGAATACGGCTCTCATTTGGTAGAACCTATGATGTCTGATTTGTTCAGCTACTGGGGACCTGACCTCATATGGATAATCGTCTGGAATTTTAGGGTCTTTTTGTTGGTCCATTGAGTATTGGTATGAGTTTTTCATTGTTTTAGATTTTTTGAGGGGTTGGTGTTTTTGGAATTTCTTTTTTTTGGGTTTTTGTGGTCCCTGCGGTTTGCGGTCTACGGTCTGATGTGGTTGACGGTTACGGTGGGTTGCGGTTATTTGCAGGTGATTGCGATCAGTGGTCGATGGTCGTTGAAGGTGGTCGAGGGTAGTCATAGGGCCATATGATTGCGGTTTGTTGTGATTGTGGACGGAGGGATGCGGACTGGTGCGGTCTGTGGCAGTGTCGGCGATCGATTACGGTTGTAGTGGAGTGGACAATTGCGGCTACAACGTGTCTACGATTGCGGTGTGGCGGTCGATTGCGGTGTCAGCGATCGATGGCGGTTGATGGCTGAGTGGGGGCTGTTGCGTTCTTCACGGGTTGCAGGGTGGAGGCAGTCGGTGTTTGCGAAGATGTTGTGGGGGTGCTTGAATGTCGATGGTATGCGGTCTGAAAGCAAGGGGACTACGGTTGAGGGTGGGTAGGATGTTGGACGGAAATGGCAAGTGAATACGGTGTCTGTTCAGTGGCTATGGTGCAAAGAGTGAAGCAATGGGGGTTTTGTTGAATGTATTCCCTACGGTTTAATGCAGTTCTCATGGTGCAGAGCAGTCACTACAGTGCAATGCGATTATTACGGCCAGAAGGTGGTTGCAATGACTGTAGTGTGTTTGATTATGGTCTGAATGGTTCAAGGGTTTGTTGAGATCTGAGATCATCCATCGGTTGAGAACTTATGCGAGGGTGTCGGTCAAGATCTGATGCAAGGTCATCGGTTGAGATCTGACACGAGGGTGTCGGTCGAGTTCTGACGCGAGGTCATCAGTTGAGATCTGACATGGGGGTGTCAGTCGAGACATGAGAAAATGTGTCGGTTGAGATGTGAGCAAATTCGTCGATATTATGCGGATCCCGTCGGTTGAGATTTTATGGAGGGCCGTCGGTCGAGATTTTACTGAGGGCCATCAGTCGAGATTCACTGAGGGCCATTGGTCAAGATTCAGACAACTCGTCTGTCGAGGTCTGACTCAAAGCGTCGGTTGAGACGTGAGCAAATGCGTCGGTTGAGATGTGAGCAAATCCGTCGGTTGGGATTGTAAGCGGATTTTGTCAGTTGAGATTTTACAGTGGGCCGTCGGCCGTCGTTTTACTGAGGGTCGTCGATCGAGATGGTCGTCGGTTGAGATCTAACGTAGGACCATCGGGCGAGATGGTCGTCGGTTGAGATCTAACATAGGACCGTCGGTCGAGATGGTCATCGGTTGAGATCTAACGTAGGATCGTCGGTTGAGATGGTCATTGGTTGAGATCTAACGTAGGACCGTCAGTTGAGATGGTCGTCGGTTGAGATCTAACGTAGGACCGTTGGTCGAGATCTGACAGATAGCGTCGGTTGAGATTCAGGCAACTCGTCGGTCGATATCTGAATGATTGGCTTTGGTGGAGATGGGAGGGTGAGAGGATGGTTAAATGGTATGCGGTCGTTTACAATGGAATGCGGCTTAGATATAATTGAAAGTGTGTTTCGATGGAGGTGGCCGAGGGTAGTCGTAGTGCAGATGAATACGGTTGGATGCAGCGACGATGGGCGAAAGCGATTGTGTGGAAGCGGTGTTGACAGAAGCGGTCAGCTGCGGTGATATGTCGTGGGAGGGCAGTTGTGACGATGGAGTGCAGAAGGTATGTGGAAAGAAATGGCTTGCGATCAGATGTGGAGGTGAGGAAAGTGGGTGAATGCGGTGGAATACGGTTACAATGACAGAGTGTGGGTGTATGGGAAGGTGGTCCGTCGGTTGAGATCTGAGTGACTTCCTTCGGTTGAGATCTGATAGCTCACTCCGGTTGAGATTTAACTGAGGGGCGCCGGTTGAGATGTGAGGTAGTGCGTCGGTTGAGATATGAAAGATTACTCCGGTTGAGATGGGAGTCAGTGCATCGGTTGAGATCTGAATGAGCACTCCAGTTGAGATGTAAGCTGGTGCTTCAGTTGAGATTTGATTGAGGGCCATCGGTCGAGATTTCACAGGGTCGTCGGTTGAGATTTAGGCAACTCGTCGGTCGAGATTGGAATGATCCCGTCGGTTGAGATCTGAGAGAGAGTGTGTCGGTTGAGATGCAATAGAATGCGTCGGTTGAGATTGGACACGAGCTCTCTGGTTGAGATTTCAACACAGGGGGGCTCTGGTTGAGATGTGATCATGAGGGGATGGGCGGTACGTGGACAAGGTTGCGAGTTTCTGATGTAGAAGGTGTTGGAGCTCAATGGGCAACGGCTACTACGTTCTTTTTCTTCTTGCTTACAACTTCTACGGCTTGGTATTCTGCCTGTTACCAGGCTTCTGGACATTCGTTATGTGTGCACTTGATATTATGATGCCAATCCAGGCAGAAGGGAACAAATTGTCATTATAGTATATTGTTTTTGTCCTGCCTATCAGAGGACTACTCAGGGTCGTCTCTCTTGAACGCACTTACATTCTAACAGAGATGCAAGCCAAGAACGCTCATTCACATATCATAGTGCAGCCTAAATGAACATTCAGCAGAAACAACATCTACCTACTCTTAAAATGAGCTGAATCAGATCCTAAGTATTACTAAACTGAGCTACACTTGCATAAATTGACAAAACAAGAAACAAGAACTAATCTACAGCATGTTAGAAGTCCAAGAATCAAGAAACCAACCAGTCTATTGATTCTTGGACATCCCAAGAACATCAAGAACTTGATTGTAAAGAGATATGCAAAAATTACACCACAGATCTAGCCTATCTAGTTGACATGAATGCTGGTTCCTACATTAATCCACAAACCTCTTAAATAAGCAAGAGAGCTCCTTAGGTGGCATCCTAGTGGATTTCCACATGTCACAAATTACAAGTGGAATAATGCTCTCCACTAGAGGTCACCATCAAAAGGTGGCTCACTCTTTCTGTTTGGATCTTGCTGCAATTACCATTTTAGTGTAAGATCTTATTGGTAAGCAATCCACATGCCATTACCAGCTTGATCTGTGCTCTCTTATGATACCGAATGCTCGGGATACTAAAAAAATAAAAACAAACAATCAGATTTAACTTACCAATCTGTCGGTCAACGTAATGAACAAACAATCGGAGTGTAATAAACATATAATGAATGAGGGAATAATAAAATAGGATTAAATAAATAATAAAAAAATTTAAACATAATATTTCTTGACGCGAGAGCCATTGACTCTCGTCGGCTGCAAATTTTTCTGTAGATCTGTCAGCTGGAGGGACCCATTATCAAAGATTTCAATAACTTTATACGGACCCATCCAACGAGTATGTAACTTTTTTGGAAACTTGATATGATGGTTATTGTACAAAAGAGCAAAGTCTCCCTCGTGCAAAACAACCTTCTTTATCATAGTGTCAAAGGTCTCCTTTCGGCTCAACTAAATCTTTATCGTATCAATCAATGCTTGTTTACGACTCTCCTCTAGCTTTTTGATCGCTAAGAATCTCTCGTCTAAGCTCGATTGCTCGTCAGATTTAGTTTCAACTTGTACATGATATGTCAGTACTTCAAACTCTATTGGCAATATCGGGTGCATGCCATAGATCAGATAGAATGGAGGTGAAGCTCTTCATCGGGTCCCATATTATAAAGTACGTTATTTTTTATTGTATACAGTGCAACCTTGTGTTGGAAGACCGTCTTTTGTTCAAGATAAAAAAGAAGAGGATATTTTTTATTTCAAAGGTAATCTATTATGTTTGGATATAACGAATCTTCAGCAGATAATAACATAATATTTCGTTGAGAAATTTATCACTTAAATTTTCAGTAACGGATCTTGTATTTAAGCGAAATAAATAGTCTACGTTAGTGTGGTACTTTCCTTGGCATACCTCTACTTGATAATCAAATTTATGCAACAAGAGCACCCATCTAGCTATTCAGCCTTAAACATCTGGTTTATTTACCATATATTTTAGTGCATAATGGTCGACATGGATAATAAAGGAATATCCCAACAAATAATGTTGAAACCTCTTCACTGAAAAAATCATTCCAAGTCCTTACGTTCCATCGCCGAATACTTCTTTTCTGAGATGCTTAACTGGCGCCTTGCATAGTAGACAATAGTCTCATTTTTCATCATTTTTCTGACTTAGAGTACCTCCAATTGTGAATGACGAAACATCCACATAAATATGAAATGTCCTTACCCAATCAGGAGGTCTCAAAATTGGGACGTCCAAGAGTTTCTGCTTCAGTCTCTCAAATGATCGTTGACAATCAACAGAACATTCATAGTAAATGTCTTTCTTTAACAAATGTGTTAGCGGTGCAGCAATTGTTGGAGAATATGTTAGAGCGAGCCCTTCAATTCTCTCGATACGTGCACTATGGTAACCTAGTAGGCGAACACAAGAATATGATAATTTTAAAGCCTTTAATGCGTGGTGGTAGTGGAAGTGAAGAGCAGACAAATAATTCATTGCAAATTAGTTGTGAAGAGCTAGACAAAAGATTAGTCGCGAATAGCTAGACAAAAAATCAGTCGCGAAGAGCTAGACTAATTATTAGTCGCGAAGAGCAGACAGCCAGACATAACGTAGAAAAGCATTGTAGTATTGACACAAATCTGAACACAGAACCAAACAGAGCTATAATTAGATTAAGTATAATGAAATATACAAGTCAATAATGCATGTGAGCACAAAACAATAGCGGATGTAACTGTGTGCTTCACAAAGCTAATCACGATTTGTAAAGATTACAAACCTATTACTGACAATCTCTCTGGAAGAAAGAAACAATGCACAAAGGCATCTACAATGTCTCTGAATCACAAGTCATGCTCCGTTCTATCTTCTCTTATTTTAATACTGAAATGATATCTAATATATATATAAGTTTTACAGGTGTGCAGATGAAGAAGGTACAAAAGTGGTTGTGCTGTCTATGGGAGTTCGTGGGTAGTTGTTGTTGTTGTCAAATTTGATTGCACAGTGCATTGAACGAATGTGAGGAGGCCGCGACGTCGGGCTCCGCTAAAATTGACACTGATGAAAATGCGAAAATTGCGACACTTCGTCCAATGCCTTAGAAAAATGATTTACAGGGTACCTTCGCCTTTCTATAAGGGCACCTTTGGCTATTGTAGAGCACCTTCGGCATTTGTAGGGTAATGTTGCATTTTTCACCTGTCATAAATTACGTGTAAAAATACAACGTCGTATTTTTCACATTTTTTGCCTATTCAAATTTACTTGTATTTATGCAGACTGTCGTTTTTTTTGGAAGTGTTGCAAACACTTGGTTGCTCAGGATGGCCTGAAGGTGAAAAAGTGACAGTGTTGAGTTTTTCGCCTGTGGAAATTCTTGAGTAAAAATACAGACTGTTCGAGAATCGGTTCAAATATGTAGACGGTGCGACAACATGAGTAAAAATGCAGTAGCATGAATGGAGACAGATTAACATAGGATTAAGGAGAGTAGAGGAGATAAATCCAACATCCCCCCCTTAATCTGGGTCCGTGAATGCCTTGATCTTCAGAGTAAGTAGTGCACAAAACTTGTTGTGTGCATTAACACTTAATATCTTTGTAAATATATTTGCAACCATGTCCTGCGTTCTACAGTACGTTAAGCTTACCTTCTTGTTGAGAACCTTGCCTCTAATGTAGTGATAATCAGATTTCAATGTGCTTACTCCTAGAATGAAATCTAGGATTGGTCGATAAGGCAATAACACTTTGATTATCACAGAATATGATTGTAGGGCTATACTTATACAAACTAATGTCTGACAATAAACTAAACAGTCTTGATAGACATGTAATTCGACTTTATTGTTAGGATAGTCTAGATCAAGAACAATAGAATGTTTAGACATTTGTTGTACAACAACATGATTCAAGTGACCAAGTCTATAATGCCAAAGTAAACTTTTATTTGCTTGAATAGAAGTACTGAGCACCTGACTAGAGGCAGAAAAACAATGACTTAGTCTATATAAGTATCCATGCCTCTTTCCGAGTGCTAGGATCTTGCCTGTCCTATCAACTACTTTGCATTGGTCACATTCAAATTCTACTTAGATCTGTAATTCTTTTTACAAAGAGCAGATTTGTAGACAGATTGGGTACATACAAGACTTTAGAAAGTAGCTTAGACTGATCATTTGCAAAGCTTAATCTTACAGTACTTTGACCTTTAATAGCTTGTGTGCTATTGTCGCCAAGGTGAACGTATTTGTTGGTACTGTAGGGTGTATAGGACTCGAAACAGCCAATGAGACTGGTCATATGCTGAGTGGCACCGAAATCCAGAAACCAAGAACTGTCGCTGAATGCTCCTTGATGGCTGGTCATGAAAGCATCATGATCTACTTCTTGAATGGGCTATGAAGCTTCTGTAGCTACATTGGCCACTTGATTTGACTATCCCTTGCTGTTGTTCTTTGCTTGTAGTTCCGGCAGTCTTGAATCTCGTGGTTGTTTCTCTTGCAGTATCTGCAGAACAACTTCTTCTTAGTCTGCGGATTTGACTGTTCTTTGTGCTATGCTGAGTCGTGCCTTTGATGGTGTACAAAGCATGAGAATCAGTTGAAGAACTAGAGGCTTCGTTCCTCCATGTGTCTTTCTACAACAACATTGCAATGACTCTTGAAAGAGTCAGCTCTGGATGCATCTTGATGATCATCACCTAGCTATCGCATGAGCTTGGCAAGCTTGTAAGCAGTTGTATTACTATGTCTTGATCATCTACGGCAGATCCAACAGTGGCCATTTGCTTTAGCAGGTTCTTGAATTGGTTGATGTGATTCTGCAGGGAATCACCATTTGCCATCTTGAGGGAGTAAAATCTCTTCCTGAGATGTAGCTTGGAAGCTATATCTTGCACTTCATATAATGTGCTCAAGGTGTCCCAAACTTCTTGTTAAACATATTGATTTCCTGGCTTGCTACAAATGTTGTACCATGCAAGTATGTAGCTCATTAATGCAAAATGCCAAGTTTGGCCTACATAGAACTCGAGCTACATGGTTATGTATTATCTAGTTTGATAAATGTAACTTGCATATAGTTTGTAGACATAGAATTAGCATGATTATGCTTGTAGAAACTCGTGGCAACTCACATGCATTAATTGTAAGTGATCCATAGTGACATGCAAAGCATGCACAAAGTTTAATGGACACATGCATGATGATTTGGACATTTCTAGTTAGAACTAGTACACTTGTAAAAAGCCTGTTTGAGGTCTTTGAAGACTAAAATCCTATCTTCTGTTCACCTTGGGTCAGTAACGATTTGATATACTAATCGCGCTTTATCAGCATAGTGTATTATAAAAATTCGATAATAATCTGTGTGTCCTAGAAAGACATAAATTTCTTTCACTATCCTTGGTAAGGGCATTTCTAGAATCACTCTGATCTTTTCGAGATCAGTGGCTATACCATTTCAAGAAATGATATGGCCCAGCACCACACCATGGGTAAACCAAATTTGGCAGTTTTCGGGATTCAATACAATTTTGAGCTGTTGACAACGAATGAACACTTGTTTAAGGGCATCGAGATGTTTATCCTCAGAAGAATGTACACCAAAATCGTCAAGATAAATCTCTAGATTCTTGTGTAACCAATCTTTCAAAGCTCGTTGCATCACCCTTTGAAATGTGGATGGGGCATTGCACAGACCGAATGGCATAACTTGATAGGCGAATGTGCCAAACTTTGTAACAAAGGCCGTTTTGAATTGATCTTCAAGAGCAATTTGGACTAAGAAATAGCCACTAAAACCGTCTAGGAAGCTAAAAGCTTCTGCTCCTGCCATATCTTCGAGGATTTGTGTGGTCAGAGGTAAGGGAAAGTGATCCTTCTTTGTTTGATCATTAAGCTTCTTCAAATCCACACAGATACGAAGTTTACCGTTTTTCTTTGGTACCACCACAATTGGTGATACCCAACTAGTGTACTCGATTTCATAAATGAAACCAGCATCGAGAAGCTTTTAAATATCTTCTCGTATCTTCTCTCGATATTGGTGCGATAAGGTTTTGCTCTCTCAGGTATGGCACCATCCAATAATGGGATTGTATGGACAACAACGTCAGGAGGAATTACCTTCATTTCTTTATAGTTCCATGCAAACACATCTCTGTATTTACGCAAGAATTGGGTTGGATTCAGGTGGGCTCCTATGTGTATGATATGGTCTATGTCTTTATCATCATTCTATAGATTAAGAGATATTGTCTTTGCAGGTCCCTCAAAAGAAGTTGATGGTGGTTGAGGTTCCCATTTTGGCTTAACCATACTGACGACGACGTCACCAATCGTGCAATCCTTAAAGTGCTGGCAAACATCATAAAGTGGATCATCAACTACCTCAGGTGGAATCTTAGAAATGTCTTCTACAGTTAGGCTTGTAGATGATAAAGCCTGACTAGGATATTTTTGATTTTGTATCAAAGGCTTAATTGGTTATTTCAGTTTTTTACGCATTTGGAATTGCTTATCAATCAATCGTACATCAACCTTTGATTTGTTTTTTAGCTTGCGAGATATTTGTGGATTTGTAGTGGTAGTCATGCATGGATTTTTTGGTGGTTTTTCTCAGACTAAGTTTTCTTCAATGGTGTTCAAAACTTCAGCATTGTGTACGTCCCATTGATAGACTTTTAGTTTGGGTCGGTATACACGAGTGTTTACTAGTTGTGGATGTTGCACACAAGCCAATAGTGATGGAAGCTTAATCTCTTTTGGTATACGACGCTTTCCTAAATGCTTGAGATCGAGCAAATGAATAAGCTGATCGTCAGATAACTCATGTTCTCCCACAATAAGAATGTCATCCTCACAGGTGGATATTTCGGTAAGAAAGACATCCTCAGATATCCACTCAATAGGGAGTGCATCTATCATGTATAAAGGCAGGATAGGAGTGTTGATATTTGTGGAGTGTATAGTGATTACGATTGGTGCCTCTTCTCGAACCTCGCATTCACAAAGAGTGGCATTAACACAATTAGTAGCTGCTAAAGCATGACCCTAGTTAATGATATCAGTACTTTGCACATAATGACCCTTTATGGTCGAATCAATATTATCGGGGTCATCATAGGTAGTTGAAGACCAATCGTCTTCAATGCGTGCAGGTTTTATCTTTCATGTGGCATCAACAAAGATTCTCCTATCTCTATTGCCAAAAACTATTTTGCTTTTCTTCCAATCTTGAATCACTCCGGCCATTCCTAACCAAGGTGTTCCAAGAAGGAACTGATAGGTGTGTGGTTCATCAGGAAAATCTACCTATCTACAATGGTCATTGAGAAAAGTTTGACTTTTGCATTGTCAGTATATTCTCCATACACTTCGCATGCATTTTCAAATATTTGTAAAAATCTATGAGGGTCCACATTACCGTCGAATTTTGGTATTTCCAATCGGGGTGTTCATTTGTCAAATCTTGTGACATGGTGAGTATGGTGAACAGTGTGATCTTTAGGATTAGGTGTCCATCTGGATGGCCCAAGATCTTGGTTTACCTGAGATCTAAGATGATAAGGCTTGTTCTCATCATTTGGATGATTAGTCAGTGTAAACTCATCCATAACTTCTTCTGGTAAATTAGCCATGAGAACTGAGTCGACTCTTTTTTGTTGTTTTATTTGTTTGATTTTTTTTTGCTATTTTTTTTTTTGAATATGTGAAGGACAATGCCTCAAATAGGAATTCTATGAAAAGGTGTGTCGGCTTAGAGCAGAGCTCGTCGGATGCAAAACTAGTGACAATGTCGGATAGGAAAGTGTAAGGACAGTGTCGGATGGAATTTGTATGAAATGGTCGTCGGATGCACGTCGTCCGATAGAATGTCATCGGATGCAATCATTGGACGAAATATGTTGGATGGTAATTAGTGCAAAAGCACTATCGGATGCAACAGTATTCGTTGTAATTCAGACGAATGCAATCTGGCGGATACAATCTGGCGGATGCAAACTGGCAGATGCAAACTGTACTAACAAGTCTGTTAAACTATTTTCTAGCAAGGGATTGAACTAACTAGAAATGTTCAAAGGGGGAAATCAGCAAAATCAAATATCATATCTCACTTTACACGAGTATCAATGATTCTCTATTAGTCAATCCCGAGTCTTTATAGGATACACCATATTTATATAGAAGAGAATTCCAAACTTTTCACAAATGTAACGGGGCTAAAATAGAATACCTACCTTTGGGTAACAATTCAGTAATAGTTTCACTAATCTCACTATCTATAGTAGCCCAGCACTCTTCGTCTAGTTTGTACTCAATGTTAATATAGAGATGGATGATTGATTCTTGATAATACAATTCTGATAGAAAATTGAGTATGCTTCTACGATCATGTTCAGGGATTTGATGAAAGTTCCAACAATTTATAGTAACAGTCATATTATCCTTATTTCCCAATATCTCCATATTAGTTCATGGTATATTTACTCAACTTTCGTTCTTTAAAAACCACTTAAGTACAAGTATCAATATGGCATTAACATTGTATGTTCCAACATTGATACCTCTTTCTTATCATAACCGTATTATTCCAGATTGTGTATTCCAACAATTTTGGATATAGTATTCAATTTGTGTATTCCAACAAACTGATATTTATATAGTATAGACTTATTACATATATTGCAAATTATGACGTGTTCTTTATTAGAATATTGAACACTTAATAACTTTCAAACAGTCTACCAAAGTTCAGTTTTCTCACTGCAAATGGATTCTACCAAAATTTTGCTCACTTTTGCTTTTCGGATTGTTCAACTCCGATGTAAAACAAACAAGTTATAACCATTTTAAGTTCAACTGCAATTTTTCTTTATATAAAATTTTATAAGGCCCCTTGTAAGTTATAAAGCTTTAGGAAAACTGTAAATGCTGTTTTCATAGATAAAGCTATCAGTTTCTTAAGTTTTCATAATTCCAAAGTTATGACTTTGGTTCAACTTCTTAGTAAATCAAACTTCAGACTGTAAATTACATACAGTCCAGAAACCAGTTCCAAATATAGCCAGAATAAAGATTTATGGTAAAATCAATAAAATTATTAACAGTTCATTATTTTCATTTTAGTCACAAAATTTCACAACCACTTACCTCAGACAAAATCATAGCACTGCCTCTCAGTCCAAAAGTGTGTCCAGAGGTTAAGGGTCCAATCAGTCTGTTTGACAGGGCCGACTCTTCAATTATCAGTGATGCTGGTCCCTCACTTCACTGCTTCAAGAAACAATTGTAGAAATGAACGGGTACCAATTTTTTACGGTCTCATCACTCCCAACTCTTCAAAAATCAGAAATTGGCCTTCAAGAAGGTGTGGGTTGTGTCGCGTGGATCAGGACCGCGATGATGGAGCAATTGGCACCTGCCTTCTACTTTCAGATTTAACCAACGTACTTCAACATGTCTTCTGGCTTCAGATTCTGGTAGGAACTTCACTTCCTCAAGCAAGTGTACTCAAATACGGGCTGCAAATGATCTGCAGATGGGCTTCAATGGATTTCTTTTCACAATCAGCAAGCAACATTATTCAATAATTTCAGGCAACATTCCCATCGCGCCTACAGGTCGCAATTGGCAATAGGTTTTCCAAATGTCTATTTTAACAGAGGCACAAACTCTCAGTTCTGCAGTAAGCTGTCAATCAAGCATTTGCAATAGGTTCTGGCGTGCTACAACAGGTTTACTGATTTTGAACTTTCAGCAATTAGTTCAACAGGCCTGTGACCACACGAATCAGTGGGCAACGTGACATGGCTTCAAACTTCACAGTTCAATCTTTCACGGATTCCTTCTAGCACAGATCAATTCTTTTCATGGTAAATCTGAGTGTGATTATGACTCAGACGGATCACGCATTCATCAGGGAAAGATTTGCGTTCTTATCAGAGGCTGAGCAAACTGACGGCTCATGCACACAAGAACTCTTGCTAGTCTCTCCTCTAACAATTGCAAAATGAACAAGAAACTCCTCGCGTTTGTCGTCCTTATTCTCGTGAGAGAGAAGGTGCCTTTCATAACCTCTTTTCAATTCATAATTTCTTAGTTTTTGAAAAACACTTATTCTTCAAAATGAAAAATAAAGCTCCCATGTTCATTTTGGCCTCCATTTGGCTTTTAACTTCACCATAGCCTGATCACCATATAGGCCTTGTAAATACTTGTGGCTTTCTCCACTTATCTATCTGGTATCATTTCCATCTGCACACACCCTCGCTTAAAGCTTTACATCATCAACTGTAATTCCGAACTCAACCCTCGGATACTCGTTAGTGAGTAATCAACAATTGCTTGAATTTGAGATGTCGTAACATTTATTGAACTGCTTGTCATTAGAAACTACAACTGAACATCTTTGTCTTCAAACCCTTAGCCTTAGGGCACCCCCTTGAGCTTTAAGACAATACCTGAAATTATCTGGGCATTTTTTATTAACAGCAGAAAAATGAGTACATTGTCAGGATACATTTCAATAATGTAATCAAAGTTGTCAGGATACATTTCAATAATGTCATATCTAGACAATTTTCTGAACTCCTATAACATATCCCAATCAATATTATTGGGTACTAATAATTTCTTAATCGTTACTTCCTTTTTCATGGAAATAGGTTTGTTTACTGAACAATAACATTTCACTCTCTTTAACAACATTTGTTTTTCCTTACTATAAGGTAGCAAATCTTTATGCTCACTACAATTCATTAGAAGATTTTCAAATCCAGTTCTTTTTATACTTTCATAACCGTCAAATTTATTTTCACCCTTTAATGGTTGAGCCTTATCATATAGAAGATTATCATCTATGTTCTCAATCCCACCTTTAATCATGTTATCCTCAAGGGTTATTTCCTCCAAATAATTGTGTGACAGTTCAACAACAAAACTCAAATTCTCTTCTTTATCAATTGAGTGATCATCACTTGTCTTTGTATCATTTTTATCTTCTATTAGCACCTCATCGATATCAATAGTCTTTTCATCTTGATTTTGCTGATACTCTTGATTAAGAGAAAAATCTTTCCAATCAATAATTGAGGATCCACTTGTCACACTCAATGATTGGTATAGTTCATCATTTGTTGTATCAAATTCTTCTTGAATATGAGAGTTATCTAGTATCTTTTCACAATTATTATTCTAAAAATTTTCATATTCATCAACTTGGAGTATACAACTCTTTTCATCACACTCAAGGAATCGAGAAGATATAGGACGCTCTTTATATAACGATTGTTTCTCTCTCAAATCAATCACATCATCACTTATGATGCTAGATACCCATGAAATGAGTTGATAGATGACATTTACTACATTGGATGGTGCATGTATAGCTTCCACATCCATGCTTCCAAAATACTCATATAACAAACTATCATCCATGGTTCTTTTTTTTTGCAAGATAAGTAAAAACCTCTCTTATATATTTCAATTATATCAAAAAGATAATATAGATCCCAAAATCATAGAATTCATTCAATAGACCCATATCAAGTCATTCGGAATAATTAAAAGAGAGAATCGCACAATCATAAAAGAAATCTTAACACCCAATTTGTTTTGGAGTTCATTTTCATTCTTGGTAGAATAAAATCCTATTTTTGTAGCACAATTTTCATCTTACTAAAATCCATCATTTGTAAATTTCATGGGAGAGGATAAATGGCCATCAAATACAAATCTTATCCCTTCTCAAATCCTGGCTCCCGGCAGATGCACCAATGTTAAACTATTTTCTAGCATGGGATTGAACTAACTAGAAATGTTCAAAGGGGAAAATCAGCGAAATCAAATATCAGATCTCACTTTACGTGAGTATCGATGATTCTCTATTAGTAAATCCCGAATCTTTATAGGACACACCATATTTATATCGAAGAGAATTCCAAACTCTTCACAAATGTAACGGGGCTAAAATATAATAGCTACCTTTGGGTAACAATTCAGTAATAGTTTCACTAATCTCACTATCTATAGTAGCCCAGCACTCTTCGTCTAGTGTGTACTCAATGTTAATATAGAGATGGATGATTGATTCTTGATAATACAATTCTGATAGAAAATTGAGTATGCTTCTACGATCATGTTCAGGGATTTGATTAAAGTTCCAACAATTTATAGTAACAGTCATATTATCCTTATTTCCCAATATCTCCATATTAGTTCATGGTATATTTACTCAACTTTCGTTCTTTAAAAACCACTTAAGTACAAGTATCAATATGGCATTAACATTGTATGTTCCAACATTGATACCTCTTTCTTATCATAACCGTATTATTCCAGATTGTGTATTCCAACAATTTTGGATATAGTATTCAATTTGTGTATTCCAACAAACTGATATTTATATAGTATAGACTTATTACATATATTGCAAATTATGATGTGTTTTTTATTAGAATACTGATCACTTAATAACTTTCAAACGATCTACCAAAGTTCAATTTTCTTACTGCAAATGGATTCTACACAAAATTTTGCTCACTTTTGCTTTTCGGATTGTTCAACTCCGATGTAAAACAAACAAGTTATAACCATTTTAAGTTCGGCTGCAATTTTTCTTTATATAAAATTTTATAAGGCCCATTGTAAGTTATAAAGCTTTAGGAAAACTGGAGAATCTAATTTGCTAGCTCCCACATGGCTATCCATCTTTCGGAACTTTCCATGGGGCTCACAACTATATATTTTAGCCTAGCACTTACAATTCTCGTGCTCTCAGACTCGGCTCTCAACTTCATCTCTTTTGGAAGCCCTTTTGAGTGGAAAGGTTCTGCATCGACACCTCGAGGCATGGCTTCAACTAATAGAGAAAAAGTAGGAGCTATTTTTGGTAGTTCTTACATTGTTGAGGGATCTCCAAGATTTTAACTCTAACTTGGTAGGGATGAAAGATCCACCAAAATTAGCATAAGGGATAGGTTTAGGTCTACTCATACCTGCCCAAAACCATGATGGATCATGTATATATAGGTGATGATCTCTCACCAAAATTAATCAAGCAATTTCATGATGTTTCTCTCATATTGGTGCAATTGCTCTCTATGTTCATAATTTTTTGAGTTCTTGTGATTCCTAATCATTATAGGACTGAATGTGGGTCTGGTGTACAATACTCAGACTGTTGGGGGCTGTACATTCACACATGTGAAGGCTTCTTCAAGGTTTTGGGCCATTTAGTGAGGTTCAAGCATAAATTTTGATGGATTTTGATGCTGCAACTTGTGCTAACTTTATGGAATCATAATCTATTGTTTCCCTCATCATTTCAAGTGTTTGAGAATCCTTTTTTGTTGTAATTTTCACATGGTATCAGAACCTAAACGTTGAAATGAGCTAAATCCTTGCTTTTCATTCAATTTGATCACAATTTTTTTATCTAAATCTAGTGTAGATTGGATCCTAGTATCTAGCATTGATTCTAGAACTCAAAGTGAGTCAATTCCATTGGAGATTGGTGCTCTGTGACTTTATTTGCAGGTGTTTAGGTGTCTAAAACAAGAGGAAAAGCTGAATTCAATCCACATTACCAAGATAGCAAGTTTTGCTTGCTCCAAGCATTGATTTCTAGTTGAGTTTTGGAGGTGATTTCATAGAGGAGGCTTTCTAGCATTCAAGGAGAGGGAAGATCAGAGATTTGGAGACTCTTCAAGGCTTTTCTAAGAAGTTGAGGACACCTCCTAAAGTGATTTAGGTTCAGTCCAACCATTGCTTGACTTATGCATTAAATTAGATCAATTTTGATAAAATTTTGTTTGTGATTGGGTAGTAGATTGTGTTGCATCCTCATTAAGTTACATTTAGACCTTTTGCAAGTGATTTTGGAAGGATATTAGGTTGCTGAAATTCAGTCTTGATCAGATCATTTGGAAGCTTTTATGTTCTTTGTAGAAAGAGGGGCAATTCTACTAGTTTTGTCTACTTCAATCAAGCAAGTGCATTGTAGTATTCCATGATTTAATGTTGTTCAAGATCATCCTTAGATCTTTATATGAAGTCTATTACTGATATTTTCAGGTCCCTAAGAAGTGGGATAAGGTAGATCTTCAATAAAATAAATAGAAGTAACCTTTATTTGTGTCAAGTCATTAGGAGAAGAAATGGCATCTATAAATGCATTCCTTTTGGACACTGATGAAAGGCTTAATAAAACTAACTATTCCATATGGAAAGTTAGAATGGAACCCGTCATGATCATGCAAGATCTAATGGATATTGTAAATGGAGAGGAGGATGAACCTATTCATCCTCAAGAGAAGACCAAATACATGAAGAGGTGCAATATTGCACTGCATTGTATAAAAATGAATGTTGCTAATGAACTCTTAAGAGAGGTAGGAGATTGCACTTCGGATCAAGAAGCTTGGGAGACTTTGAAAAAGGTCTATGAATCCAAGAACCAAACTAGGATGTTAGCTTTGAAGAATCAGATCTATAAAAGCTATCAAAAGAAAGGAGAGAGTGCACATACTTTTGTCTTAAGAGTGAAAAAATCGAACAAGGAGCTAGCCTTCATAGGTGATCTTATCAAGGATGAAGAGCTTGTTCAACTTATATTGAATGGATTAAGCTTTGTATATGACAATTTGGTTCAGGGATATACAATTAGGGTAAGCTACCCATACTTGAAGAGCTTCAAGGCACACTCATGGCCAAGGAGTCAAGAAGGAGCCAAATGCAAGAGAGGATGGATAGACTTTCCATCCAAGGTGGAGATGACCAAGCTCTCTTCACCAAAGGCAAAGGGAAGTACAAAGGCAAAGGAGAAACATTCAAGAAGGCTTTCTATTGTAGCAAGATGGGGCATTATGCCTCGGAATGCTTCAAGAGGAAGCAAGATCAAAGCCAAGCCAACATGATCAAGGAGGAGGAGGAGGAGGAGGAGAGTTCACATGAGGACTCCCTCATGATGTCCATATTTTCTTCAACAAGCTTCAAAGGTGAAGATCCTTGGTGGATCGATTCGGGAGCTATTTCACACATGACTAGCAAAAGGGAGTTTTTCTCTTCTCTCTTATCTTATGATGGACCTATAAAATCCATCTATACAACAAATGATTAAGCTTGCAAGATTGAAGGAGTTGATAGCATTCCCCTTTGCTTAGGATCTTCAAAAAGGATCAACACAAAAGGTGTTTTGTACATTCCTACAATAACAAAGAATCTATTAAGTGTTGTAGAAAATGGTTTCAATGTTGATTTTGCTTCAAATGAATGTTTCATCAAGAAGAAGGGTAAGATAGCGGCTAAGGGCACTAGACTTGAAAAACTTTATAAGTTGAATGCATTTGTGGATGCTAATGTTGTCATGTTGGCCGAGAAGAGCAAGATATCTACCTTCACTTTATGGCAAAAAAGACTTGGACATCTCAACTCAAGTTCCATGGAGGCTCTGATCAAGGAGAAGTTTGCTTTAGGCCTACCAAGGTCTATTGGGAAGGAAGACAAGGTTTGTGAAGCATGTGCTTTATCCAAGGCACATAAGAAGGCGTTTCTTAACTCCATCATAAAGTCATCTCATCCTCTTGAACTCATACACTCGGATGTGCATATTGCTAGCACCAAATCTAATGGAGGTTCATCCATGTTTTTAACCTTCATTGATGACTACGCAAGATATTGTTGGGTGTTCTTACTTTCCTTCAAGTCTCAAGTATTTGATGCTTTTGTAAAGTTCAAGTTGTTTGTGGAAAAGCATCATAATCATAGCATCAAGGTTCTTAGAAGTGACAGTGGTGGATAATACATCTCCAATGAGTTCAAGGCCTTTTGTGAGGAGGAAGGGATCAAGAAAGAAACTTCTTGTCCTTACACCCCTCAACAAAATGGAGTTGTTGAAAGGTTATGCTCAAGAGAGAGGGATAGACTATGAGGAAACTTTTGCACCCGTGGTTAAGATTGTCACAATAAGACTAATCATTGCACTTGCATCACATTTTGGATGGATCCTATGTCAAATGGATGTCTCTAATGCCTTCTTGAATGATTTTTTGGAAGAGGATATTTATGTGGAGCAGCCACAAGGGTTTTTCATCAAGCATGGAATGGAGGACAAAGTATGCCATCTCCAAAGAAGCATCTATGGCTTGAAGCAAGCCTCGAGATCTTGGAATTCAAGATTACATTTCCCTATCTCATTTCACTCTATTTTGTTCAAAGTGAATATGATCCCACTCTTTACATTAAGTTTGATGATGTTGGTATTGTACTTTTACTCATTTATGTAGATGACATCATCATTAGTGGACATAGTGTTGATGGTATTGAAAAAATCTAGATAGATCTATCTTTAGAAATCAAGATGGTAGATCTAGGGTGTCTTCTCTTCATTTAGGCATAGAAGTGCCTAGATCATCTGATTTTATCTTTATAAGTCAAGTAAACTGTGCTCAAAGTCTTTTGAAGAAGTTTAAGATGAAAGAGTGCAAAAGTGTTGACACACCAATGCAAGATGTAAAAGTGCCAAATGAAGATGATGAAAGATCCTTCATGGACATCACTTTGTTTAGGCAAACTAGATCTTCAAGGCTATGTTGAGAAAATTAATTTTCATGTTTTGAACTTGGGCCAATCGGACATAACTTTAGGATATGAGTGGAAAAATCTAAGGCAAGAGCACTTAAACGTGCATGAATCATTGACCAATCATCAAACACATTGAGAGGCAACTTGTGATGAAAGAACTAAGTACAAAAGTGGCTTGATCTTGGGTAGAAAGAGAATACATGATGTAGCTCTCGGGTAGAGAGAGACTGTATGAAAAATTCTATGTGTAGAATCAAGATCTCTCCAAAAAACTCAATGTAGAATGAGCTCTTTCTCACTCTCTCATAGTAGCTCGAGATCCAAGAGAGTAGACAATGGTGAAACATGATTGGACCTCTAAGACATCACCTCTTACTATGATTGGACCACCTATATCCACCTCTTACAATGATTGGACCATTTTGGTGCACCTCAATTCATGATTGGTTTATATTAGCAAATGAGATCAAGAGGTGCTATGTCACTAATTCTCTAGCATCAAGCCAAGTGTAAGCAACCTACACTATCAGATCACTTGATTAGCAGACAATTTCACAAACTCATTCCAAATATGCCATATACTCCTTACTTGTGGCATACCAATAAAGAGATGGAACAACAATGTACAAGCTTTCAAACAAACATATGGCACCACTTTTTAGCAACCATAATGGAAACAAATATCATTTGGATTCAATTCTTCAATCCACACATTGGAGAAAAATGCGACTTGCACATACCCAGAATATGAAATATTCAAAATCTATATCTAATTACACCACTTTGTAGTCAATACTTAAAAGTTGACAAATGTATTAGAAAAGAAATGGAGGGACTACAAATTCATGCAAAATGGCACAGCCAAATTCCTATCAATCGAAATCATTCAATCTCTAAACATCATCTCATGGCAAAAACATGAAATTGAAATTTCAACATAATACAATCTTATGAGGTCTAACATATTGTATCTACAAGAAACACGCAACCACAATCAAACATCAAACTTACCACCAAAGCCCATACACTACGACCAAAACCAATAGTTAAACAACTACGACATACACAATACAGACATTGCAAAAATCAAAGCGTTTTTCAATATAGACAAACCATCTTATATGATCGTATTTGTAGTGTATCAAAAACTAAACTCAAAGATAATGTGTTTCTTAAATATACTCGCAAAATTTTTACAAAATACATCCACAAATATGCCAACAACCATTCTAGGGACTTCCATATTAACATGCTTGTTTGCAACAACCATGCAAATCATTTGAGCAAACATAGTTTTGAACCAATTATTACTACATCAACAATATTGTATAGAAGAACACTCACCAATCTATTACCTATATAGCAAACAAAACATCGTACATAAAAGTCTTACATATCAACTTCAAGTTTCCATATCCATTTTATATCAATATTTTCGGTTATAAAAAATTGCAAGCTCCAAATACATTTTATACACATCTATATCAATTTCTACACTCAAACTTGGTACAACACAAGGTTTACACAAAAATATTCGTAACCACAATCAGTTGTTTGTAAGGAGAATCAATGTTTCTATATTTCTCGACGTCCTTAAAAAAAATTAAAATTCGTTGAACCATTTGTTTTTCTTGTAATGGTTTATTTGTAACACATGACACTATCACTCATACATACATATACACTAGAAGGGGGTCCTAAACATGGAGGAGCCTCTAGGCTATTAAGGGTGTCCAACACACACATGCTCAGGGCATGTCTATTTTTCAAAAAACTCAATGCTCATTGGAGAGAAAAAAATAGAACGGACTTTATCCCATTTCACATAGGAAAGTAAGGCCCCCCATGAGAGAAGTGACTTTGCATAAAAAATACTAACATGGGCTCGAGTAAGCGAAGATGCCAGGCACTACTTGTCGAGATCTCCTATATCGTAGGGCCCATGGTGTTCGGAGACATTCAAATGAGAATATCATGTCGGTTGCTATAGGATAGAGGAGAGAGAACGAAGGTCCAATATGCATGTTTGTGTGTGAAATTGCAATGAAGATGAGAAAATGGGGGCAAAAACCCCATAGTTCATTGACCTACAATTACGTGTTGAGATATGACACATTTGTTTTGCAATTATCCTATAAGAAAATTGTAAAAGAAAACCAACTTTTTCTTTAGTTGGTGGTAGTCAATTAACATGAAGCATACAATTTAATATGAATGCTTGGAGAACCTACTCTGAATTAGAGCTCAAAATTGAATGGGAAAGTGGAAAAATCCCTAGCCTTGGAGAGAGAGAAAGAGAGAGAGAGAGAGAGAGAGAGAGAGAGAGAGAGAGAGAGAGAGAGAGAGAGAGAGAGAGAGAGAGAGAGAGAGAGAGAGAGAGAGAGAGAGAGAGAGAGAGAGAGAGAGAGAGAGAGAGAGAGAGAGAGAGAGAGAGAGAGAGAGAGACTCTTGTAGATATCTGGGAGTGAAGGATGTCTTTAGCTTATGCAGCATATATATTCTCATACTATTGCTTATAGTTTGAATATTCTTTCCCATGCGTTGTGAGGGGGCAAATGGGCATAATGCATTTATTACAAGTGAAAGGTAAAAGGTCCACACAAATTTCCTTTCACTCATTGCTTGCCTATTACATACACATGCATCAACCTATATGGCTTGCAAGCATTGTTACAAAATAATTCAATCGTATGACTTTTTTGTACGTTCCTCTATTTCTCAACCTGATTACAAAAGAGGTCTTCAAAAATGATCAAAAACCTTTCATTGAACCTTTTGTTTTTGTAACGCTTCATTCACAATGAATGACGCTATCATTCATACATACATATACACTAGTAGTGGGTCGAGTCTAAAGAGGTAGCTTGCATGTTGTTAAAGGCAAAAACTCAATGCTCATTGGAGAGAAGATTTAGCAAGGCCATTATCCCATTTCACATAGACACCCAACGGAGTTGGCTTAATTGTTTCGCTTGATATCCAAAGTTTCTTTGGTCCTAGGTTCAAACCAGTGTTGGGCGGGTATATAGGGTCGCGACTGGTATCAATAATGGATATCAACATGGTATCAAAAAACCTACCTTACTGGTATATGAATTCTAGTACCAGGGTCTAGAACCGGACACCCAGTACTAACTATCTTACTATTTATATTGATACCCAGGTTTGGGAGATTTTTTGAATTTTTGATGTCCTTGACGAGACATTTTGTCACTATCAAACTCAACCTTGAGTTGTTGATCACCCATCGTCCCAACTGATAGTAGATTGTTGGCTAAGCCAGGTACATATTGCACATTGTTTATTCGCTTTATCATCCCGCTGGCTAGCTTCACTGGTACCACTCAAAATCCTTTCATAGGTAGCAATTGGCCCAGACGTACATTCTGGCCAGCCTTGTGCAAACCATAGAAAGGTTACATGTGGCCAGTCTCCTGCCACGTACATCATTGTGAATGTTGACTGGTCAGCTCGAACATTTCTTCGGTAGATCAAATATTTGTCAAATGGTCGAATGTTTGTTTGTCTGATCCTCGAATTTATCTGAGTCGCATTCCTTCTATGGTCGAACATTTATTTGTCTGACAGCTGATCTATAAGTTTCTGATAGTTGGTGATAAGCATTGATAGAGATAGGTTCGATAGAGATGATGGTCACACAACTGCATTTGAATATTCAATAGCTCGTGTCTGAAAGGGTGCTGAAGAACATATTATTATGGCTACAAACCTGTCTGCCTAGATTCAAATAGAATTCTCTCTGCCTGGATTCAAATAAAATTCTGTCTGCCTGGTTTCGAATAGAATTTTGTCCACCTAGATTTGAATAGAATTTTGTCTGCCTGGTTTCGAATAGAATTCCATCTGCCTAGATTCGAATAGAATTTTGTCTGCCTAGATTTGAATAACACCAGGGCCATGAACAAATTCAAATACAAATAGAAGTCCAACCTTGAAGCTAGGTTAATTAGAGACCTTAGAATAAGGCAGCTGGTATCAATAGTAGTACTATTTTTAGCAATTTATTTTATATTTCAGATTTTTTATATCTTAAATAATGATATTAATCTTTAAAAAACATATTTTTAGCAATTCGTACAAGTTCATACCCGGGTTGATAACCGTCTGGTATCACAAGGGTGATACCAGTTCGGATTATACCAGTCTACAACTCCTATACCTCCTTATATTGATACCCAACTGGAATTGAATTTTTTAGAAAGCTGCAATACCATGATCCGGCTGGTATAAAATTTTTTGATATCCAGCCAACATTGGTTCAAACCTCCCCTTGGAAACCAAAGAGCATTTCACATAGGAAAGGAAGGGCCCCCATGTGGCAGATAACTTGGATGAGCATACATAACAATGGTGGTGTCCCATAAACCTAAAAGAGGGGAATGATACGACGCCCCCATCTCCATTAGATGGTTGTTGCACCACCACTGTCATTGAAGTGGTGGTGCTGAATACATTCATCCGATAACTTGGCATCAAATATGATGACCCAGGTTGGAGTAAGTGAAGATGCTAGGCACCAACACCCTAACATCTCCACTATTGTAGGGCCCCTATTTTTAAAAAGATGTTCAGCTTTAAATCTTTTGTCGGTGTGAACACCACGTTGGTTGCCATCGGATAGAGGAGACAAAACAAAGGTCCACTATGCACATTCATGTATGAAATTATGATGAAGAAACATAAGAAATGGGAGGTTATAAAGGGGCGCAGGTAATAAGTATGACTTAGCATCACTTTTGGCCACGCATGTAAAATTGTCATAAGATGTCAACGACAATGGGTACAACTCAACTGGACACAGTACAAATGGAGTATTACTTACTCGAAATCGAGTAACACTCATCCAAATAAACCCTCTAGCAGCTAGCTTGACTAAACCTATTTGAGTTTAGACTTTAAAGATTCTTGGAGGGATGTCATTGTTGCGTGTGAAGGGTGTTCATTTATCCCGTGAGATACATGGCACGTTCTTTCCAAGTGAGGTAGATGCTCTTAGTGGGGGGCCTAAACCGTCTCCAGAAAAGACCGGACTGCAAAAGCTTGGACTGAAGGTGATGGGGTGGGATACTTCTAATATCCAGCGGGCCGGTCACCGCGGCGACGACTACGCCTAAGACACGCTAGTTAAAAGTATATGAAAATCTAAACTCTATGCTTTTTGCTTTGGTTTATTCCTATTATATTCTTGCTTCCAGTCAATTCCTTGTAGCGATAGTTTATTATATTCTTGCTTGCTTTGAGAAGTGTTGTGCTTCGAGTATTCAAGTCAAGGAAGAAAACGCGCTTGGAAACTAGAAGAGCCGTGTGTCGGTCAGTGTTCTTCTCTTTTTGTCTTCCACCACCGATGGATGAGCGTTGCTTCCCCGCCTACGCGTGTCCTTTCATGTAGCCCAAAGGGGCGAAAGCTATGGGATGCAGGTAGGATCGCCTGTCTCTGTTACTCGCTTGCTCTTTAAAATCTGCTCAATTTAGCAGGTCAGTTCAGAATTCGTCTGTGCATCTGCGTGGTAATCGCTCTGCAGATCTCCGCAGAGGTGGGTTTTCTGATGTTTCTCTGTTTCCGGAACTGGGTCACTCAAGGGAGATCGGTTTGATAAATGCCATAATCTTTTCATTACTTCAGTCAAGGTCACTGATGAATAGTCGGTGTTCTAGTTGCCAATTCTGAAGGCTTGCATGCGATTAGCACTGTTTTAGTTTGCCTTTGATTAAGATTTGCATATAATTCAGCTGCGCCTCAGCTCATGAGTTTGTTTCTGGGGGGGTTGTTGGAAGGAATTTTAAAGCTTGACTACTACTTGGGATCTAATCGTACCGTTTGAAGTTTTGAGGACTGATCCATTATTTCTTTCAATTTTTGAAACGATAATCTTAGGTGGAAAGAGTAATTCTTTGTGAACTCTTCATGTTTGGAAGAAATGCAACCAGTTATTTATTGGTATGCCTGATGTATCCAGTTCAGATTCAAGATAATTACATCTTTCTACTCGACCTGCGGATGTTTTTTTCATAAACAATCTATTCCTAGATGGGCTTAGCTAATAGGTCTTCTGACTAGAGGACATAGATGTGCCTTTTCTGGGTAAGTTAGAGAGACTGTCGTCATACTCTCGCAGTATAGTTCATGACTCTGCTGGGCGTTGTTTGACAGAATGTACTTCTGAATAATCTTGCACAGATCGGCATTTCTCGAGAATTTATAGGCTGCAGGAAAGTTTTGCAAATTTCTTGGGTTCTTTCAAAAACTAATAAAGTTAAGACCATAAAACAAATGTAAATCACATTATGATTTCTGAAAATGTGCGCGTTGTGAATCTTAAACTGCACAAATTTGGATTATTTTCTCTGAAGGAAAAGTACTAGAAAAATTCATTCCCCAAGCTGCTTACTGATTTTTGTCGATCCAACAATTATTTCTTTCTGGAATCCAATGTCTTCCAATGCTTCTTGCAACAACATTTCTCTGATCTGAAATCCTTATTAGGTTGCTAAGAATCTGTGACCTTAAGAACAATCAACCTATTGACAGAGTTTGACGGTCGTTTTGCAGGAAAAATAATATCCACATCGATTGCGCCAACTCTGAATACCAGTAGTCCTATTTGGCAGTTGATTTGTTGGGTGAAGAATAACAAAAGAGGAATGGCGAGGGAGCGGTTGGAAGTGCTCACAGCCTTGGATAAGGCGAAGACTCAATGGTATCATTTTACTGCCATAATCATAGCTGGTATGGGGTTCTTTACCGACGCCTACGACCTTTTCTGCATTCCGCCTGTCACCAAGGTTCTGGGAAGGCTCTATTACTATGATCCTACCACCGGAAAGCCTGGATCATTGCCTCCAAATGTCTCTCTGGCTGTCAATGGCGTAGCCCTGTGTGGCACATTAGCCGGTCAGCTGTTTTTCGGGTGGCTAGGTGACAAGCTGGGACGCAAGAAAGTGTACGGTGTGACCCTGATGCTGATGGTTGTATGCTCTATCGGCTCCGGTCTGTCATTCGGTAGCACAGCCAAGTCGGTGATCACCACGCTCTGCTTCTTTAGATTCTGGCTCGGCTTTGGAATTGGTGGCGATTACCCTCTTTCGGCAACTATCATGTCCGAGTATGCCAACACAAAGACAAGGGGAGCATTCATTGCAGCAGTGTTTGCGATGCAAGGGTTTGGAATTGTCGCAGGAAGTGCGGTTGCTATCATCGTCGCGTCTGGCTTCAGACACGGTTATCCACGGCCAACGTTCATGCAAGATCCAATCGCTTCAACTCCTCCTCAGGCTGACTTCGTGTGGCGGATCATTCTCATGTTGGGTTCAGTGCCAGCAATCTTGACATATTACTGGCGGATGAAGATGCCAGAGACTGCTAGATTTACTGCATTGGTGGCTAAGAACGCGAAGCAAGCCGCCTCGGACATGAGCAGAGTGCTAGAGGTTGAATTAGAAGCCGAGCAAGAGAAGCTCGAAGACAGCTCCCCTGAGAATGATTATGTTCTATTCTCAAAGAAATTTGTAAGTCGCCATGGCTTGCAGCTCCTTGGAACATGCAGCACTTGGTTTTTATTCGATATCGCTTTCTACAGTCAAAATCTCTTTCAAAAGGATGTGTTTACGGCGGTCGGATGGCTGCCAGCTCCAAAAAAGATGAGCGCTTTGGAGGAAGTCTACAGGGTAGCCAGAGCACAGTCTCTAATAGCTCTCTGCTCAACCGTGCCAGGATACTGGGTCACAGTTTTACTCATCGATCGCATTGGCAGATTCGTCATCCAGCTCCAGGGATTCTTCTTCATGACAGTCTTCATGTTTTCCCTCGCCATTCCATACTACCATCTCCGAGGACAACCGTGTGGAGACAAATTCTGCCATGGCCATCACCTCACCTTCATCATTCTCTACTCGCTCACCTTCTTTTTCTCCAACTTCGGCCCTAACGCCACAACTTTCATTGTCCCTGCCGAGCTCTTTCCTGCACGACTGCGCTCTACTTGTCATGGAATTTCTGCTGCATCTGGTAAAGCAGGCGCCATCGTGGGGGCCTTCGGATTCCTTTACGCAGCTCAGAGTACGCACATATCCGAGGTTGATCCTGGCTACCCTAAAGGCATAGGCCTCAAGAATTCTCTCATAATGCTTGGTGTATGCAACGCTCTCGGATTCTTCTTCACTTTGCTGGTGCCTGAAACTAATGGCATATCCTTGGAGGATCTTTCCGGCGAAACTGGAGATAGGTATGAGAAGTTTGCATCTGGTAGACCAAATAGGACGATGCCATCAGAAGTGTAGTCGGAAGCTATTTTATGCAGTCTCTTCCGCCATAGCTCCCATTCAATATCACACCAACTCTGCTGCTCTTTTCCATAATCCTTGCACTTCCTATCAGCCTTAGCCTGCAATTCTTAGTCTTTGTTCGGCGAGATCCTTTCAGGCTAAGCTTCTGAATCAGATTCACCACCTAAACATTATATACATAATGATTGGAAAACAGACTTGTACTATATAACGCTGCTTATGTGCGATATACCATGCAACCTGCTTTGCTGCGTACTGAAGACTTCTGCAAGCGAACAGGCCAGTCAAGTGATGGAGCACGATGATTTAATCAAGAGTTGCTACTTCCAGACAACTCCTCCCACCATCACACTTATAATAATATAAATATAGCCTACTCTCCTCCTAGTCAGAACTTTTTGATGAGTAGATTCAAGGCTGTCATGGTGAATTTCTGTTTTGCCAAAAAGGCAGATTGGGTTGGGAAACTGTGAACCACAAGCATTATAATAGACAGAGTCATCACCTGGAATACTAGATACAATCAGTAAAAAGAGATCAAGTATTATCAGTAAGTCAGCCAGTATTATGCAATCTTTTGATTAAAAAAATTATGGCAATAAATTTGTCTAAAAACGGATTTCATGCTTTCTTGTGTTTTTGTATGTCTAAACTGTTTAATCCTGAATTTGGCATGTTTTTTTTTTTTGTGTAATGCATTGCTTATGGCATTGTAGATGTATAGATTATGTTGACATCCTCTTGGATGTATTTTTCTTTTGGGATTTCACTAAGTTATGATGAGCAAAGCGTGCATGTTGTTTTTGGCCAACTGCATATGATGCAATTCATAGTAAAATTTTGCCGAAGGACATTTCTTGTTGTGAAGGTACTCAATCATCAACTTAAAGTTTCTGAGCTAATTAAATATCATGAAATCAAAGTGGAGACTCTCTCTCTCTCTCCATATCCCAAATTACACACCAAGATCAACAAAATGAGTGACACTCAGCATAGATCCAGATTTTATAATACAACTAAGTACACAAATAGGACAGTCAGAATTCATTGAGAAGCATAACAAGTATTTCATTGAATATTACACATTTCAGCTACTAGGGTTCCAAACACTCATTGCCAATAGATTTAGAATGGCATCTCCTGCTTTGCATACTTGCTAAGTGGATTACATCCTTTGACCCCACAACCATGGGCAATCCTTTGTATAGTTAAACCAATAGTCAATGCAAACTAGAGGTCCCAATGGCCAAATAACATGTCAATGACAAACAATCACCATGGTCGAAATTGTCAACATTTATGCTTCCACCTTCTCCACCTCTTTGGAGTCAATGTTCACAGCCTATGTTAGATTTGGAGGTTGTCTTGAAATATACCCAAAAGCAAAGTATGTTCTTAATTTGAAGGACTTATTTTGATTTATAAGTGCATGTATTGTAGTGGTAAAATGTAACGTTGTGTGGCATGAACACCCAACACTCCTTT
This sequence comes from Diphasiastrum complanatum, assembly GCA_029204225.1. Lineage (NCBI taxonomy): Eukaryota > Viridiplantae > Streptophyta > Lycopodiopsida > Lycopodiales > Lycopodiaceae > Diphasiastrum > Diphasiastrum complanatum. The sequence goes on along the minus strand of CM055099.1, from coordinate 39,947,700 downwards.
GTTCATTTATTATTGCAATGCAATGTTGGCACACATATTGAGTGGCACTACTGCCGAAATGAATTTGTCACTACTCCACAAGCTTATCTCTACACCTCCTTGGGTTGTTTGCTAAGTAGCGAGTTGAGACATCTAATAAGTTGCTAGACAATGTAGAATGACGAATAATTCACAATTTCTTCTAGGCATAGGCAGGTAGTAAGTTACAACATAATGTGAATATCACTCAATAAATACGATGTACAATTACCTCTTATTTTGAGTCTTCCCTAATGTCAATTGGCCCAAATGAATCTTGGCCACACTCAATATGCAAATCAATCTCTTCCTTGGATCAGGATCAATGGTAATGAGACAATCTTGACTAGTTTCAAGGATCTCGGGTGTGTACATTGCATGGATTTTATAGTCGTGGCGATGAACTTGTGGTGGAGCCCAAACATGGGAGAGCCACAATGTAAGCCTTTTAGTAACCGACAACCATTTGACAACCTAGATAGAGAAAATTTGTCCAATTTAAATTGTGGAATAGAAAGTTATGCCCAATATAGAAGTCCAATGCCACATAATACTATTGCCAAAGAAGTTATGTGACACACAAATAATAATAAAGGATTGTGTGGCATTGCCATGCACATGTAAAAGAAAAAAAAAAATGTCTTATTTGCAAAACAAACCGCAAGGTACAATTTGCTTCTATCTCACATGCTTTTGTTTTGGTAGGTACCATTTTGAATGAGAGAGAGAGAGCGGGGGGGGGATCTAGGTGTTTTTAAAATGGAAATAATTTAGAATCTATTGTTTAAGACTCCATAAATTGGTTGATTTAAGATTTGGAACATTTCTATGGAATAGATTCTTTCATTGAAAAGTTTGTTAATTATTTTGAAAAAGAAAATGGTCTAAGATTTAATAAATGGATAGATGGATAGATTGGTTAGAATTTGGTAGACGTTATATTTTAAAATTGAATGGATTGTTCAATGAATATATAAATGAATGCTTTTATTAATTTGATATATGAATAGATGGGTAAATAGTTTGAATATTGATGGGTTTTGAGATATGGATTCATGAATCAAAGTATTTGGTAGAAGATGATATATATGATTATGATTGATTGATTATTCAATTGATTTTTAAAGTTGGATTGAAAGAGATTGATGTCAAAGTGAACATGAAGAGGGCATAAAGGCTGAAAACTATGGAGACTTAAGAGGTATGTGAGGTTGATGGATACATGGGCAGATTTTATAAATTGATGTATTTGGTGGATAGATTGTAACAAAAGATATATTTGATTAAATTTTGTTGTTTTTTAGTGGAATCAATACACAGATTAAAAAAAGGTGTTGATTTTAAAATAAAGGTGAATCAAGAAGAAGTTCAAAGCCGAGACTAAAGAGGTATTTGAGCTCTAGGGAGGCTTTTATAAATATTTTAAGATTATTGATTCTTTAATATGAAAAGTGTGAAAAACTGCCTATGTTGGCAAATCTAGCTATGTCAAATAATGTAAATTATGTACATAAGTGGGTCCCACATGTGTAAGGCCATGGAGCCACGTGGGAAAACCTATTCTAGAGTAGGTTAGATCAAGTCTAAAAACTGGGTCAAGTCAATCTAGTAGTGATTCCTACTTTATAGGACCTAAATCCTAGATTTATGGAGAAAAATTGACCAATTAGCCACCTACTTGACAAGACTCTAGGAATGAGACTAGAATGGCAAATTAGGGCAAGAAACTCACCTTCCTTATTACATGCTGGAAAATCACCTAACTCGTGAAGGGAAGAGGCATTTCTATGTAGTGAATCCTCCATAGTAAACACTTAGAATATTTTTGAGAGCTCATTGGCAAAAACTTGAGTTCTACTCTATGTACTTTGATGGTTTTTGGATCTAAGCAAGTAGAAAGTGATCTACACTTTATTTTCAATCTACAGGCCGTACTATGTGTTGTTCCACATGTGTGTGGGATGTACTTTGCTTTTGATTAATGATTTTAGATTGCTCTTGATTGATACATGCTAAATTGTTGATCTAGATCTCTAAATCTCGTGTCTGGTTTACATTTGTTTTATGTTCAATCAATCAATCCCTCTTGTGAGGCATTAATGAACTCATTTAAGGTCCAAAGTACTGTACTTTGACAAGAAGTGGTAGATGGATAAATTGACCTCACAATGGATTGATGGCTAGATGGATTTTAGTACATGGATCAAAAAAATAAATTGATTTGATCTTGATGTGTGGTACCCTGTTGATGTCAATTATCTATTGTATCGTCATTTTTATAGAAAAGTCAAAAATGTGGTTATCTGATGCAGTGCCTAGCTGAAGTTTTACCTATTTCTGATATTATGTACCGTGGTGCTATGTCGAGTTGCTCGTTTACGCTAGCAAGGCTTAATTAAGGCCCAACTCTAAGATCAAGACATTGCATACATGGTATTGGATATGGGCATTTTTATTACTGAAGGCCTTTATATATTTTTGGAGGCACTTTTTCGGCTTATCGACACTCTATGTCGAGTTAATTCCTAAGCTCAAGGGATACTTTTGACGGGCATTCTAAGATAGCAAGCTATTATTCTAAGTTCCAACGTTATGCTAATTACATGGGTGGAGGCCATTTAATTGTAAAAAAGGCCTAAAGCTTTTTGTCTAAGTTGCAAAAGATATATTTATGGGCATTCTTCTAAGTCATGTAGGGCTGCCTTATTCTAAGGTCTCTAATAAACCTAGCTTCAAGGTCGGACTTCTATTTGTATTTGAATTTGTTCACGACCCTGGTGTTATTTGAAACCAAACAAGGCAGACAGAATTCTATCCGAATCGAGGCAGACAGAATTCTATTCGAAACTAGGCAGATAGAATTCTATTCGAATCCAGGTGAACAAAATTCTATTCGAAGCCAGGCAGACAAAATTCTATTCAAATCTAGGCAAGTTATTTGAATCCAGGCAGACAACATTCTATTTGAATCTAGGCAGACAAGTCTGCAACCATAATTATATGTTCTTCAGCACCCTTTTAGACATGAGCTATTGAATATTCAAATGCAGTTGTGTGACCATCCTCTCTATCGAACCTATCTCTATCGACACTTATCACCAACTATCAGAAACTTACAGATTCGGCTGTCAGACAAATAAATGTTCAACCATAGAAGAATGTGACTCAAATAAATTCGAGGATCAGACAAACAAACATTTGACCATCAGACAAATATTTGATCTATCGAAGAAATGTTCGAGCTGACCAGTCAACATTCACAATGATGTACGTGGCAGGCGACTGGCCACATGTAGCCTTTTATGGTTTGCACAAGGCTGGCTAGAACGTACGTCATCCTCCTAATGAAGTTTGAAGCCTGTCTTATACCTATTGAAGGGCAAGTTTGTGAAGAACCATTGACGTAAAGTTTCCACCATTAGTCTCCAGAACAACATGCTTATTTCCAGATGGCAAAGGTAGTGTTTTGTACCGGACTCTCTTTACGTGGCAGTAAACCATTGGATACCTCACCAAATATGACGTTTCAAATCTTATGGGCATTTTGCCTGCTTCCTCAAACAAATATATAAGTAGAGCCCATGCTCATTTTTAATTCATTCATTCACTGTTCTGCATGGCAGAAAGCAGGAGTAGAATGCTTGTTGTTTTCTCTTTTGTCTGAGCTATTATGGTAGCATAAAATATTGTCTACTCTCTTCGTCGGCTTGAATCAATGCAATGATGCGCCAACCTTGTATTTAGTCTGTATTTTCATAAGAATCTAAAGGAGTGGGTGACAGACACTTTTGATTTCTCAAGAACATTGTACTGCATTTCAGTTTCTTGTCGAATGAATCACACTCCTGTTGTCATTGTCTATTCTGACTGATCCTAGGAAATTCATGGTGATTCTTCATAATAATGGATTCTATGCTTTGCATGGATTTATAATTAGAATAAAAACTAGTAATTGATCAAACTATGTTGTGTTTGGAATTGCTTTATCAGAATAAGTGAGTAGCAAGTTTATGAAGACTGTTGAGGGTCAACATAGCCCATTGTAAGCATTGCCTGCAGTAATCGTTTGGCCTTGTGGCATTCTTGTTTTGGCTAAGTTCAAATCTAATCAGTGAAGCATGTGATCTTAATATTGTGGGGATGTCTAATCATTCCGACTTCTTAATCTTCTCTGAAATCTAGATTTCTTGGTTGAACTGTCTGAATATCTTTCTTGGTGTTTGTTTGTACCATTCTCAATGGCGGTACTGGCCGCCTACCCAGAAATGTCATCAGACAACCAGCTTTATATTTCCATTTCATTGGACTTCAAAGATAAATCTTTTTATCTCACCACTAATGATAGAATACCTCTTTATGATGCTCCCCATGGGAACGATAATCATTTATACTACACATTTACTTACATTTTGGTTTGGTAAGTCGCGACATAAACCAAACTTTTGGCGCCGTTGCCGGGGAGCACAACCAACCAGAGACTTATTTGTCAGTACCAATGTTTGTTGGTCATTTTCCAGGACGAAATGCTATGAAGTTTTGATGCTATGCAAAAGTTATGATGTTGATATTCTAAATTGGCTTTTATCCAGCAACCATACTATTCAGCCTAAGGCAGGGGAAGATTTTAAAATATTTTTTATATTTTTTATTTACTCAGTATATTTCAAAAGTACTTTTGTTGTAGCAGAATGTCTACGTTCTGAAGTTTATCTTACACCTACTCAGAAGCTATGCATAACTCATCCTTCATGTCTTGAAATGAAATTCGGTTATGTGAAATTGAAGGGCTATGGCCAGTCTACTATCTATGCCCAATCTATGAAATTTTATGTTGGAGGACGGATTTCTTCTGACAATTTATGTGGAGTGGGCAAATCAGTCCACTTGATTCCTATTTGCTCTATGCTATTTGTGGAAGATTCCTTTTATTATGAAGAACTAGCTCATTTCAGCAGAAGTTGTGATTCAAATATTTTTATATTTTCGGAAGAAATTGTGGCCAAGTTATTTTTAAGCCAGATTGCCCTCCATATTTTGTTGGTTGCTGCACTATTAAAGTTGTGGCATTTCAGATACTTTCGTCCACCTTGAGAAAAGGGGGTAATTTTTTTTTTCTTTATTTGTTTTAAAAAATTTTATTTTCTATTTATTATAGTTTTTAATGTTAATTTTTTTTTGTTTTTAATTTTTATCTGAGGATCTATCATTATGTAAATAAGGTTCTGGTTTTAAGTAAGCTAATTCTATATCCATGCTTTTCCATAATCTGTTCTTTTCTATATTCTTTGTTTTGTTTTAGTTTATTTTGTTTATAGATCCCCAATGTTTATTTATTTATTAGTTTCAAATAGTACTAAGATACTGTTTCAAGATTGTCCTATAGTGCTGATCAAGTTTATGATGATATATTTGTTGGTACCGATTCCAAGGAATTTGCCTATCTACGGCTATAGGGTTGCCAGTTGTCACTTGGAAGTTTGAAGCTCAGTTCATGTTCACAGTGTTAACGATGTCGTTGTGTGTCACTCTGTGTGTGGTAGGTGATGTGTGAACAAAGGATAGCAAATATTGACAGCGTGAACAGAGTATGTGTACTAGTACATCGAATGCGTATGTGCTTAGACAACCTAGCAAGTGTATGCATAGGTCCAATAGAGGCAGAAATTTTGGTAGGCAGCAACACAAACATTGAATGTGCAAGCAGGGATATGATGCACAGAAACATCGACATAGAGAATGAATCAAACACTCATTCTCACACTCTCAAACAATACACTCTCCTCACAAGACTCACACTCTTTCAAAACAACTCTCAACACTCACAACAACACTTTAAAACAAAACAACAACACAGTTCTAACACTCATCCTCACCACAATGCAATCTCACAACACACTCAAACAACACACACCCAATCCAAGAAACACTCACAAGAAGCAAGCAACTAACACTCATTCTCGCACTCTCAAACAAACAACCAAACAAAACATCAACACACATTGTGGATATGGAGGCCCCCTTTTTATAACAAATGAGGGAGCCCTCCCTTTGATCTGGTCATAGCCTCCAAAAATACTCTTGTACCTTCGTAGGTACTTCAAGTAATGAAGTATGGTGGGAGAGAAGCACTCTGAGTGGTGCTTGCATTGGTACTCTTCCCTTTTGGAAAAAGATGGCTTGGGTCCATGGGAATAGGAGTACCACATGACTGAGCCACCTTTCCTCCTATTGTGCTATGAATGTATAAATATAGTAAGGTGTGGGGTTACACTATTTGTGCTAATATTAAATTGGATGGTCCTTGGGTATTCTCATGCACATTCAAGGTCAAACCCTACTATTTGGGTAGGGGTATTTCTCATGTCAGATTGTTGCCTCTCTTTAGCATTTTCCAGTTAGTACACCCGTGGTTGCCACTCCATTGACAGTTTGAATTGTCATGATTTGCTTGGCTCTTGGAATTTTCCCCTAAATTACTGACATGCATTTAC